>CM046450.1:70169442-70553995 GCA_025506515.1 Flaveria trinervia | reverse complement strand
CTGGTGCACTTCCTCCCTGACTGTCTCTCTCATCGAGGCCCTCTGATTAGCATTCTCATCACCGCCCTCCTGATAAGGGGTCTCGGGTTCTTCATGAACTACTCTCTCAGCCCTAGACCTTCCTCTTGTGACCCGTGGTTTAGCACCACGTCCACCACCGCCACCACCTTGTGAAGCTTTCGAAGATCTACCGCCAACCATCTTCTAACACACTAGTTCAAACACTAACGCGGTCATTCAAGGCAATAACTCAGTTTATGTCAACTATAGTAAGTCCCTAATTACAGTGGCCAGTTAGGATTAGCCACTTACTTCACTCTTCATACCCCAAGCATTTCCTATCCCGACTACATCAGTATCCAAATCTACACAAAAGCACAGAAGCCACATAACATGCGCATATAATGCCGGTTAACGTTAACTTAGTGTAAACGTTTACATAAAACCTTTACTTGTAGGCACGTAGCTACTAGGACTGGCATCCCTTTTCCTTTTAGTCCCATTCTCAGTTTAAGATTAGGTTTTTCAAAATATTTACCCAATTCACTTAAACTTTTGCTCTGATACCAACTTGTAAGGCCCCATTCTCAGTTTAAGATTAGGTTTTTCAAAATATTTACCCAACTCACTTAAACTTTTTCTCTCATACCAACTTGTAAGGCCCTGTTCCCGAGCACCTCACAGTTGGTCATTCATTGCACTTAAACCATTTCTAAAACGTACATTTATTTTGCAGCGGAATTTAAAACTTTTTATAATAACTAAAAACATGTCATTTCATACATTTACAACATTTGTTTTCATCACAAAATACAATGACATGTCAAAATACGGATGCCCGCCTCAAAACACTCCGAGTAGCTTATGCATCCATGCTTCCAACTCCTCAGCATCAACATACACAAGTTAGCGATGCTGAGTGAGTTCTATTTTTTATAATAAGATACTTACATTCGTTAAAACCATTCTTTCAAAAGCAAACTATACTTTACAACCGTTCATGATCAAACATCTTGCGTATATACAGATAATATCATTATTGTCTCCATCATTACATTCGTTAACTTTGTTCATTCAACGTATTACATTATCGTTCACTTCACTTTTTAGATCCAGTCAGGCTTTAACCTCTTCGTGGCACTCAGCCATGATTACTGAGGTCGAACGACGAGGATCCTGTTTAGTACGTTATTACGATAATTCATTAACATTCATTTAATCTCTTTGCTCATTACTCTTTATTACTCGAATCTTGTCTCGTGCAATATCCCCGAGTCATGCTCAAAAGCTGATGTTGTGCCGCTCAGAAACCCCCGACTCATGACTGACACAACATCGGGATACGCGACAATGATCCCATATGAGTCATTCACAGGGATTGAACTCTATCCGAGTCTGTTGCAACACAAAGTCGCTCATCTCATTATCTCGTCTCATGCAATATCCCCGACTTATGTCCGAAGACTGATACTATGCCGGGGCCTGATAAACAAACCCTCAACTCATTTCCGAAGACTGACACAGTACCGGGATACGTGACACGGATCTCATCATCCGTTACTTTTGTCATATGCAATACTCCCGACTCATGTCGGAACACTGATACCGTGCCGGGGACTGCTCACAAAACCCCGACTCATGTCCGAAGACTGACACAGTACTAGAGTACGCGATTTGCATCCTGTCTCATGCAATACTCCCGACTCATGTCCGAAGACTGATACTATGCCGGGGCCTGATAAAAAAACCCCCGACTCATGTCCGAAGACTGAAATAGTACTGGAGTACGCAACAAGGACCTTTATCGAGTCTGTTGCAACACAGAGTCGCTCACCTCATACATGTGCTTGAAAGCCTTTCTATACTTTCTCTATTATTCATTTATTCATGCATGCATTCATTCGTTACGTTCCTCTTTTCATTATCTTCCACTTTACGTTACATAATACGTTTATTACATTCGTTAACGTGCAACACAAAGCCAAGGGAAGACATACATAGATAATAAGGAACATATACATAATCATAGCATACACAATCACCATACAAGCAACATCATACATGCATAACACACATCAAACATAAGCCATCACATCATAACCATGCCTATCTCCACATATTACCCCTTAAAACCCACTTAGAAACCTTAAGTCGAAATCTGGGCGCATGGGACCTTCCAGGCGCATGAGCATAAAAATTCTAAGTGTAAAACAGTCTGGGCGCATGGGCACTATTTGGGCACTTCTGCCCTGTTCAGGCGCACGACACCAGTTCAGGCGCATCACGAACACTTATCCGTTTCAATCACATAGGCGCATGGGCACTATTTAGGCGCATGGCCAACACTTGGGTGCATGGCCAACACTTGGGCACATAGTCAACACTTAGGCGCATAGCCAACACTTGGGCGCATGGCCAACACTTGGGCGCGTGGCTAACACTTGGGCGCGTGGCTAACACTTGGGCGCATGGGCCACTATTTAGGCGCATGACCCACTCTTGGGCGGATGGCCAACACTTAGGCGTCTGGCCACTCATGCCAGGCGCATGAGCCACTGTTTAGGCGCATGCGCCACCTTTGGGCGCATGGTCCACTGTTCATGTTCATTAGAACATTTTGAAATATTTTCTATGCTACCAACATCACCCGATTATCATTCTAATCATACCCAAGCACAGATCTAACATACTAAGGGCATCTAAGCATGCTAAACATCAATACTAACCCATAATCAACACTATAACATACATACATACATCATTTCGAACATAAGGTTGCAAACCCACGGTTTCTTTCAAAATGTTTACTTAGTATGCATAATAGCCCCAAATCAGTTGAAAATCAGTAAAAGAGGGGTTCTAGAAACTCACCTTCAACAGCCTTTGAGCAACACACTTCAAGTTCGAGACCGACCTTTCATTCAGCTCTTGAATCCCGAAAACAAACACTAAAAAACCAGAACATTGGTCAAGAACTCGAAACCCAACTGAAACCAAGCTCAAATAAGAGAAGACTTACCTTCGCAGCTGCTTCTTCCTCTTTCTCTTTCTAGAACTAGGCTCTCTCTCTCTTCTTTCTTCCTCCGAGAGCAAAAGCAGCTTTCTGCTTTGATATGGGCGACCATGCCCCTCAAATCCTTAAAATAATAAGGTTTTGTACTTTGTACACTTTATCCCCCTCCACTTGTGCACAATTTCTATTCTTTCTATTTACTTTTCTTTTCCTTTCGTTTCAATAGAAATTTGGGGTGTTACATGTGCTTGGTTGCAACCAAGTTCTGTCCGGTCTTTTTGACAAACTTCTTAGCTCGTCAGACAGCACTTGCCAAGGCCCACATAATATCCATTCGTTCCAACTCCATCTCATCCACCTATTCATAATCCTCATCTTCCAGGTGGCAATTTCCTATCTTTCCAGCAATTAGTCCATCATAGGAGTGGACTACTGCAGCTAGGAGGTCCATGTGTTCTCTGGCCACCTCAATAGTCACGTTACCGAAGTTATCGGTCTTCAATTTTGCTGCATTGGCTTCAGGTATATTATACTGGGTACCAGATGACCCTGACGTTTCAGTCCCTGAAGTAGATGCTTGTGCTAGAGTTGCTAAGCTTGAGACGAAGGCAGTCTGCAGTGGTGCTCTAGATGTCTTGACCGGAGGAGTGGCGTTGTAGAGCGCAGGATTCTGGTCATAGTTTGCATTTTGAGCTCTATACTTCATCCTAAGCTCCTCCTCTCTCAGTTTTAGAATGAAGTCATTTATGTCAAACTTCAAGAGCATCCCATTCTGTCTGAGATTTGAAACGAAGGAAGCCCATTTCTCTAGTAATCCATCTGCAAAGTTGGATACCTTATCCTCCATCGACGTAGTAACTCCATGAGTGTGCATCTCACTCATCAAGTGGTAGAATCTGTCGATCACATCATCTAGGGATTCCTTTTCCATTGAAGAGAAGTTGTCAAACTCCTTCTTCAAAGCTTTGGCCTTAATGGCCTTAAGTGAGGCATTTTCGTCATATCTCTTCTCCAACGCATCCCATAGTTTCTTTGCTTGAGTATATTCCGAGTACTCATGGAAGATGTCCTTCGGAATAGACTGAGTAAGCAATGCGTAGACTTTCTTGTGAGCGTTGTCTTTTACCTTTTGTGCATGAGACATGCCACTTAACATAAGTTTGACACCGTCAGCTCCATAAGGCATGTTGTACCCCGATTCTATTACCTCCCACAGATTTGTATCTACTCCATTTAAGTAGACTTCGAAACATTGCTTCCATTATGGGTAGTCGTCTAATGTAATAAGCTTCAGGGTTTTATTATGAATTCCCACTTCGTTCTCCAATAGCAGTAGATTCTGAATACGAGTGTCTGTACTTGCTGTGTATGCTGAAAACTGGTCCTTCATTTCACTTAACTTTACTATTAAACAAACTATTTATGTGTGCGGATGAAGGTATGCGATTGGGCTTATTCGGGCGATTAAACTAGGCGAATGGTTCAATCGTGCGACTGAACAAATATGGATGAGTCAGTCGTCCGAATGAACTAATGCGGTTGAACAGTCCGAATAGAGTTCTCATTCGTACGAATGAGGGTACGAATGAATCCAATGGTGTGTCTGGGAAATGCGGATGAATTCAGTCGTGCGATTAAGCCAATCATGTGACTGAACCTGCTGAAGTTTGAAAGTTCGTAGGTTAAACCTGTTTTGGACGCAAAAACTCGAATTTTCACAGACCCTAAACCCTAAACCCTAAACGTCTGAGACTCCATTTCACACAAAAAGATTGCGGTTTTAGTGAAAAAACACAATTTTTGTATTAAAAACGACTGAATCAACACGTAATCAAGAGCCAAGGCTCTTATACCACTTGTTAGGGATGGTGTACCAGATGATGTACTAACTGATTAACGTGTATACCGAACCAAATAGTGCCGAATCCTATTTGATTGGCAATCCAATCAGTGAGAACGCACGTAGAAACAATTATGTATTAAATCTAACGTTAAGAATCGATTAGGAATCGATCCACTGCGATCTATGAACTTGGAGTATGATCTTAGAGGTCTCTGGATGGCTAGGGTACGTCTGGAGTCAAAGTGTGTATGATGCTTATGTTTTTATACGAATTAGGTGGTATTTATTGGTTAGGGTTGCTCATTCGGACGACTGAACCATAACAATGGTTCATTCGTGCAATTGAGCCATGTTGTTGATCCATTCGCACGACTGAGTGTTCAGTCGTGCGACTGAGTCAGTCGCATGAAGTTGTTCAGGCGTATGGACTATTTAGGCGCATGGACTATTAGTCGCATGGCCATTCAGACGCATGAAAACTTCACCTAACCAAGTTTGAATATATTCATTATTATAACATTATGCATATCAATTCAAACAATCACAAATCTTTAATCTAGTCAATATGCATTACACAACTCATTAATGAAATATTAAACATTATAAATCACAACCAAACATTCTCATTCCATTAATTACCCGAGCATTACATAAGCGTAGACATTCAAGAAATATTAATTAAGATCCATATCTAGGTACATATGTATCAACATAGATGTTGTGATGAATTAAAATCTCATTCAATGGTAAAACACTCATCTTATAGTATTGGTATGTATTGGCTTATCTAAGTGGATGTGTGTGCAGTAACCTAAACACATGAGGTAATTATACTTTATGAATCTCTTTCACCTACATCAAGTTTCATCTTTGTTTTGCTAAGCAAAGACCTGAAGAAACAAGCACATAGTGCAGATGTATTGATCCAAAAATATCCAATGAGGAACACATCCAAATTGGATGAATCTACAAAAATAATACATTCCTTGTGAATGAGCAAAAGAATCAAATCATGGATCTCCTTCCAAAGTGAAGTGAAAAGCATCTCAATGTGGATCAAATCATGAAAAGGATCAAAGTAAAAGAATCCCAATGAGAATCAGTGAAAATAAGATCTCATAACTTAAGTGACCTGGTAAATCAAGTTGTGAAACAGTTCTACAATACATTACATGAGGATGGTTGATCATTCCATGCTTTTATGTGTGAGGTACATGTTTAATAATCGAACAAACAAAAACATGATAATTATCACATGCATTTAAATATTAAGTAAGTATGAGTTCATAAAGATGTCCATTTTATTACAAAAGAATGCACATGTGTAATGTAAGATTGATATGATCTGAACAAAAGGTATACTTCTCATCATTCTTAAATCACAAAAACAAAAAATAAAAAAAATAATTCATATTCAAAGGTTTTAAATCTTTAAAGTGTCTATCTAGGTACGGATATAAACTTTTTAAAGGAGTAATTTAAAATTTTGATGAGTTTGTATAGATATTTACTTTCTTAAATTACTTCATAAAACTTCAAAACAAATGAAAAAGAAACTATTTCTGTTGGTGCAGAAGTTATACTATTGTATCTCAGATTATGCACATTCATGTAAGCATAAGAAGTCCAAGTTCAGTCAATCAATAGGAAACTTGTATCATCTCTGATATACAAGTCAATCCAAGCAAGAATTGACTACCCCAACAACTTCATAAGACACAAGTCAATCAAAGACAGTTCTTCATAATAAGAAAGAAAAATCAAAAAGAATAATATCTCAATAGAAACATTAAGTTTTCACTAAGGTCAAAATTTAATGCGGGTAAGTGTATTGGTTAATATGGGCGAAGGTAACCCATGCATATAACCAATGTGGGCAAAGATTTATTTCATTTAAAACCAAGTGAAACTAATGCGAACAAGACAACTCTACCGCATTTGTGTCAAAAAAACATGAAAGTTTGGAGTTAAAAATGTTGGGTTTGTTGCTAGTTTATCAAAGATAGTTTAACCATTTATACCAAAATACAGTGGATATTATGTGATATAAAACTTATTTTAGTTCCTGAAAATGAGCCATTTATTAACCAACATAACAAACCCATGAACAAGGATCAAATTTGTGTGAACAGAAATAATATCAAACATAAACAACCATAGGGTGTTCATAAAATACAACCTTTCTAAGAACAAGATGATGATGATGATGGAAATCGATGGAGTAGATGATGATGTTCTTGAATCCAAGCCTCCAAAGAAGGACTCAAGCTAGTATACCCATAAGCTCTTGCAAACAACCTACTTGTTAGGAAGTGCAACACCAAAGTCTTCTTCTTGCACCTCTTATCAAATCCCAAAATTTCAGCAAAAACCCACTTCAAATCCAAAATTTTCAGCTTGAAAACAAGAAGAGAGAGTTGCTATGTGTGTGAGAGAGAGTGTGTATATCGGTGGAGTGTGTAAGTGATTCAAGTCTTGCATAAAACAAGAAAAAGGAATCCCAAGGAGAGGGCTCCAAGAGGCAGCCGAAATCACCTTTTCAAAATAGGTTCCCACCCATTTTAAATTCATAAAATAAGTTACACTCTTTAACCCATAAGTTTGTAAAAATAAAACCCTGTTAATTTTATAACTTGAACACACTTTTATTTGTTATTATTTAACCCACTTAAATAATAATACAAATAATTTCTCACGAACAAGTTATCCATATAATGTTGTTCTATTTCAAAAGCAATAATTTAGAAAGCCCATTTTCTAAATTGGTGAATATTTATTTGTTTGATCATATGAACAAATAAATATTTATTGGTGTTTGTTTAGCTTGTTATTGGGTATGACCCGACTTGGATCATAACGTACTAACCACATCAATCTTCTATTTGTCTTGGGCATACAAGATCCAACAATCTCCCACTTGCACTAAATTCATAGAAGATTGATGCAAGCAGTAAATACCAACTAAAAATGGGTTAATACCCTTAATACGTGTTGGACCAAAAGAACCAATGAGCCAAGATCAGAAAACCTCTAAGTCCCACATGGTATCACAACAACTGCTGAAAGCCTCATCAGCAGTTTGACAAGTGCTGAAGACTTCAACAGCTGAAGATCAAGTGCTGAAGACTTCAACAGCTAAAGAACTAAAGTGCTGAAGTACAACAGCTGAAGAACACAAGTGCTGAAGCTGAAAGACCAAAGTACTGAAGTACAACAGCTGAAGAGTTTACAAGTGCTGAAGATCAACAACAGATGTACAAAGTCTGAAGACAAAGACTGAAGACATCAGCTGATGATATCTACTGAAGTCATCAGCTGATGAAACATCTGAAGGTCAAAGTCTGAAGATCAAGTACTGAAGCCTCAGTAGTTTGTCACAACTGCTGAAGAGTACTTCTTCAGTAGTTGTGATATCAGTAGTTTTATATTTCTAGTTTCAGTAGTTTTATGTTTCAATAGTTTTGTAAAACGACTGAAGAGCTTGTTCTTCAGTCGTTGTAGTTTCAGTAGTTTCTAATCAGTAGTTTTATATTCTGTACTTAACACTCTGATATGTTCTCAGTAGTTGTGAACATTTCAGTAGTTTGTTAAGAGTTAGTTATTTTTGTATTAGATCTGCCAGTTGTCACTTTCCGTGATCACAGCAGTGATTGTTGCACTCTATATAAGGAGTGACAACCTATTGTAATAATGTGAATGACGGGAATGATATGAATGATTTGATTAGAAATATTCTATATCTATAAACATTCCTTGAATCAGAAATATATATTCTCTCACTATAACCGTATGTGCTCTTAATGCATACAAGTATCGATTACTTGCTACAATTTGTCTAATTCCTGTTCGTATTCCGCTGCTTTGAACTCTAATACATCAAACTTGTTATCGCTGATCCTGTCAAATGGTATCAGAGCAGGTTAAACATTGATCGATCTAATAATTGATCATTGAAACTGCTATTCAAGATCTAATTTTGATTGAATTAGCTTTTGTTTTTGCAAGAAACGGTTATAGAGATTGAATTTTCTGTATTTCTGGTCATTCATCCTGAGATCTTTTCTTGGTTTTCATTGAGTTTGTTGTGGTCTGTGTAAAACTTTTAAAAGCTTGAATTAAATTGTTTCTGAACTGAAAATGACTACTCCCTCCAATGATCCTCACAATACTGGTTCCTCAACCAAGCCACCAATGCTGGTTAGGAATGAGTATAACATATGGCAACGACGAATGCTCCATCACCTGTCTGTTAACAGCGCAGGTTGTTGGACAGCAGTGGTACATGGTCCACACAAGCCTATGGTGAATAACCCGGAAACCAATCAAATGGTTCCGAAGAGGAGGGAGAATACTCAGATGAGGATAAGAAGTTGCTTGAAATTGATGCAAAAGCGCATGGAATTCTGGCCATGGCACTGCCAAATGAAATCTATTCTGGGCTAATGCATCATGAAACTGCCCATGACCTCTGGAATGCCTTGAAAGAACAATTTGGAGGAACAGATGAGGTCTTGGCAAATAATAGAGAAATTCTTGCCCAACAATATGAGACATTCTCTCATAGAAAGGGTGAGACACTGACTCAACAATATGAGCGGTTCTCTTGTTTGATCTCTGAACTAAAAATGGTCAAACTTGAGTACACAATATTCAGATGAATAACAGATTTCTCAGATCACTGCCTGAGAGATGGGACACTATACTATTGTCCTACGCTCCAGTGCAAGTTTGGACAAACTATCTCTCACCCAACTCCATGGGAAACTGCTCACGTTTGAGAGAGAGATAGAACAGAAGAGAAAGCTGTCTTCATCTGGAAAGCTCACTGAAGACTTTGTACCAGGCAACACTGCCTTGGTTGGTCATGAGTCAGAATATGCTTCATCTGAATGCCAGTATGATGAGCATATTAATTTCTCTTCAAGCACTTCTAATTCTGCATTTGTGAGTATTGATGGTCAGTTTACGGGTGTAATAATGACCATTTATGCTTCATTATGGATGATCTCAAGGGGATTGCTGATGACGACTTAGAAGAGATGGATATTTTGAGCCAAATGGCCCTGATAAATATCAGATCTCAGAAGTTCTATAAAAGAACTGGAAGAAAATTCCCAGGACTCTCAGGCAAAACCAAAGTTGGTTTTGACAAGAGCAAGTTGAGGTGTCACAAATGCCAAAGGCTTGGACACTTTGCAAGAGAGTGTAGATCAACTGGATCTAACTCCACTGCACCCTTTGTGACTTTTCCTGGCAATAGTCAACAACATAGAGGGCAACATCCTGTCACTTCTAGTCATCATCCTCAACAACAATCTCTGGCATATTTTGTTCCTTAGGGTCAAATGCCATATCCGTACCCTTGTTATTACATGCCACAGTCAAATCAAGTTCAAGTTCCTATGGCACCACAACCTCATGCACTACCAGAACCTCAGCCATCCCAATCTCATCAACAAACTCAACCTCAACAACATAGCTTCTTCACCCCAGGAGTTGTTGACTGGAGCAGTTTACCAGATGACATGTCTGGTCATGACCAACTATTCTCAGGTGCTGGTCAACATGGTGGTGACAGTCCTTTTCGGAATCTAGCTCTTATGGCTTTGGAGTCTGCTGATACTTCATTTTCTAATGCCTCTACACCTAAGGTATCACAGGTATCCTCTGAGGCAAAAGCCAAATTATGTTCTGAACCATGCATAGCAGCATTTGCTTCCATTAGAGAAGCAAATGTAGCTTTATTAATAAGAACATTGAGCTAGAACAAACAATTTCCAAAAACAAAGCTGAATTTGAGTCTGTACTTAAGGATAAAAATGATGAGATGTACAAACTGAAATGCCAAATAATTGATGATAAGGCTAGAAAAGAGGTACTTCTAGAGAAGTACAAAGATCTCAAGAAACCCTTGCAGTTACCCAGGTAGAGTGTGATAGATGGGTACAATCATGCAAAGGTTTTGAAATGCTTCTTAGTAAGCAATCTGCTTCCAATGTGAAGTTTGGCATTGGTTACAATCACACTGCTCCACCTACAGATTTTACTCCAAGAGCAGAAGTAGAATCTGAGGTGAGAGTGATAACCAATCCATCACATCATGTGATCTACCTTCTGATACAGCACAATCAGAAGTAGCAGTCAGCATCAAGCCCTCTTTGAACCTATCAGCTGATGTTGATGGTTCAAATGCTGACACTCACATGATTAATGAGTTGATCAACTCAGGAGTTAATTCTGAAGGTCCTGAAAGGACTAGAGAGCAGGATTTAACACCTGAAGTTCAAACTTCAACTGCTGTCAGTACTGAAGAGAAGAAAACTGCCAGTAGAAAGAGTTTGAAGACTACTAAAGAGGCAGTCAAGAAAGCAAACAATGCTTCCAAAGCATTGAAGAACAAGTCTTCAGTTGCTTCACCCTCTTTAGTTGATGATCAACCTAAGATGAAGAAGAAACCATGTGAAGTATCTGGTTTGTTCAATCATCTTACAGATGATTGTTGGTACAAAAGAGGTTCCAAACTCAAACAAAAAGAAAAAATTAATGAGAAAATGGTAAAAATGAAAACTGAGTTTGAGACCACATTTGTATCAGCAACATCAAATTCTGTAACCCTTACGTCCTCAAAGAAATCCAAAAAGGAAGGGGTTAAACAGGTGACAGCTGAGAGTGCTCAGAAGAAGAAGGTGCAACATAGGAACTTATCAAACTCCACTGGCAATGTGTCTGATGAGCTGAAAGCTTTATCACAAAATCAGACACATCTGGTTATGATGGTTCAACATCTGTTGGGTAGAGTTAACCAACTAGATGCTCCTATGTTGAAACCACAGAAAAGGAGGTCCAAGCCAAAGGACTCCTCTTCTACACTATCTTCTTCCTCTCAGGCTGTTGTTTCACATAAACCTGTTAGTTTACCATCTATTGATGAGACCAGGCCCAAAACCAAAAAGGTTTGGGTCTCTAAAACTAACTGATTGTTTATTATTGTAGGGTTCTTCAACATGCCAAAGTAGCATCTGGTATGTAGACAGTGGGGGATCTATGCACATGACTGGGAACAGCTCTCTTCTTCATTACTACTCTCAAGGAAAGAAGGGATTTGTTTCTTTTGGCAATGATGCTAGGGGTTACATCATTGGTAAGGGCTTTCTCTCCAATGGAGAAATCAATTTGATGATGTTAATCATGTGGAAAATCTCAAGTACAATCTCTTGAGTGACAGTCAAATGTGTGATAAAGGCCATGTTGCTCTTTTCACCAGTCAAAACTGTAGGATTCTGTCATCCAAAGTTTTGCACTTGATTGACAAGGTGTTGGATGATCACACTCTCCTGAGAGCCAACAGGACAGGAAGAGTGTATGCCTTAGATCTTTCTAAGAAAATAGATCTCAAAGGCAATCCTTGCCTATTTTCCAAAGCCTCTTCTCAAGAATCTAAACTGTGGCACAAAAGGCTTGGTCATGTTAATCTCAAAAACATGAATCAGCTTACCCACAATAGTTTAGTAAGAGGCTTACCAATAAAGGAGTTTCACTGTGATGAAACCTGCACTGCTTGTTTAAAAGGAAAACAGCACAAAGTCTCGTTCCCTCCTATTGAAGTGCCTAAGTCCACTGCCTGCTTGCAATTACTGCATATGGATCTATTTGTTCCTGTGAGAGTAATGAGCATGGCAAAGAAGAAATACTGTCTGGTAATTGTGGATGATTACTCCAGATTTGTGTGGACTTTCTTTCTACATTCAAAGGATGAGGTTGCTCAGAAGATTATTCACTTTGTGTTGTATATTGAGAAGCAGTATCCCCTTCAGTCAAGTGTATTAGGAGTGACAATGGAACTGAATTCAGAAATCATACACTTGCTGACTTCTATCTTTCAAAGGGAATCAAAAGGTAGTTTAGCATTCCAAGGACTCCAGAACAAAATGGAGTAGTGGAGAGAAAGAACAGGACCCTCATTGAAGCTGCAAGGTCTATGCTGGCTGACTCAGGTTTGCCACTGACCTTTTGGGATGAAGCTGTCAACACAGCTTGCTATGTGCAAAATAGAGTTTTAGTAAATCAGAGGTTGATGAAGACTCCATATGAAGTTCTCCATCATTTGGCTCCTCTGATTTCATTTTTCAAAGCATTTGGGTGTCCCTGTTTTATTCTCAACACAAAGGATCAACTCCATAAATTTGATCCTAAGGTGGATGCAGGGTATTTTGTTGGTTATTCATCTACTTACAAGGCATACAGAGTCTTCAACTGCAGAACAAAGATGGTTGAAGAAACTCTACATGTTAAGTTCAATGAATCTCCAAAGGACAAGATTCCACAAAGCCCTGTGGAGTTATTTGATTTGGACATACTGCAATATGTTCCTTATCAAACTCCTGCTGTTGCTCCTGTCAACAGTTCACCACCTGGTGGTACTGCTGATGATGATGATGATTGCAGTACTCACCTCTTCAGGTTTAGTGATCAGCTGCCTGATTCAGCTAGACCTGATGTTCCTGTAGCTCCAGTAGCACCATCCACAACAAATGCTGATAAGATCTCTTCGAATTCAACTTCCTTTGAATTACCATCCACTGATTGGTTTCAAGGAAATGATTCACCATCACCATCTGTTACTGTTGAGCCTGCTACAAACACTTGCACAGATCTCATTGTGTATCAAGATCTGAATAATCACCCTATGTCTCAATCATTGGTGATATCACTGCTGGAGTATCGACAAGAAGTCAATTGTCAAATTTCTGCTTCTATGCTCTCTTCATCAGTCAGCAAGAGCCAATAATTATCACATTGCTTTAAAGGACAATGGATGGGTGATGCCATGCAGCTTGAGCTTCTTCAGTTCAAGAAACAGCAAGTGTGGGAACTGGTTCCTCTACCTCCAGGTAAGTGTGCAATAGCACTAAATGGTGTTTAGGAACAAAACTGATGAAAATGGGCTTATTGTTAAGAACAAGGCCAGACTGGTTGTTCAGGGGTTTGCACAAGAAGAAGCTATTGATTATGATGAAACCTTTGCCCCTGTAGCCAGACTGGAAGCAATCCGATTGTTTTTAGCTTATGCTGCTTATCAAAACCTTAAAGTTTTTCAATTAATGTCAAAAGTGCATTTTTGTATGGAAAAATTAAAGAAGAGATTTATGTATGTCAACCTCCAGGCTTTGAGGACAATAAACATCCTAATTGGGTGTATAAGCTTGATAAGGCTCTTTATGGGTTAAAACAAGCTCCTAGAGCCTGGTATTAGACATTATCAAACTTTCTTCTGGAAAATAATTTCACTAGAGGCTCCATAGATAAGACTTTATTCATTAAGAAGCTGGGCAACATAATCTACTTTGACAGGATCAGTGATCACAAGTTTGATGTTTATCAGAATGTAAAGCAGCGGAATACACAAACGAATTAGACAAATTGTAGCAAGCAAACAATATATGTAAGCGTTAAGATCGCATACGGTTATAGGGAGAGAATATGAATTTCTGATTTCTAGGAATGTTTATAGATGGAGAATATTTCTAATCAAATCAATCAAACATTCCATTCAATTGCTCATATCCCTCTATCATTACAATGGGTTGTCACTCCTTATATAGAGTGCAACAGTCACTGCTGTTATCACGGAAAGTGACAACTGGCAGATCCAATACAGAAATAACAATCTTAACAAACTACTGAAATGTTCACAACTACTGAGAACATATCAGCAGGTTAAGTACAAAATATAAAACTACTGAAACTACAACGACTGAAGAACAAGCTCTTCAGTCGTTTTACAAAACTACTGAAACATAAAACATAAAACTACTGATATCACAACTACTGAAGAAGTACTCTTCAGCAGTTGTGACAAACTACTGAGGCTTCAGTACTTGGTCTTCAGACTTTGACCTTCAGGCGTTTCATCAGCTGATGACTTCAGTAGATATCATCAGCTGATGTCTTCAGTCTTTGTCTTCAGACTTTGTACATCAGTTGTTGATCTTCAGTACTTGTGAACTCTTCAGCTGTTGTACTTCAGTACTTGGTCTTTCAGCTTCAGCACTTGTGTTCTTCAGCTGTTGTACTTCAGCACTTTGGTTCTTCAGCTGTTAAGGTCTTCAGCACTTGATCTTCAGCTGTTGAAGTCTTCAGTACTTGTCAAACTACTGATGAGGCTTTCAGCAGTTGTTGTGATACCGTGTGGGACTTAGAGATTTTCTGATCTTGGCTCATTGGTTCTTTTGGTCCAACAAACTCCCCCTGAACCAATGCAGCCAAAACCTCTAACTTATTTAAACTCCCACTTATTGATGGCAAAAATGTTGGTCTTTTTCCTTCTTGATCAGTAGAGAAGATGACCCATGTACGCTCCGGCCTGGGAAGAACCTCAAATATTTGTTTGGCAGAGTATGAATGGGAACTCTGTTTTGGGGAACTGGACACAGAGTTGTTATCCCATTCATGAGATTCACTTCCCCATAATGAGTCTGTAAGACTCACGGACATAGGCCTCAAGGAGAACAATTTGTTCCTCTTGAGAGAGTTCTTCAGCTCCTCCTTCGAAGAAGAACTCTGGACCATAGTACTCTGATAAGTACTTCATGGTCCTGCCATTTTTCAGCTCCACCGTAGTTACCTCCCTGTATACAATTCATCCGGATGGTTGCCTTCAAGGAGTAACTGGAGCTCATTCTTTTGGATGTCTTCAAGCTTTTTGTATAACAACCCCTTCTTAATCATCTTGTTTTCTAGTAAGGCTTGAGGTGTCTTCTTTGCTTGGTGAGCTTTCTTGAATTCATCAATGATTTCCCAGGGTGAGACTACACGGCCAGCATGATGGTAGATTCTATTGTTTTTCGTACTTGGCCGTTGTATCTGTGTGGGATAGTTCTTTTATGGATTCTAGAACTCACCCTGGGGTCTGGCCATACTCTCACTCTCTCCCTCTGATACTGAAAGGTGTGTCTGAGAGTGTACAGCCTTTGAGCATGCCCTTTCATGGCTTGAATAGATGATGACTGAGGAAATTCCTTGTCAACCATCTTCAACAGTTGCTCATCGTGCTGTTTCTGCTGTTCTTCTTCTTCTATCTTTACTCTGACCATTTCCCTTTGAGAGTCGGGTGTGATCATGGATTGACTCTGGGGCTTTGGTAGCTTCAGAACAGCAGAGAGTGGCAGACTATCATCTTCATCCTCTTCTTCTACTTCTTCTAGCCTCAACACCCTTCTCTTCTTCTTCTTGGGTGCATCATCGGCTGTTGGTTTAGAGGGTGAGGGAATTGGTTTTGTGGGTTGTGGTTTTGGTAGTTTGATGTGGGAATGTTGACAGGCTGTTCTAGCATTTTGGATGTGAGTTTGGCTTTTGACTGTTTGGCTAGTTCAGTCCTGCTCCCAGCACCAGCTTCATTTAAAACTTCAACAATTAAACCTTTTGTATATTCTTCAGACGAACAGATCTTGGTGGTTATTGCCAAGATACTGTCCCTGGACCAAGCTTTGATCTCGATCAATGATCTTCCAAGATGTTTTGCTATAAATCTGATCATGATCTCCAGCCTTTCTCTTTCTGACACCATAACTTGACCATCTTGATTGGATTTCTTCAATCTCTAGTCTTCTGATCTCAGAATCAAGTTTTTCAGTGTCATGGCCTTGCCTAAACAACTGATCAATGATGTTATCCATTGATCTGCTGTGTTCGGCATCAGCCTCTTTCACCATCAGCTCCAAGGCTTTCTCTTTTTCATCCTTCTTCTTTTCTTGTATGTGACATGAAAGTCTTTTGAACTTTCAGTCACTTTCTCCATGGTAGCCTCCTCCTTCTCTTTTTTCTCTTTCTCTTAGTCTCCTCAACCAACTCCTCAGTTTCCACTACTGTCTCTTCTGTTTCTTCTCTCCTTCTCTTTCCTCTTTCTTTTACCTTTCACTGCTGAACTCTCCCCCTTTTTGGGTGCATTGGTTGCAGGGAATTGAGTAGCAGAAAGTTGTTTGCTCAGAACATTCTCCACCATGGGTGTAAGACAGAAGAAAGTCTCTCATCAACAGTTTTGATCACCAATTCAGTTAGCTGTGGGGTGATGAGAGATAGGGGATTTTGAAGGATAGCAGCCAGTTGCTCAGGGGGTTCTGTCCCTGAGGAATGGTGCCAGAAACAGAGGCAGGTGGCTGAGATTTTGTGAGTGGTTGTGTGTTTAGGAGACCTTCAGAGGAAGGTGCCATCTGTTGGTTGATGTGGTGGCAGATGGTCTTACTCCTTGAGAGAGTTGGTCAAGTAGGTTTTGCAGCTACTGACTTCCTCCTCTAGGATCGTGTTCTGGGCAAGAACATCATAGAAGAAGCCCAGGTCATCATCAGCATATGCTGAATCACCTGACCTCCTGCTTGTAGCAGGATATACATGCTCTGGGTGTAGACCAGATGTAGCATGTGCCCCTTTGTCCTGGAACTGGGGACTTCCAGCCTCAGGACGTTGTCCTTCATCGGCTGTTGCCTCTGGTGAGGTCTTAGTTATGTTACCAACCTCAGTCTGATCATTTGCTGATTCAGAAGAGTTGGCAGCCTCACCAGAAGTTCTTATCTCCATATCAACACCAGGAGATAGAACAGTTAAACCCCTGTGCTGTGGGTTCTCAGGTGCACTGTATTCCTCCCCCTCAATTGTAGAGGTATTCCCAGTGGTAAGTGGTTTCTGGGGAGGGTGAGGAGTGCAATTGAGTCAGCACTTGTGCAACTATTAAAGTTGGGCTGTGAGGGGCGGTTGGTTGGGGTACAGGGGAAGAAGCAGTGTGCACCTGGGGTGGATGGTGCTCTTCAATGGCAATCTCCTCAAGTGAGGAAGATCCCAGATAAGTAGGTGCCCCTTGGGTTGCTGCAGTTCCTGTTGAGAGGAAGCCTGAGCGGCTGTGGCTGGAGGAGTCATTGTATCCACTAGGGGGTTTGGACTAGTGGATATATCCTGCGTTTGTTGTGCAGGAGCATCCTCAGGGGACTCAATTCCCTGAGTAGCCTTTTTGGTTTCTTTTTGGTGGGTTTGGTGGGGACATTGGATTTGGAGGTGGTGGCTGTGGGTTCCAGCTGCGTGGGTTTTCGCAGCTTGGCAGCCAGTTTGAGTGTCCGGTCGGAGTTGTGCCGGGAGTATACTTCGGGCAAAACAGCCGTAGCAGGGACTCCCACGCCAACAAGTCCCTCAGCATTAAGCTGGTCTATTATAATGGCCATGATGAACCGTGGATAGAGTATCCAACGGTTGGCAGTTAATTTTTGAGCCATATCTTTGAGCTCTGAAAATATTAATTCGGAAAAGTTCAGTGGTTGTTGCTCAAGGATAGAATACAATACCTGCTGCCATTTGGTGGACATTTGATCCCAAGACGATGTCTTAGGGGCCAAACATACATTGACCATGTGAAAGATCAGGCGCTCAGCGTCATTGAAGTGTTTCTTCATAATGGTTGTGGCACTGAGATCACCTTGATATCCATGCTGAGCAAATGATAGATCTATGGTGCCCTTCGGATATCCAGCAGGAGAGGTAGCATCACTCAGGTGAAGAATTTTTCGGATTGTTGCAGGAGTAATCACTACTTCTTTGTTGTTACTACAGACCGGAGGGATCGTGTGCTGCTCTCCTCAGTTGTAACCGTAATATTCATCCAAAATTGGTTCAAGGATTCGGCATGTAAAACAGGGTTCAGAAGAATGCCTTGTTGTATGGGACTGAGCCATAAGATCGATAGCAGCATCGAACTTAGTCCAGATCGGCGATTTCGTAAGGTAGGCAACACAGTTGTGTCGCGGTTTAATTTGCAAAGACGCCATGGAAATTTGTTGGAGAGGAACGTTAGGTTTGAAGAAGATGAAGTATGGAGAGCTCAGGTTAAGGGTATATAGGGTACGGGTGAGGAAATGACTGAAGGATGTGGTGTTAGTCATCAGTAGTTTTAAACGACCGTTGACATGGTATTATCCTTTCAGACGTTGAAACAGCTGAAGTCGCGGTGTTAGGCATCAGTAGTTTAGAAAACTACTGAAGACCGTGGTTTTGACTTCAGGTGATTGAAACAACTGAGGACATGGTGTTTGTCATCAGTAGTTATGAAACTACTGAAGACAGTGGTTTTGTCATCAGCTGTTGTAAACAACTGAAGACTTGGTATTAGTCATCAGTAGTTATAAAAACTACTGAAGACGTGGTTTTGCTTCAGTTGTTTAAAATGAAACAGCAGTGGTACAAACGACTGAGGAGAAAGTTTCGTCAGCTGTTTTCGTCAATTCTTAGCTTTTCAGCTGTTTCAAACTGTCCTCAACACATTCATCAGTCTTTATGGCTGATTTCAGTTGTTTCATAGGACATCAGTACTTATCTGTTTTTACTGATTTCAGTAGTTATGACTACATCAGTAGTTGTAACTACTTCAGTAGTTTAGAACAGATGAAGTACTTCAGTACTTGTGAGAACTTTTAGCCTTCAGTAGTTATAAAAACTACTGAGGTTAAAAGAGCTCATCAGTACTTATATGTGACAGGCACTCATGATCATCATATGAATTACTGAGATCATCAGTAGTTGTCACCTATTCTAGCTGCAGCATACCAAGCCTTAACACCAGGTTTTGGAAAGTTGAACTATCCAAAGGCTTAGTAAAGATGTCTGCAAGCTCATCAGCACTGGGCACAAACTTAGGATCAATCAGACCTTTTTCAAAACAATCTCTTATAAAATGATGTCTGATCTCTATATGTTTGGTCCTAGAGTGCTGGACTGGATTTTTGACAATGCAAAGAGCTGAAGCACTATCCATTAACAATGGAGTCTTAGTCTCTGTAATGCCATAATCCAAAAGTTGGTTTTGAAGCCAGAGTACCTGAGATGTACAGCTTGCAGCAGCAATGTACTCTGCTTCCGCAGTGGATGTAGCAACTGAGGTCTGTTTCTTGCTCTGCCAAGAAATTAAGCAGTTGCCTAGGAATTGGCATCCACCAGAAGTTGATTCCTGGTCAACTTACACCCTGCATAGTCACTGTCAGAAAAAGCAACTAATTTACCAGAATGGTTGGTAGAATACCATAAACCTAGAGATGGAGTGCCTTGCAGATATCTAAAGATCCTCTTGACTGCAATCAGATGAGACTCTTTAGGTGCAGCCTGAAATCTAGCACAAACACATGTAGCAAACATTATCTGGTCTAGAAGCTGTTAAATACATCAAGGACCCAATCATACATCTGTAAAGTGTTTCATCAACCACTTTACCTTCTGATCTAGTCCAGTTGTGTGGTGCTGCTCATGGGAGTAGAACAGGGCTTACAGTTTTGTAAATCAAACTTTTGCAAAAGATCTTTTGTATATTTGGATTGATGAATAAAAATTCCATCAGCCTTTTGTTTGATTTGCAACCCCAGAAAGAACTGTAATTCTCCCATGGCACTCATTTCAAACTTCTGTTGCATCAACTTTGTAAAGGCATCACACAACTTTGGATCAGAGGATGCAAAAATGATATCATCTACATAAATTTGAACAAGTAGATTATGCTGCCCAGCTTTCTTAATAAATAAAGTCTTGTCTATGGAGCCTCTAGTGAAATTGTTTTCCAGAAGAAAGTTTGATAATGTCTCATACCAGGCTCTGGGAGCTTGTTTTAACCCATAAAGAGCTTTATCAAGCTTATACACCCAATTAGGATGTTTGTTGTCCTCAAAGCCTGGAGGTTGACATACATAAACCTCTTCTTTAACTTTTCCATACAAAAATGCACTTTTGACATCCATTTGAAAAACTTTAAGTTTTTGATAAGCAGCATAAGCTAAAAACAATCGAATTGCTTCCAGTCTGGCTACAGGGGCAAAGGTTTCATCATAATCAATACCTTCTTCTTGTGCAAACCCCTGAACAACCAGTCTGGCCTTGTTCTTAACAATAAGCCCATTTCATCAGTTTTGTTCCTAAACACCCATTTAGTGCCTATTGCACACTTACCTGGAGGTAGAGGAACCAGTTCCCACACTTGCTGTTTCTTGAACTGAAGAAGCTCAAGCTGCATGGCATCAACCCATCCATTGTCCTTTAAAGCAATGTGATAATTCTTTGGCTCTTGCTGACTGATGAAGAGAGCATAGAAGCAGAAGTTTGACAATTGACTTCTTGTTGATACACCAGCAGTGATATCACCAATGATTTGAGACATGGGGTGATTCTTAGATCTTGATACACAATGAGATCTGTGCAAGTGTTTGTAGCCGGTTCAGCAGCAACAGATGGTGATGGTGAATCATTTCCTTGAAACCAATCAGTGGATGGTAATTCAAAGGAAGTTGAATTCGAAGAAATCTCATCAGCATTTGTTGTGGATGGTGCTACTGGCGCTACAGGAACATCAGGTCTAGTTGACTCAGGCAGCTGATCACTAAACCTGAAGAGGTGAGTACTGCAATCATCATCATCATCAGCAGTACCACCAGGTGGTGAACTGTTGACAGGAGCAACAGCAGGAGTTTGATAAGGAACATATTGCAGTATGTCCAGATCAAATAACTCCACAGGACTTTGTGGAATCTTGTCCTTTGGAGATTCATTAAACTTAACATGTAGAGTTTCTTCAACCATCTTGTTCTGCAGTTGAAGACTCTGTATGCTTTGCAAGTAGATGAATAACCAACAAAGTATCCTGCATCCACCTTAGGATCAAATTTGTGGAGTTGATCCTTTGTGTTGAGAATAAAACAGGGACACCCAAATGCTTTGAAAAATGAAATCAGTGGAGCCAAATGATGGAGAACTTCATATGGAGTCTTCATCAACCTCTGATTTACTAAAACTCTATTTTGCACATAACAAGCTGTGTTGACAGCTTCAGCCCAAAAGGTCAATGGCAACCTGAGTCAGCCAGCATGGACCTTGCAGCTTCAATGAGGGTCCTGTTCTTTCTCTCCACTACTCCATTTTGTCCGGAGTCCTTGGAATGCTGAACTGCCTTTTGATTCCCTTTGAGAGATAGAAGTCATCAAGTGTATGATTTCTGAACTCAGTTCCATTATCACTCCTATACACTTGACGGAAGGGAATACTGCTTCTCAATGTACAGCACAAAGTGGATAATCTTCTGAGCAGCCTCATCCTTTGAATGTAGAAAGAAAGTCCATACAAATCTGGAGTAATCATCCACAATTACCAGACAGTATTTCTTCTTTGCCATGCTCATTACTCTCACAGGACCAAATAGATCCATATGCAGTAATTGCAAGCAGGCAGTGGACTTGGACACTTCAATAGGAGGAAATGAGACCTTGTGCTGTTTTCCTTTAAACAAGCAGTGCAAGTTTCATCACAGTGGAACTCCTTTATTGGTAAGCCTCTGACTAAACTATTGTGGCTAAGCTGATTCATGTTTTGAGATTAACATGACCAAGCCTCCTGTGCCATAGTTTAGATTCTTGAAAAGAGGCTTTGGAAAATAGGCAAGGATTACCTTTGAGATCTATCTTCTTAGGAGATCTAAGGCATACACTCTTCCTGTCCTGTTGGCTTTCAGGAGAGTGTGATCATCCAACACCTTGTCAATCAAGGCAAAACTTTGGATGACAGAATCCTACAGTTTTGACTTGTGAAAAGGGCAACATGGCCTTTATCACACATTTGACTGACACTCAAGAGGTTGTACTTGAGATTTTCCACATGATTACATCATCAAATTTGATTTCTCCATTGGAGACAAAGCCCTTACCGATGATGTAACCCCTAGCATCATTGCCAAAAGAGACAAATCCCTTCTTTCCTTGAGAGTAGTCATGAAGAAGAGAGATGTTCCCAGTCATGTGCATGGATCCCCCACTGTCTACATACCAGATGCTATTTTGGCATGTTGAAGAACCCTGCAATAATAAACAATCAGTTAGTTTTAGAGACCCAAACCTTTTTGGTTTTGGGCCTGGTCTCATCAATAGATGGTAAACTAGCATGTTTATTTGTAACAACAGCCTGAGAGGAAGAAGATGGTGCAGAAGAGGAGTCCTTTGGCTTAGACCTCCTTTTCTGTGGTTTCAACATAGGAGAATCTAGTTGGTTAACTCTACCCAACAGATGTTGTACCATCATCACCAGCTGTGTCTGATTTTGTGATAAAGCTTTCAGCTCATCAGACACATTGCTAGTGGAGTTAGATAAGGTCCTATGTTGCACCTTCTTCTTTTGAGCACCCTCAGCTGTCACCTGTTTAACACCTTCTTTTTTGAATTGCTTTAAGGACTTAAGGGTTACAGGATTTGATGTTGCTGATACAAATGTGGTCTCAAACTCATTTTCATTTTTACCATTTTCTCATTAATTTCTTCCTTTTGTTTGAGTTTGGAACCTCTTTTGTACCAGCAATCATCTGTAAGATGATTGAACAAACCACATACTTCACATGGTTTCTTCTTCATCTTAGGTTGATCATCAACTAAAGATGGTGAAGACTTGTTCTTCAATGCTTTGGAAGCATTGGTTGCTTTCTTGACAGCATCTTTAGTGGTCTTCAAACTTTTCTACTGCCAGTTTTCTTCTCTTCAGTACTGACAGCAGTTGAAGTTTGAACTTCAGGAGTTGAATCCTGCTCTCCAGTCCTTTCAGGACCTTCAGGATTGACTCCTGAGTTGATCAACTTATTGATCATGTGAATGTCAGCATTTGGACCATCAACATCAGCTGATAGGTTCAAAGAGGACTTGATACTGACTGCTACTTCTGATTGTGCTGTATCAGAAGGTAGATCACATGACTTGATGGATTGGTTATCACTCTCACCATCAGATTCTACCTCTGCTCTTGGGGTAAAATCTGTTGGAGCAGTGTGATTGTAACCAATTCCAAACTTCACATTTGAAGCAGATTGCTTACTAAGAAGCATTTCAAAACCTTTGCATGATTGTACCCATCTATCACACTCGACCTGGGTAACTGCAAGGGTTTCTTTGAGATCTTTGTACTTCTCTAGAAGTACATCTTCTCTAGCCTTATCATCAATTATTTTGCAATTCAGTTTATAAATCTCATCATTTTTATCTTTGAGCACAAACTCAAACTCAGCTTTGTTTTTGGAAATTTCTTGTTCTAGCTCAATGTTCTTATTAATTAAAGCTACATTTGCTTCTCTAATGGAAGCAAATGCTGCTATGCATTGTTCAGAACATAATTTGGCTTTTGCCTCAGAGGATACCTGTGATACCTGAGGTGTAGAGGCATTGGAAGATGAATATCAGCAGACTCCAAAGCCATAAGAGCTAGATTCCCAAAGGGACTGTCACCACCATGTTGACCAGCACCTGAGAACAGTTGATCATGACCAGACAAGTCATCTGGTAAACTGCTCCAGTCAACAACTCCTGGGGTGAAGAAGCTGTGTTGTTGAGATGAAGGTTGTTGATGAGATAGGGAAGGCTGAGGTTCTGGTAATGCATGAGGTTGTGGTGTCATAGGAACTTGAACTTGACTTGACTGTGGCATGTAATAACAAGGGTACTGATAAGGCATTTGACCCTGAGGAACAAAATATGCCGGAGATTGTTGTTGAGGATGACTAGATGTGACAGGATGTTGCCCTCTGTTTTGTTGACTGTTGCCAGGAAAAGTCACAAAGGGTGCAGTAGAGTTTGATCCAGTTGATCTACACTCTCTTGCAAAGTGTCCAAGCCGTTGGCATTTGTGACACCTCAACTTGCTCTTGTCAAAACCAACTTTGGTTTTGCCAGAGAGTCCTGGGAATTTTCTTCCAGTTCTTTTGTAGAACTTCTGAGATCTGATATTTATCAAGGCCATTTGGCTCAAAATATCCATCTCTTCTAAGTCATCATCTGCAATCCCCTTGAGATCATCCATGATGAAACATAAATTGTCATTATTACCTCCAGTAAACTGACCATCAACACTTACAAATGCAGAATTAGAAGTGCTCGAAGAGAAATTAATATGCTCATCATACTGGCATTCAGATGCAGCATATTCTGACTCATGACCCACCAAGGCAGTGTTGCCTTGAATAAAGTCTTCAGTGAGCTTTCCAGATGAAGACAGTTTTCTCTTCTGTTCTATCTCTCTCTCAAAAGTGAGCAGTTTCCCATGGAGTTGGGTGAGAGATAGTTTGTCCAAACTTGCACTGGAGCGTAGGACAATAGTATATGTGTCCCATCTCTCAGGCAGTGATCTGAGAAATCTGTTATTCATCTGAATATTGGTGTATTCAAGTTGACCATTTTTAGTTCAGAGATCAAACAAGAAAACCGCTCATATTGTTGAGTCAGTGTCTCACCCTTTCTATGAGAGAATGTCTCATATTGTTGGGCAAGAATTTCTCTATTATTTGCCAAGACCTCATCTGTTCCTCCAAATTGTTCTTTCAAAGCAATCCAGAGGTCATGGGCAGTTTCATGATGCATTAGCCCAGAATAGATTTCATTGGGCAAAGCCATGGCCAGAATTCCATGGGCTTTTGCATCAATCTCAAGCAACTTTTTATCCTCATCTGATATTGCTCCCTCCTCTTCGGAACCATTTGATTGGTTTCCGGGTTATTCACCATAGGCTTGTGTGGACCATGTACCACTGATGTCCAACACCCTGCGCTGTTAACAGACAGGTGATGGAGCATACGTCTTTGCCATATGTTATACTCATTCCTAACCAGCATAGGAGGCTTGGTTGAGGAACCAGTATTGTGAGGATCATTGGAGGGAGTGGTCATTTTCAGTTCAAAAACAGTTTAGTTCAAGTTTTAAAAAGTTTTAGACAAACCACAACAAACTCAATGAGAACCAAGAATAAGATCTCAGGATGAATGAGCAGAAATACAGAAAATTCAATCTCTATAACCGTTTCTTGCAAAAACAAAAGCTAATTCAATCAAACTTGGATCTAGAATAGCAGTTTCAATGATCAATTATTAGATCGATCAATGATTAACCTGCTCTGATACCATTTGACAGGATCAGTGATCACAAGTTTGATGTTTATCAGAATGTAAAGCAGCGGAATACACAAACGAATTAGACAAATTGTAGCAAGCAAACAATATATGTAAGCGTTAAGATCGCATACGGTTATAGGGAGAGAATATGAATTTCTGATTTCTAGGAATGTTTATAGATGGAGAATATTTCTAATCAAATCAATCAAACATTCCATTCAATTGCTCATATCCCTCTATCATTACAATGGGTTGTCACTCCTTATATAGAGTGCAATAGTCACTGCTGTTATCACGGAAAGTGACAACTGGCAGATCTAATACAGAAATAACCAAATCTTAACAAACTACTGAAATGTTCACAACTACTGAGAACATATCAGCAGGTTAAGTACAAAATATAAAACTACTGAAACTACAACGACTGAAGAACAAGCTCTTCAGTCGTTTTACAAAACTACTGAAACATAAAACATAAAACTACTGATATCACAACTACTGAAGAAGTACTCTTCAGCAGTTGTGACAAACTACTGAGGCTTCAGTACTTGGTCTTCAGACTTTGACCTTCAGGCGTTTCATCAGCTGATGACTTCAGTAGATATCATCAGCTGATGTCTTCAGTCTTTGTCTTCAGACTTTGTACATCAGTTGTTGATCTTCAGTACTTGTGAACTCTTCAGCTGTTGTACTTCAGTACTTGGTCTTTCAGCTTCAGCACTTGTGTTCTTCAGCTGTTGTACTTCAGCACTTTGGTTCTTCAGCTGTTAAGGTCTTCAGCACTTGATCTTCAGCTGTTGAAGTCTTCAGTACTTGTCAAACTACTGATGAGGCTTTCAGCAGTTGTTGTGATACCGTGTGGGACTTAGAGATTTTCTGATCTTGGCTCATTGGTTTTTTGGTCCAACATACTTGTTCAAATTAGTAGATGATATCATTTTGCATCCTCTGATCCAAATTGTGTGATGCCTTTACAAAGTTGATGGAACAGAAGTTTGAAATGAGTGCCATGAGAATTAACATTCTTTCTGGGGTGCAAATCAAACAAAAGGTTGATGGATTTCATTCATTAGTCCAAATACACAAAAGATCTTTTGCAAAAGTTTGATTTACAAAACTGTAGCCCTGTTCTACCCCCATGTGCAGCACCACACACCGGATACAGATCAGAAAGGTAAAGTGGTTGATGAAACACTTTATAGGTGTATGATTGGGTCCTTGATGTATTTAACAGCTTCTAGACAATATTAATGTTTGCTACATGTGTTTGTGCTAGATTTCAGGCTGCACCTAAAGAGTCTCATCTGATTGCAGTCAAGAGGATCTTTAGATATCTGCAAGGCACTCCATCTCAGGTTTATGGTATATCTACTGACATTCGGTAAATTAGTTGCTTTTTCTGACAGTGACTATGCAGGGGTAAGTTGACCAGGAAATCAACTTCTGGTGGATGTCAATCCTAGGCAACTGCTTGATTTCTTGGCAGAGCAAGAAACAGACCTCAGTTGCTACATCAACTACTGAAGCAGAGTACATTGCAGCTGCAAGTTGTACCTCTCAGGTACTCTGGCTTCAGAACCAACTTCTGGATTATGGCACTACAGAGACTAAGACTCCATTGTTAATGGATAGTGCTTCAGCCCTGTGTATTGTCAAAAATCCAGTCCAGCACTCTAGCACCACAGATCTATCCTTTGCCCAACATGGATATCAAGGCAATCTCAGTGCCTCCACTATCCTGAAGAAACACTTTAATGACGCTGAGCGCCTAATTTTTCACATGGTGAATGTATGTTTGGCTCCTAAGACGTCGTCTTGGGATCAAATGTCGACGAAATGGCGGTAGGTAATGTATTCTATTCTTGAGCAACAACCGCTAAACTTTTCAGAAATAATATTTTCGGAGCTCAAGGACATGGCTCAAAAACTAACTGCCAACCGTTTGATACTATATCCACGGTTCATAATGGCCATCATTACAAACCAGCTTAATGCTGAGGGACTTGTTGGCTTAGGAGTCCCTGCTACGGCTGTTCTGCCGGAAGTATACTCCCGGCACAACTCTGACCAGACACTCAAAATGGCTGCCAAGCTGCGAAAACCCACGCAGCTGGAACCCACAGCCACCACCTCCAAATCAAAAGTCCCCACCAAACCCGCCAAAAAGAAACCCAAAACGGCTACTCAGGGAATTGAGTCCCCTGAGGATGCCCCTACAACACAAACGCAGATATATCCACTAGTCCAAACCCCCTAGTGGATACAATGACTCTTCCAGCCATAGCCGCTCAGGCTTCCTCTCAACAGGAGCCTGCAGCAACCACACAAGGGGTACCTACATATCTGGGATCTTCCTCACTTGAGGGGATTGCCATTGAAGAGCACCAACCTCCCCAGGTGCACACTGCTTCTATCCCTTCACCCCAAACAACCGCCCTCACAGCCCAACTTTAATAGTTGCACAAGTGCTGACTCAACTGCACTCCTCACCCCCTCCCCAGAAACCACTTACTACTGGGAACACCTCTACAATTGAGGGGGAGGAACACAGTGCACTTGAGAACCCACAGCACAGGGGTTTACCACTTCTATCTCCTGGTGTAGACAAGGAGCTTAGAATATCTAATGAGGTTGCCACCTCCTCTGACTCAGCACATGATCAGAATGAGGCTGGTAACATTGCTAAGACCTCCCTAGAGGCAACAGCTGATGATGGACACTGTCCTGAGGCTGGAAGTCCCCAGTACCAAGCACAAGGGGCACATGCATCAACTGGTCTACACCCAGTGCATGTAAATCCTGCTCTAAGCAGGAGGTCAGATGATTTAGTTTCGGCTGATGATGACCTGGGCTTTTTCTACGATGTTCTTGCGCAGAACACAATCCTTGAAGAGAAAGGCAGTAGGCTGCAAACTCTACTTGACCAACTCTCACAAGGAGAAAGACCATCTGCCTCTACCAACCCACAGATGGCACCTTCACCTGAAGGTTCCCCAAACACTGAGCCACTCCAAACTCAACCACCTGCCTTTGCTTCAGGCCCTCTTTCTCAGGAACAGCACCCTCCTGAGCAAATAGGTGTTGTACTTCAAAATTCCCTCCCTCTCATCACACCCATAATCACTGATATTGTGACTAAAGCCATTGATGAGAGGCTTTCCTCAACTTTACAGCCCTTGATTGATGCTGCTGTACAAAAGACTCTTTCTACGGTACAAACCCCTTCCTCCAATGCATCCAAAAAAGGGGAGAGTACTGCAGTGAAAGAAAAGAAGAGGAAAAGAACAGAGGAAAAGAAGGAAGAGAAGCAAGCCAAAGAGGAGGAGAAAGAAAAGCAACCTCTGCTCACTTACAAGCGAAAGAAAAGTGCTGATGATCATACTGCTGAAGACAAATCCTTGGAGGAACTGGTAAAAGAAGCTGACACTACACACAGCCGATCCATGGATAAAATAATTGAACAACTCTTCAGGCAGGGGTTTGATACAACCACATTGGATAGTGAGATCAGAAGGTTGGAAGTCCAAGAGATTCAGACACGATGGGCTGGGTATGATGCTCTGGAAAAAGAGAGATTGGAAATAATGATCCGCTTTATTGCAAAATACTTAGGAAGATCGTTAATGGAGATTCGCGCGTGGACCAGGGACAGTATTCTGGCTATAGCCACCAGAATCTGTCTGTCTGAGCAATTCAACAAAGGGATTATTGTGGAAGCCCTTGATGAGGCTGGGGCTGGTAAAAGGTTAGAGATGGCTAAACTCACAAAGGAGAAACTAACTACAAAGATGCTGGATCAACCTTCCCTTCCACCCACTCAAACAGAGCCTATCCCTCAAATCTCCCAACCAATCTCTAAACCAAAATCCAACATCTTCATTCTCCAAAACCAATTCCTTCACCAACCCAACCATCATCCAGTGATGCACCTAGAAGGAGGAGAAGGGTGCTGAGGATGGAAGAAGAAGAAGAAGAGGAGGATAAAGATGATAGTCTGCCACTCTCTGCTGTTCTAAAGCTACCAAAACCCCGAAGTCAACTCATGATCACACCTGACTCTCAAAGGGAAATGGTTAGAGTCAAGATAGAAGAAGAAGAACAGCAGAAACAGCACGATGAGCAACTGTTGAAGATGGTTGTCAAGGAATTTCCTCAGTCATCATCTATTCAAGCCATGAAAGGGCATGCTCAAAGGCTGTACACTCTCAGGCACACTTTTCAGTATCAGAAGGAGAGAGTGAGAGTATGGCCAGACCCCAGGGTGAGTTCTAGAATCCATAAAAGAACTATTCCACACAGATACAATGGCCAGGTACGAAAAATAATAGATTCTACCATCATGTTGGCCATTGTAGTCTCACCTTGGGAAATCATTGATGAATTCAAGAAAGCTCACCAAGCAAAGAAGACCCCTCAAGCTTTACTAGAAAACAAGATGATTAAGAAGGGGTTGTTATATAAAAAGCTTGAAGACATCCAGAAGAATGAGCTCCAGTTACTCCTTGAAGGCAACCATCCTGATGAATTTGTATATAGGGAGGTAACTACGGTGGAGCTGAAAAATGGCAGGAACATGAAGTACTTATCAGAGTACTATGGTCCAGAGTTCTTCTTCGAAGGAGGAGTAGAAGAACTCTCTCAGGAGGAACAAGTGTTCTCCTTGAGGCCTATGTTCGAGAGTCATACAGACTCATTATGGGGAAGTAAATCTCATGAATGGGATAACAACTCTGTGTCCAGTTCCCCAAAACAGAGTTCCCATTCATACCCTGCCAAACAAATATCTGAGATTTCTTCCCAGGACGGAGCTTACATGGGTCATCTTCTCTACTGATCAAGAAGGAAAAAGACCAACATTTTGCCAACAATAAGTGGGATAATAAATAATTTAGAGTTTTGGCTGCATTGGTTTAGGGGGAGTTTCTTGGACCAAAAGAACCAATGAACCAAGATCAGAAAACCTCTAAGTCTCACATGGTATCACAACAACTGCTGAAAGCCTCATCAGCAGTTTGACAAGTGCTGAAGACTTCAACAGCTGAAGATCAAGTGCTGAAGACTTCAACAGCTAAAGAACTAAAGTGCTGAAGTACAACAGCTGAAGAACACAAGTGCTGAAGCTGAAAGACCAAAGTACTGAAGTACAACAGCTGAAGAGTTTACAAGTGCTAAAGATCAATAACTGATGTACAAAGTCTGAAGACAAAGACTGAAGACATCAGCTGATGATATCTACTGAAGTCATCAGCTGATGAAACATCTGAAGGTCAAAGTCTGAAGATCAAGTACTGAAGCCTCAGTAGTTTGTCATAACTGCTGAAGAGTACTTCTTCAGTAGTTGTGATATCAGTAGTTTTATATTTCTAGTTTCAGTAGTTTTATGTTTCAGTAGTTTTGTAAAACGACTGAAGAGCTTGTTCTTCAGTCGTTGTAGTTTCAGTAGTTTCTAATCAGTAGTTTTATATTCTGTACTTAACACTCTGATATGTTCTCAGTAGTTGTGAACATTTCAGTAGTTTGTTAAGAGTTAGTTATTTTTGTATTAGATCTGCCAGTTGTCACTTTCCGTGATCACAGCAGTGATTGTTGCACTCTATATAAGGAGTGACAACCTATTATATAATGTGAATGACGGGAATGATATGAATGATTTGATTAGAAATATTCTATATCTATAAACATTCCTTGAATCAGAAATATATATTTTCTCACTATAACCGTATGTGCTCTTAATGCATACAAGTATCATTACTTGCTACAATTTGTCTAATTCCTGTTCGTATTCCGCTGACATCAAACTTGTGATCGCTGATCCTGTCAATACGTATGACTAAGTGCCATTTAATAACATTATCCCCTTCAAGTACCTTACTCGAATGATTTTAGGTGAACCAATCATCTATCCTTTTGTCACCGATGTCATGTTAAATCCCAAAGACACAGAGTGATCATTCTCCATTATTTTAACTTGATGAGGCCTTAGACATCTTACTCTCCATGAATAAGATGGAAAAATCCTATCTTGACTATATACGTCTCTCACAATCACCTCGTATTATACCCAAACTTAGCCTTATGGATTGTCATGTTTTAGAACAGCGAAGAACTAAGTCAAAGTATAAAATTCAGTAAATATCAAGACCCAATATATATCTTGATAGGTTCAAATGAATCGATCTGTGATTGTTATCAAGCAAATGACAATATATGAACACAGTAATCAACACCAACAAATATTAGAAATATTCATAGAGATTTCTTTGATATTAGCTTGGATTACAATGTGCAATTGAGAGAAAATATCTTTCTAAGTCTCACAAAAGTCTTAAAAGACTTTTTTTTTCTAAAATACAAGGCAATACTTTTTATACTAATACAAGAAAACAATAAGGAACATATATTTACATAATAAGTCCTTACACTATGGCCAAAAACTTATATAAAGACTAAAATGCTAATTTTTCTTAGGGTTCCAACAATACTCACTCTAAGATTTGCATTAGTCTTTAGCAAAAATAGTCTTCAGGTTCTTCTTTTATCTTGAACATTGGTTTTTCTTTTTATAGCACCAGTTCTTCAAGAGCTTTTTTGATTGATGACTTGAAGTTCCTTGCAAGAATTCCTTGTTGTTGCTTGGACTTATTAGTCTTGATCTCCATAGCATCCATTACCAACAGAGTATCTTTAGATAAACCTGCAATATCTATATTAGCATACATTTCAATTGGTTTTTGATTTTCTTTTGTGTAGATCTCTAGTACTCCTTTGCGTGAGATTCTCATGAATTCAATGTCTTTTATGTCTTTCTTCACTATGTTTGAATAAGCCATTGCTTTTTTCAAAGAAATCCTCTCCACAGTAGCATTTTTATAATCGTCAACAAGTATTTTCTATCACTCTTTGCTTTAGATGGAGATTCTTGCTCAAACACTTGATTGGACAAGAACGATATAACTCGGATGTAGAAGTTTGAGTTCAAACACACCAAGCAAACTAATCAAATCATTATCCTAATCATGCAAGTTCCTCACAAGCTTCATATGAAAAGTAAATGAATCATAAAACCATTTTAGAATCATTTTTCATGATTGAGTTCCATCTATAACTTTCAACCTAGGATTAGTAACCTTTTCAAAGTACTTATCACTCAAGGTATCTAAATAGCATTCTTCAATCGACTCACTTGATTCACCTTTCTTTATAAATCTTTTCAACTTGTCAAAATACCTCTTGTCTTCTTGATCACAACATGTTTGAAGAAAAGCTCGTATTCTTGTTATTCCTCTATCAAGCAGTTTAACAAAATTTTCTCCCCTTTCAACCTTTGTGGGATTAATCAAAGGTAACTTATGTAATTCCTTCAAATCTAGCACTCGTAACTCAATGATGCTAGAGTAAAAGTGATACACATCGCAAATAGCATTTACTCTCTTGATCATAAATGCATCAAAAATCTCATCATATTACTGTGCAATAATTTTTACTTCTTTGGTTTTATAAGCATAATCATTGCATACAGCAATTCAAAAATTGATTGTCCTATTTGCAAAACATTCTGTACAATATCACCAGCTGATCTAGCTTTATTCCATAATTGCTTTTGGTCAAGAGAAACTTTGTACGCTTGTTGCTCTGAACTAGGAAACATAATCACCAGCTCTTTCCACTTTCATGTGTTTTCCTTACTAGTTCCATCGATTTCATTTCTTGTGGCTTCAAAATCTTAGATTCTTTGGTTATTTTTAAGTACTGTGGATTATCCATATAAAGCACTATCATCTTGTTGTACATCTTTTCAGTTTCTTGAAAGCTCCTCACCAATCTTCTTAAAGATTCACTTTGTAATATGTTCAGCCTTTTCCTTGGATAATTTTTGGACTGAAACCACATCCTTAGAATAGGAATGCTCATGTTATCAGGATTAGGATGGTGCAATTCCTTTACAGGAATATCATCCACATTTAAGCTTTCACTCATTGGTGCCCACTCACCATGTTCTAGACTGATTTCATTTGGATCTGTCGGTGCTGAAGACTCTGCTAACACACAATTTTCGTACTCTTCATTTATTTGAGTTACTATCAGCCCATCCAAAAACACTCTATTATTCTTTTTCTTGACCAAATAATTATATCTGTCTTCAAAGTCTATAGGTATATCGTCTTGAACATTTTCAACTGGTGAGTCAACTGCATCACACACATCTTCATCTTCCAAAACATCATCATACCAATCATCAGGTAGATCAGTATCTATACCATCAAGTGCTTCTATTATCTTTTGCACTTCTTCTTCTTCTTCATTCTCATCTACATCAATTGTCTTCTGAACTTTAGCTGGAACTGTAGATGTTTCAACTTCATCCATCTTTCTTTTCCCTTTCTCAGCTTTAGAATACTTTACAGTTGTGGTTTCTTTAGACTCTTGAATAGGTTCTTCCTTAATTGTAATCACTTCACTTTCCTTTATAGGCTCTTTTAAAGTTTCTTTTAGCTTTTCAATATCTTCATACATTATCTTTACTTTTTCTTCAAGATTAGACATCATAACATTCTTCATTTCATCATTAGCTGTTAGCATAGCATTTTCTTTCTTTAATCTTTCAATTTCCTCATTTTGAGAAGTTATTTATGACTTCAACTTCATCAGCATCATCTTCTACTTCTGTTTGAATACAATCATCTGATGTTTTTTTATCTCTTTTTCTGACTCTTTCATAATCACAACATCTTGATTAGGAGATTGTAGATTTTCTGATATAGGCTCAAACCAAATTGCATCAAAATCAAATGCTTGATTAAAATCAACAATCTCTACATTCTCATTTTCAACAGCTTCATCATTCCTTTGATCATTTACTTCAACATCAACATTTTCATCTACATTTCTTTCTTCTTCAATTATTTGATCAGAAATGGGTTGCTCACTATCCATCTCTTGAATACTTTCTTCAACTTTTTGTTCAGCTTCACCACCTTGATCACCTCCTTTATCATCATCATCATTATCATTATTATTATCATCATTATCATTATTATCATCATCATTATTATCCTTCCTTTATCATTATCATCCTCTTCATCATCATCCTCTTCTTCAGATTCTTCAACAATCTCATCCATTGCATCTTTAATGAGATCATTAGGATTAAGAGGCTCATCTTCAGATAAATGAAAGTGTTGCTGATTAATGTCAACATTGTCATTAGCTATATTCCTTATGTACTCAAATAAAGGTACAATCTCAGCTCCTGTAATCACTGCTAACTTCTTGTATACCATCTTAGACATATGCTCTAATTCAAATTTATCACCTTGAACTCCATATGCATAAATGTCTGGATATTCTTCATTGATAATCAACAGAAGAAATCTAGGATACATCGAATACTTGTTTCTTTTCCCTTTCTCGATGCGGAAAATGAATCCATTCATTATCCACTTTGCCGTATTAAATCTTCTGTTTGTGACTAGAGCAAGAATAGAAGATGTTATATCAACTAGAAAGGAATTCCATCCTACACTTCTTTTAGACATGCAGTGCTGAAATATGTAACATAACAGCTTCCGATGGTTATAGACTCTTGCTCTAAAAAATTGTTTCTTTGGAAAATTGTCAGGATGACCCATTTGCATGAAAGTCTCTCTACACACAATGAAAGTTGTTCGGCATTCTACCTTTGAAGAAATTGAAGATTTCAATATTATTGAAGTTGAAGACTTGAAGCACGAAATCAACAAAAATATTAGTCTAGGGTTTATATTGTAATTATTTTTATTGCTAGACTAGTATAAATATTAGCACATATTATCATTGCAAAGGGTGAATAATTCACCACTTGTTAGGGTGAATTAGGTCCATCACCAACATCATATCGTCATCCTTCATGGATGATGATTTCAACAACATGTCAATAAACATCAAATATTAAACACATTGTGTTCATCATGTTCATCATATTATATTTTAGCATCTAATCATTCAAGTTTTATTACTATCAATATGAATCTTAAGATTCATGCTCATTGTTCCCGTTCATATCGGGAACACACAAAAGTGTATTCAGATAGATCCTGGTCTTCATTTTCTCCCAATCTCAAAATAGTTCTAATAGAATCATCAGATGCTTCTAGCATTCTATTATTTGAAATGAATCCTCTTACAACTTTTCTTATGTTATCATCAAGTTCCACCTCAGTAGCTCTCCAAAACCTTTTAATTAACCTGATATATTTGGCTTGTATGGCACACATATCATAGACATACTTTGTCCTTAGAAGAAATCTCATCATTTCTTCATAACTAGTAGCTTCTATCACATCTTCATTAAGAAAGGCAAGAATATTATGTTTTGGCTCAAACTTTAGTGAATCTATCTGTTAATAACAGAGAAACAAGAATTAGTTAGAAGGTTTTAAACTAAATTAAGATTTTATCAAATTCGTAAAAATGAATAACTCCTACATTAAGTTTCATGTTTTCTTAATAAAATTGTATATTTTTAAATTTGATCATTTTTTTTAATTTAAAGATTTGAAAATATTATTTTGATAATTGAATCAAACATTAAGATATATAACTCAGAGTTTTGCTTCTGGTTAATTTGAAAATTCATGATGAATTTTGATGATTAACAGTTAAGTTTTAAGTGTAATAACACTTTGTCGATTCAGTTCAAAATTATTATTTTATTATTATTTTGACTTTGAAGATCAATGAATCATCAGAAAAATTTGTGATGACAATCTTGTTTTGATGATGATAACATGCTCGCATTTCATAATCATTAACAATTTAATGTTTAATTTTTCACAAACAATCATCAGTAATGAATCATTTCAGATTTTGTCAAGTTCTTAAGGTTCGAACGCCTGAATAGGTTTCAAACGCCCAATCGATTTTGCTGATAATATTTAGTGGTTGATGATATAATCACAGTGTGTTGATCACATTCATTGATATTACCTTGTGTTATCAAACAATCTCAGTATAATACATTAATTAGTGGGAATGAGTATGTTTGAACATAGATAACAAGAACATAGTGAAAGAATATGAAAAGTTCAAATGAAATGAATTTTTGAGCAAGTGTCCAATTTATACATGTGTAAAAACCTTTAGACGCATTACAACTGCCTAGGCGCATTGGCACTGTTGAGGAGTTTTACCCATGTTCAAGCGTATGAACCTTAGACGCATGAGTTACACTTGGTCATTTTGATCAAACACAATATGGGTGCATTTGCACTATGCAGGCGCATGAGCACTTTTTAGGTGCACGAGCACTGTTTAGGCGCATGAGCACTGTTTAGGCGCATGAGCGCTGTTCAGGCACATGACCTATAATGAAACGCCTAACACTTTGAATTATGAATATGATATGTCTGGCACTGTTTAGGGCATGAGATTGTGCAAAACGACCAACATTTAACCAAGAATTTCAGACTTATGACTACTGTTTAGGCCCATGAAGATTACTCAATACGTCTAACACTTATCCTAAAACTAAAATTTCATCATGTGTCTAAACTTAAACATATTTTAGGCACATGAGACATCCTTATGTTTAACACCTGTATATTTTTCACAAAATTCATTCAAACCACAATTTTTTTGATCAATTCCACTTTTCTTCATAAAAAATTTCAAACTTTGGTCAAACTTTGAATAAATCCTTTGACTTTTACTACTTGATCAAAACTTTGACTTTTTGACCAAACTTTGACTTTTGGACAAAACTTTTGAATGGTAAAGAAGAAAAACAATCATTATTACCATGCATGCACAGATAGAAACATGCAAAAAATGAAAAATAAAGAAGAATAATAAAAATACTACTATATGAATGAAGGGTTTGTTGGAAGATAAAAACCGAAATTAACTTCTTAAACCTTCAGAAAACGCAGCGGATAAATATATTTTGAGACATTATTATAAAGCTAAAAATTCATGTTTTATGGTGAGATATATATGAATGAAACAAACCCAAAACAAAGGATCATATATGTAAATAAGCAAGCTATGAACAATATGTAAAAGAACATAAAATCACAGCTACATGGAGCTGTGAAGAACTACCGTTCAGCAGCTCAATGTGGTTGAAGAAGGAGATGTTTGATGCTTAAACTTCGGCCAAGGCTCCAAAGAAAGGACCCCTCAAGCTTGTATACCCCAAGCTAATATGCAAACACATTTTCTTGTTAGGGAGATTAACACCAAGTAACTCCAAATCTTCTCATAAACTTGCTGAAAACCGAGAGCAATTTTGAGAGAGAAGTCAGCTGTGAATTCGATTGCATGTGTGTGTCTATGAGACGTGGAGTGTTGGACTAGTTTAAATGTTTTCAAGAAAGCAAAACCTCTCATTGGAGAGGGTGGGGCGGCCGAAATTTGGTCACAAGACCAAAGATCCCCCCAAAACATTATAAACCAATGTTATGTTTTAGTCCGTTGTAAGTTTATACAATTAATCTTTTATTGTATAACTTATACACTATTTTATTACTTAGTGTTATCTAACTAACTTAAATAACACTAAGTAATGCTCTTGAACAAAAGTAACTTAATAAGTTGTTCCATCTCACATGAAACTTATTTAGAAAACCCATTTTCTAAATTTGGTGTTATTATTTAATTGCATGATCATATCATCAATTGAATAATTGTCGGTGATTGCAAAGCTTGTTATTGGGTATAACCCGACTTGGATCATGACATACTAACCGCATCAATGTTCTATGTGTCTTGGGCATATAGAATCCAACAATCTCCCACTTGCACAAGATTCATAGAAGATTGATGCAAGTAGTAAATAACGCCTAACAACAGTTTACTACCCTTAATACCTATGACTTATAGCCATTCAATAACATCATCCCATTAAGTATCCTACTTGAAATGATTTAGGTGAATTAATCATCTGTCCTTTTGTTACACATGTCATGTTAGATCCAAGGACATAGAGTGATCATTCCTTGTTTATTTAACTTATCCAGGCCTTTGACATCTAACTCACAACGAATAAGAGGAACAAATCCCGTCTTGACTACATACGTTTCTCACAATCACCTTGTGTCACATCTGAACATAGTCTCATGTACTGTCCATTATTTCAGAACAGTGGATAACCATATCAAGGTATGACACTTGGTGAATATCAAAACCCTATATGTATCTCAGGTATAAGGATACCAAATGATATTTGCCTTTACTCAAAATTACTTATGATCAATCAATAAGATTCCATGTACTAAAGTTTGAGTTGCGGGTTAGTCCAATATTTGTATCTCACAAATATCTATGAACCTTGGTAGCGACCCATTGCTGTATATTCATCCTTATGAATATCAACCAATCAAAGTTCATAATAATCTTACTTTCACACTTATTCCCACAAGTCTGAACGACTACGGACATTTAGAGTAAGCAATTTACTCATGGATTAAACAAGCTAAATTGGAATATTAATTGAAACATTATAACCAAATAATTTTATTCAAATAATAAAGAGTTCCACATATCCAAATACAAAATTTACAGATCAAATCCAATCACTAGAATATCGAAGTCCCATGGGACAAGTATAACCTTCATGCTTTGCCTTTTCAAGGAGCTTCGTGAGAGGATCCGCAATGTTTTGATCTGTGTGAACTTTGCGAATACATATCTTTCCCTTTTCAACTTCATCTCGTATGTAGTTGAATCTCCGCTCAATCTGCCTAGTCTTTTGATGAGCACGAGGTTCCTCGATTTCAGCAATCGCACCTCGTTATCACAAAAGATCTCTAGGGGGTCCTGAATGGAAGGGACAACCCCCAGATCGGCAATGAATTTCTTCAACCATGCAGCTTCTTGAGCTGCCAATGAGGCGGCGACGTATTCTGATTCTGTAGTTGATAGAGCCACCACATCCTGTTTGGAGCTCTTCCAAGAGATCGCTCCTCCATTCAGAATGAAAATATATCCCTACTGTGACCATGAATCATCACGATCTGTTTGGAAACTTGCATCCGTGTAACCTTTTACAACAAGTTCCTCATCACGAGAACCATAGATTAGGAACATATCTTTTGTCCTCCATAGGTACTTAAGTATGTTCTTAATAGCCATCCAATGACTGTTTCCAGGATTTTGCTGGTATCGGCTTATCATGTTTAAGGCGCATGACACGTCCGGTCGAGTGCATATCATTGCATACATGATGGATCCAATAGCAGATGCGTATGGGATGGCCTTCATTTTATCTTGCTCATCCTTTGAGCTAGGAAATTGAGTCGTACTCAATATCGTTCCTCTTTGAATAGGTACCGTACCTTCTTAGAGTTCTCCATCTTGAACCTTTTCAAGATTTTATAAATGTATGCACTATCAACCGCCTTGATCTATCCCTATAATTATTTATTCCGAGAATATAGGCGGCCTTACCAAGATCCTTGATGGAAAAACAACTTCCAAGCTAGGTTTTTACACCATCCAAGGTTGGAATGTCGTTTCCAAATAGTAGTATGTCATCAACATACAATACTAGGAAAGTGATGATGCTCCCACTAGCTTTCTTATATACACAAGCTTCTTCAGCGTTCTTGATGAATCCGAATTTAATTATTTCTTCATCAAAACGGTGATTCAACTTCTCGATGCTTGTTTCAATCCATAGATTGATTTGTTTAACTTGCATACTTTATGAGGATGTTGTGGATCGACAAAACCTTCAGGCTGAACCATATAGACATCTTCCTCAAGATATCCATTTAGGAAAGCGGTTTTGACATCCATTTGCCAAATCTCATAATCATAATGAGCAACTATGGCAAACAATATCCTTATAAACTTTAGCATCGCAACAGGTGAGAAGGTTTCATCATAATTAACCCCTTGAGTTTGAGTGAAACCCTTTGCTACAAGTCTATCTTTATAAGTATCCAAGTTTCCATGCATATCGGTTTTCTTCTTGTAAACCCACTTGCTTCCAACTACTTTGGAGTTAAGAGGTGGAACAACCAAGTCCCATACTTGATTGTAATGCATGGATTGCATCTCAACGCTCATGGCATCGAGCATTTTGTCACAATCCGAATTGGAAACTGCATCATGGTATGTGGTTGGTTCATCTGAATCTACCACATAGCATCCATCCATGAAAAATCCGTATCTTTCTGGTGGATTACTAGTTCTACCACTTCTGCGAACGTTTTGTGTGTATTGATCAAAAATTTGATCATCTTGAACATCCTCATGTTGAGAGCTAGTTTCAACCAAACGTGCATCGGGTTGTGGTTCTTAATCCTCCTCAAGATCCACTATTCTACTGCTAGTTCTTTCCATAAGGAACTTTGCTTCTAAGAACTCACCCTTTCTGGCAACAAACACCTTTTATTCCAGTGGATCATAGAAATAATATCCCATAGAATCTCTAAGGTATCCAACAAAGATACACTTGGTGGATCGGACTTCCAATTTGTTTGGGGTGGGAGTCTTAACATAAGCCTCACAACCCCAGACCCTTAAGTATGATAGGGATGGAACTCTTCCTTGCCATATCTCAAAAGGTGTCCTTTCCACCTTTTTGGTTGGGGCCATATTTAAAATACGGGCCGCGGAGAGCAAAGCGAAACCCCAAAATGATAGAGGTAATGTGCTTCTAGCCATCATAGATCGGACCATATCAAATAAGGTTCGATTCCTCCTCTCAGACACACCATTATGTTGTGGTGTTCCAGGTGGAGTGAGTTGTGACACAATCCCACAACTCCTAAGATGATCTTGAAAAGCATCATTTAGCTATTCACCTCCTCTATCGGTGCGGAGAACTTTAATCGACCTATTGAGTTGATTTTGTACTTCATTTTGAAAGATCTTGAACATTTCAAAACCTTCATCTTTGTGTCTTAACAGATACACATACCCATAGCGACTATAATCGTCGGTAAAGGTAATGAAGTATCTTTCACCATTCCTAGTCATTGGCTTAAAAGGACCACATACATCCGAATGTATGATTCCTAATAAATCTTTTGCCCTTTCGTTAGTTCCACTAAAGGGTGCCTTAGTCATTTTACCTTGAAAACAAGATTCACACACATTAAATGAATCACATTCACTTGTTTTTAAAAGACCATTCTTTTGTAGTGTTTGAATTCGTTTCTTGTTTATATGACCAAGACGACAATGCCAAAGATAGGTATCACTCAAATCCAACTTGAGTTTCTTGGTGCTAGTTTGGTACAATGAACTATTTAAAGTATTTTCATGAACCAATTCATAAATACCATTAATAGGAATAGCTCTAAAATAGAACATATCATTAAAAGAAACATAAATATCTATTTCAACAAATGATACTACATATCCAAATTGTTTTAACAGGGCTACAGAGATAATATTCCTAGTCAAACTAGGAGCATACAAAACATTGTTCAAAATTACTTCCAAACCATTTGGAAGTTTCAAGATGTAGTCACCACGGGCTTCAACTTGAACTTTAGCCCCATTGCCCATGTACAGGCTAACATCCCCTTTCTTGAAGTCACTACTTCTTCTGAACCCCTACAACAAATTGCAAATGTGAGTTCCACATCCGGTATCTAATACCCATGTGTTAGAGGATATCATGTTTAAGTCAATATGGATCATGTATATTGTACCTGAGGTTTGCCTAGCATCCCTCTTTGCTTTCAACTCTTGGAGATGGATGGGACAATTTCTTGCCCAATGTCCAACCTCCCCACACTTGAAGCATGGGTCATTAGTAGCAACCTTTTGCTTCGTCTCCTGTGGTTGGGTGGCACCCTTACCACCCCTTTCCCTTTTCCCCATACGGGTCCCTTGCCCTTGGCAACCTTTGCCTTGGGTGTGGGATGAGGCCTTTTCTTGTTCCCACCTTCATTGATGGTGAGAACGGGTAAAACCCTTTTACCCATGGCCGCCTCGGCCGTTTTGAGCATTGAGTGAAGCTCACCAATGCTTTTGTCCCAAGCATTCATGTTGTAATTCAACATGAATGTCTCGAACTTCTTGGTAAGGCCGTTGAGGATAAAATCCGTGGCCAATTCCTTCGAAACAAGACAATTAAGTCTTTCGAGGCGGTCAATATGGCTTTTCATCTTAAGTACATAAGATGAAACCGATTGGTTGTCGTCCATACACCATGCATGGAGTGCTCGAACCGTTTCGAAGCGCTCAACTCTCGCTTGCTGTTGAAACATTTCCTTCAGCTGGGTTATCGTGTCATATGCTCCATGATGTTCATACTCCTTTTGGAGATCCGGAGTCATGCTCCCTAGCATGAGACAAGACACTTGGACGGAGTCCTCAATGTACTTTAGCCAATCGTTATAGGCCTCCTCATCATCCTCAGAAGGTTGATAGGGGATAGGGTCGTCTAAAACATATGATCGTCTCTCTTGCTTGAGAACGATTCTCAAGTTTCGATACCAATCAATAAAGTTGTTATGATTTAGACGTTCGTTTTGGAGAATCGCTCATAATGATTGGGCGGATGCGGATTAATTATCATGATTATCCTTATTGGTGGCCATCTACAAAATTTAACAAAGATCTATTTTAGTATTTTTGATATTGCTATTTTAAATAATTAATACCTATTAAGGTCATTTTTATATTAAAATCTAGAACCCAACATTACATTTAAATTGTGGTTAGGTGACCTTATCCCACAATTTAAATCAATAAGGTGGTCAACCATTGACGGTTGCAACCATTGGCAACTTCTAGAGGTATGGGATCGACTTTAAACATCATATGTAAAGTCGACATGTTAATCCCATCAACACCATTTGGAAACCATATTGTAGGTGATCCATTTAACGTGGTTTGCAAATCAAGTTACCCTACTTGCACACACATGTGAGTTTACCAACATAAGTGGTTAGGTGACCATTATCCCACAAATATGGTATCCCCACCTTATGTCACAAGTTCCCTCTAAATGGTTAGGTGACCTTTATCCCATTAAGAGTTTCCAAATGACTCAAGTGTTGTGCAAAAGGACGGTGTTAAACATGTTGGAATATTGTTTGAAAATATTTAGAGATTTCATAATTCTAGTATAGAAAACTCTATGTACATGTACTTGCATGCTTTCAAATACAAGATACCCTATGGTGCTTTGATTAAAACCCATTTTAATCTTTAAATCATTAAATCATTTTAATAACCTCTTATTACCTTTTAATGATTAAGAACCAATTAATAAGATTGTTAAGTTCATAGGAAGGTTTGTTAAAGCAAATATCACATACATGCTATCAACCACAATAATATAAACCAAACGACATAGCATATGTGCCTAACCATAGCATCTAAAGTGGTCCACACGTATTTGCCATCACAAGTGTGGTACAAAGGCATTCCTAAGGGTCACAATCAAAACACATAGAAAAGCTTCCAAAAGCCTCTCACTTGAAACCGCATCCAAAATGCTCCATGTTTCTCCTTTGTACTTCCAATCCATACGTCTTCACATTACAATATATAAAGTCCTAATACAAGATATCTAGTAAAATGAAAATCCACCTAATCTATTTATTACAACCCAATAATAAATAAAATACATTTTAAACAAAGCACAAATGAATAAATATACACAACCCATTGAATAAACAAATACAACCATTGTAATCATCCAAACAACATAAGGCCAAAGGCTAGGTTATGCACTAATATAAACATACATCATATCATCCAAAATATAACTATGAATCCCCTCAAAACCCACGAATTTTCAGCCAACATAAACTGAAAATTTCGGGTTTAAAGATTGTCCAAACAACATACATATCAACATACATATCTTTCAAGGTTTAATCACAAGCATGTGTAATATAACTTGAAAAGTTGGGGATCCAACAAAACAGAATATAGCAGCCCTTAAAAGGGTTATAAAGTCCCATAAAACAATGATAAAGGACAAGAACAAGCAAGCTATCCACATAACCGGCTCTTGATGCCATTGTAGGGTTTGTTGGAAGATAAAAACCGAGTTTAACCTCTTAAACTTTCAGAAAACGCAGTGGATAAATATATATTTTGAGACATGATTATAAAGCTAAAAATTCATGTTTTATGGTGACATATATATGAAAGAAACAAACCCAAAGCAAAGGATCATATATGTGAATAAGCAAGCTATGAACAATATGTAAAAGAACATAAAATCACAGCTACATGGAGCTATGAACAACTACCTTTCAGCAGCTCAATGTCGATGAAAAAGGAGATGTTTGATGCTTAAACTTCAGCCAAGGCTCTAAAGAAAGGACCCCTCAAGCTTGTATACCCCAAGCTAATATGCAAACACCTTTTCTCATAAACTTGCTGAAAACCAAGAGCAATTTTGAGAGAGAAGTCAGCTGTGAATTCGATTGCATGTGTGTGTCTATGAGATGTGGAGTGTTGGACTAGTTTAAATGTTTTCAAGAAAGCAAAACCTCTCATTGCAGAGGGTGGGGTGGCCAAAATTTGGTCACAAGACCAAAGTTCCCCCCCAAAACATTATAAACCAATTTTATGTTTTATCTAACTATTTAATTGAATGATCATATCATCAATTAATAATTGTTGGTGATTGCAAAGCTTGTTATTGTGTATAACCCGACTTGGATCATGACATACTAACCGCATCAATGTTCTATGTGTCTTGGGCATATAGATTCCAACAATGAATACTGAATCAAATGCCTGCACTGAGCTCATACTAGAGAGTAATCAACACATTAAAATAAAATAATTGATGAATAGTCATGAGCACTGATTAAATCCTCATCAAGTGTGTTCCAGGTCAGTAATTATTGCAGCAAAGGAGACACAAGATCTAAGGACAGACAATGAGTACTTTAGGTAAAAGTATCAGCACACTTACTTTTTCAATTCTTGAATTTGATTAGATATGACATTATGGAACCCACACTTCCTCTTGAAGGTATGCAAGCAAAACACTTTTCTTAGCTTAATTACCTGACATATATGAATAACCACTCATAAGAACTAAGATGAATACCCATAAGACATAGTGATTTAGTTAGATCCAAAGAATTTACTTTTTCAGTATAATTGAATGACTAAACTAGCATATCATATCTAATCATGTCAGACTTTATTGTCAAGTGAAGTATGCAGCTGATTAAATATGATGTACTATCATTGCTCAAATGTTACAATGGCTAGATTCAATCTGAAATAAAGAAAAGTTTCAACTATATTTTTGAAATTTTCTTTTTCATTTAGCACACACAAACATATTATATACAATCAGGCAGTCAACATTTGATGAAATTCAATTTTGAATACACAAAATCTTAAAAGCTTTTGAGTTAAGAAAAGGAGGGAGGGATTTTATCATTTTGATGAGGCAAAATCAGTTATCAACATGATTAATAAGACTAGTAGACTCAAATAGATACTCAAACCTTTTTAGTAAAGAGGCTTTAGTAAACAGGTCAGCTAATTGTTTATCAGTTGAAAGTTGAATCAAAATGATTAAACCTTTTTCAGTATTATCTCTGAGAAAATGATATCGAATTTTGATATGTTTTGTTTTTGATTGTTGAACAAGATTAGCTGTTATAAACATAGCAGCAATGTTATCAATGTAAAAAGGAGTTTTAAGAAAATTGAACCCGTAATCCAGTAGTTGATTTTGCAACTAAAGGATATGAGAACATCCTGCTGATGCAACAATGTACTCAGCTTTTGCAGTTTATACTGAGACGTTTGTTAGTTTCTTACATTTCCATGAGAACAATCTAGGACCTAAAAACTAACAACCACCCGTAGTAGATTTTCTATCTTGACTACATCCTCTATAATCACTATTACTATAACATGTAAGTCAAAGTTTCCTTCATAAGGATACCATAACCCTAGAGCAGGTTTTCCTTTGAGATATCTGAATATGCGTTTGACAGCAATTAGCTAGGATTCCTTCATGTCTGATTGATACCTGGCACATACACAAATAGAATACCTTATGTCAGGTCTAGATGCAGTTAAATACATTACTGAACCGATCATAGATCTGTATAATGTTTGGTTAATTGATTTTCCTTTTGGATCAGGTTCAATCTTGGTGTTTATGTCACTTGGAGTTCTGTCAAATTGTCAATCTTGCAGCTTGAATTTCTTTAAAAGCTTATCAACAAACTTGTCTTCATTAATAAAGATTCCATCTGCAGATTGTTTTACTTGCAATCCAAGGAAGAAATTGATTTCTCCCACAGAACTCACCTAAAATTATGACTTGATGATTTCTTCAAATTCTGAGCACAGTCTTTGACTTGTTGAACCAAATATGATATCACCACATACACTTTCACACACAAAAGTTCACATGCATCCTTCTTTATTAATAGAGTAGGATCAATCTTCCCTCGTGTATATCCATGTTGGATTAAGTGTTCGGACAATGTCTCATACCAGATTCTTGGGGCTTGATGTAAACCATATAAAGCTTTGCTAAGCCTGTACACACCATGACAAAATTCAGCATCTTCAAAACCTTGAGGTTGCTTAACATACACATCATCGGTGATTGGTCCATACAAAAATGCACCCTTAAAATCCATTTGATACACCTTGAATTTCATAGAAGAAGCATATGCCAAAAAGACGTGAATTACTTCTAGTCTTGCAACTGGAGCAAATACTTCATCATAATCTATTCCTTCCTCCTGGTGTACCCTTGTGCTAGTAAATGTGCTTTGTTCCGAATGATAATTCCTCTATCATTTGATTTGTTTCTCAATAACCATTTTGTGCCAATGGCATTCTCTCCTTCAGGCAAATCCACCAGTGTCCACAGTTCCTATTTTCGAAATTGAAGTAATTCCTCTTGCATCGCGTCAATCCAACTATTGTCCTTCAAAGCTTCAGTAATGTTTTAAGGCAATTTGAGAAAGAAAACACGAGTACAAGCAAAGATTTGCTTGTTATGAATGACTTCTCATTGTTCTTCCATTCAATGGACCAATAATCTGAGAGATGGGATGTTTCTTGTGAATACGAGTTGTCGGAATCTCATATTGTTGAACTTTCACATCTAGATTAGTTTGGTTCAAGTTAGAGACTTGATGTAATAGATTTGAAGTATGTGGAATGAAATTCGTAACTTGAGTTGGAGAATTGAAAACGTAATCAAACTTGTTATTCACATATATATCTCGAGATACAGATGAAGTTCCAGACTCGGGATGGTGAATTTCTGTTCTGTCATTAGGAATAGGTTATGAAACATTAGAGTTTTTAGGAACTTGTTGATGCTCATTATTTTGTTGATCATAATTCTTTGAAGAAAATAAAGGAACTCTTACAAACGAGAAAAACGGATAAGCTGGGCTTGAATTGTCCATATCGTCTAAATCTAAATCATCATTAATGGTTCCAAGATCTCCTGCTTGTTTCCTGTTGACATAATAGGTTTCAAACATATTAGAGTTAAATGAGTTTGATAATGAATCTAAATCAAATAACCACTTTAGACCATTTGCAACCAATGGAATGGAGTTTTCAAGGAATTTAACATTGAATGTTTCAATGATAACATTCGTCTTAGAGTTACAAACTCTATACGCTTTCAAAGCAGACGAATATCCTAGAAAGAGTCCATCATTAGATTTGGAATCAAATTTTCCTAGATGATCATGTGAATTTAAAATCAAAACTGGACATCCAAAAGACTTAAGACAATGTATGTTGTGATTCCTTCCAAACATTAACTCATAAGGAGTTTTTTGTTTGTCTTTAACCAATAGAGATCGATTTTGAAAAAAACATGTGGTAGATATGGGTTCATCCCAGAAAGTGATTGGAATCATTGCATCAGCTAACATTGCACGAGCTCCTTTAATCAAAGTTTTGTTCTTCCTTTCTGCAACTCTATTTTGTTATGGAGTTTGAGGAACACTAAACTGATGAGCAATTCCTTATTCTGCGCAAAAAACTATCAATATTAGCATTTTTAAACTCGGTTCTATTATCACTTCTAATTATTTTGACTTTTTCTTCTAATTGGTTTTCTACTATACTAATAAACTCTTTTATAAATTCAGTCGTTTTAGATTTTGCATGTAAGAAGAAAATCCAAGAAAATCATGTATAATCATCGATGATGACTAGACAATATGATTTCTTTCTGATGCTTTGAATGTATATAGGACTAAAACGATCCATGTGTAACGTCTGAAGAGGCTTTGAGTTAGAATTTATTTCTTTGGTCTTATAAGATGCTCTATGTTGTTTTCCCTTCAAACATGCTTTTGTAGAGGTCGGATGTAGCAAACTTCTTTCAAGGAATTCCAACTGCATGATTTTCTCCAACATGTTTGTTCATGTTCTTGAAGTTTGAATGGCCGAGACATCTATGCCAAAGCTGACTTTCATCATTTGATGCACGGGCAATGAGACATGGTGTTTCTGTAGAAGGATCAACCTCAGACATGTCTAGCTTGTAGACATCTTTGTCTCGAACAACTTTAACAACAATTGCTATGCTTATCTGAAATCCTGGCTTTAATATGTAACAAAAGAATCAGCACATAAAGTAGAGTATGATTTATCACATATTTGTGAGATACTTAAAGGATTGAAATTCAATTGTTAACAAAAATTGACTTTCTCAAAACTTACTACTCCGTTAGATACTGTGCCTTCACCGGTTATCTTTCCTCCTGAATCTCCACCAAATGCCACATGAGTGCCATCTTTTTGCTTAAAATCTTGAGGCAAGGCTTGATTTCCTGTCATGTGCAAGGCTACACCTATTGTCAACATACCATGTGTTTATCGGTCTTCGTGGGCATACCTACATTCAATGACATTTAAGTAAAGTTAGTAACCAAGCCGAAATGGTCTTGGGCTTTCCAAATTTATTTATGATGGTAAATTGTTTAAAATGGAGTTTGTTTATATCAGGTTTGATTGTAGATTTAAGATTTTGAAATCATCTTTTGAAAACAGTTTGATTATCTTTTCTTTGTTTTGTTTTCAAAACATTAAACCTATTTTCAAGATCATCATCAAGAAATTTTGAACTCTTGTTTGAAACATTATGAAAATTTTTCTTATTGTATGTTTTATTTTTCATCCTCACTGAGCGTGGAATAAATTGTCTGTGATCATACTGTTGTGATCTAACATTATACAGATTGTCATAGTCTGAATTGATTCTTCTAGATGATCTCATACCCAGAGAAGGTGATTTTGTCAGATTTTGAAATCCATTATAATGATTTCTTTGAAACTTTGGATTAGGATATCCTTGGTTGTCAAAATCCTTTCTAGGTGAGTTCTTCTTGAAGAAACAATCATGTGTATTGTGATTTCTTTCCTCACATAAAGCACAGTATTTGTTAAATAACAATCAACTGTGTTGTGATTTGTCATATCACATATGCGACAGTATTTGTTGAAATAACACTCAGAAGTGTTATGATTATACATGTCACATATATCACAGTATTTTTGAGGTTTTTGAAACAACATTTGCTTAACTATTGAAGTAGATGCCATATTTGATCCTTGTTTGGTTTAGGAGTAGACTGATTAAGCTTTTGTTTTTTTCGGTGTAAGTTTGGTCTTTTGGAATTTGTGATTTATCTTTTTAACATGTTCACCATTCATTAACTCCTTATATACAAATCTGTATAGTGGAAGTCTTTGGACCTGAACCTGTTTTCAAATTAGAGTTAGATTTGATCTTTGGTTTTGTATTTGTTTTAGATATAGTGTTCATGTCAAAAGTTCCTACTGACACAAACTTCATAGGTTTAATTTGACTTGTTTTGTTTATTGGGTCAGACTTTTTAGGAGTTGATTTTCTTCTCCTTTGATTTCTTGATGATTTCTTAGGAATTTGTGTCTTAATTGAATCTTACGAAGATTCTTTTTCACACTTTTTGATTTGAGTTAATTCATTTGAGCTTGAATCATTAGAACATGAAGTGTCTGATTTTTCTTCTTGAATTTTCCTTTCATTTTAAAGTTGATCTCATTTGCTTTTTCAATTTCTTGATCACTTTGGCACTTCTCAATGACATATTCACCTTTTGGAATGAATAGCTTTTTGTTCTTGAGTCGAGGTTCATGTGATTTTACTTTAATTGGATGACCATTTTTAATCTTTTCTGAGTCATTCTCCTCGAATATTCAAATGTTTACTTTTTCACTTCACATTCAATGTTTTCTTGAACAATCTTATTCTTCCCTTGCAATTCTTTTAGCTTAGCCTTGTTTTCTAGTGAATGATCATGAGTATTGAAGTTTCCTGGTATAGTTTTAGAGATTGATTCAGGCATAGGTTCATGTGTCTAACCTAATCATAGTTTATCTTTATCTTTTCTTCTATTTACCAGTTGCTCAACAATAGTCTTTGAGCTTTTTACTTTTGCCAAATCAACTTGAGTTGCAGCATGTGCCACTTTTTCTTGTTCAAGTGACTTTTTTTCATTTTTTCAAGTTGTTTCTTAACTATTTCAAGATGTTTTAGAGTTTTATTCCAACTTGCTTGAAGTGACATTATGTTGATACATATGTCCCTAGTTTATGTGCTTAATGTAAAAGTCTTTCATGTCTTACACATATGTAATGAACGGGTTTAATGAAATATAATATGTGGTTGATGTTTATAATGTTTAATATTTCGTAGTATTATGTGTGTTAAAGTATAATTAAGTTACTATATAGGTTTGAGGTTGTTGTGCATAGTTCTTAGTCAATAATGATTGAGAGAAGTGTTCAAACTTAGTCGTATGAGTCTTCATGCGAATGGACCATGGTTATGGACCATACGCATGAATACATCATGCTAATGGACCAGTCACACCACTGAACCAGGAGACTGGATTAGTCACACGATATAAGATTGACTCAGTCGCACGATTGAACCTTCAGTCGTGCGTATAGATCAATCGCATGATTCAGTCGCATGAATGAACCATGCTAATAGTTCGGTTCTACGATTGGAAACCCATAACCTATAAATACCACATAATTCGTGGAAAAACACTGACTTGAAACACTTGATATTCATACGAACCCTAGCTGTGTAGAACGTCCAAGGAAGCCTCTCCAACTTCATAGATCAATGTTCATCGATCTCTACTGGTTCATAACATCTAGTTTTAATCTTATATTGATCGGGTAATGTTCTCACTGATTGGATCGCCAATCAAATAGGATTCTGCACTATTAGATTCGGTATAAACGCAGAATCTGTTAGTGTTCCATACGTACATGGTCGTGACAAGTGGTATCAGAGCTTTGGCTCTTGATTTTGCATTTGATTCAATTAGAATTGTGTCAAACCTCACGTTTTAACTCAAAAGAGTCATCTTTTTGACGTAGGTGTTTTCCGACGTTTACAGGCATTCAAATTGAAGTTTTTAGTCATATGGCATATTAGGGTTTCTGGGTAAATTGTAATTCATGTCAAAGTGTAAAAATTCAATATTTTTCAAACACAATAGCCTTCAGGTGCACGAATAGCTCATTCGTACGATTGAGTCATCCGCATTGTCCATTCGTACGATTGAGGCATCCACATTATCCATTCGCATGACGGAGTCATCCGTATTGGTCATCCGCATTTGTCCATTAACACGACTGAGTCAGCCGCACTGACTCATCCGTATTTGTCCAATTGCACGATTGACTCATCCGCATTTGTCTAATTGCATGATTGACTCATGAGCATTTGTCCAATCGCACGATTGAATCATCCGCATTTGTCCATTCGCACGAGTGAACTAGTCTTGTTCTAAAGTTCAAAATTTATAGAAATGGAAGATCAATTCATTGCTTTTACTTTCATAAGGGACTCTCGCATCCAAAACCTTCTGCTTCTGGAAAATGAATTGGCAATCATAATAAACCACCAAAGCTTATAACGTTAGATGATTATCCACAATGGAAGCAGAGGTTTGAGATCTATCTAAACGGAGTTGATTCCAATCTTTGGGCATCCAATGAGACGGGATATACTATGCTAGTCGGTGCTAATGGAGTAAATCTGACACTGGGAGGAATGAATGGCAGTCAGAAGGTTAAGTACAATGCAGAAAAGAAAGTGTGTGCCCTGTTGACTCAATCGATACGGAAATACATCTTTCATGAGTTCTCTAAGAACAAACAGTTGAAAAAGTTATAGGAAGCATTGGAGAAAAGATATGATGGGAATGCAATGTTAAAGGCTCTGAAGGCTAAGGCTCTCAAGAAGGAGTTTATTAACTTCTCTTCGATAGCGAAGTGGAGCTTGGATGACATCATTGACAGGTTCTACCATGTGATGAGTGAGCTACACACTCATGGAGTAACAATGTCTATGGAAGATAAAGTGTCAAGTTTTACAGACGGTTTTCCGGATAAATGGGATTCGTTTGTGTCTAATTTGCGACACAATGATATTCTTGCAAGTTAGACATAAATGACTTCATCCTGAAATTAAGAGAAGAGGAACTAAGAACGATGTACAAGTCACAGAAAGGATCCTACGATCAGAATCCTTCACTTTACAACTCATTTCCCACTCCAACCAGTTGAGGAGCACCACTGCAAACTTCTTTCATGTCCAGTTCCACAGCTCCTACCTAAACCAGCGCTTCAGGACCAGAAACGTTAGGGTCATCTGGAACCCAATATACAGTTCCAGAAGCCAACACTATAAAGTTAAATACTGAGAATCTCAGTAATGTCACAGTGGAGGTTGCAAAGGAGCACATGGATCTTCTTGCAGCTGTTGTCCAATCCTATGATGGTTTAGTCGCTGGGAAGATCGGGAATTGTCATCTTGCAAATGAAGATTACGAGCAAGTTGATGAGAACAAGTTGGACAGAGTGGATATCATGTGGGCACCTGCAAGTGTAGTTGGAAGAGCCAAAAACTTCGTTAAGAAGACTGGGCAGAATTTGGTAGCCACACAGGACGCAACGTTTGGCTTTGACAAAACCAAAGTCACTTGCTTTAATTGTGGTGAAAAGGGGAATTTCAAATGTGATTGTGTAAAGTCCAAGAAAACAGGAAATGGAAATCCATTTTCCACCTTCAATCGTCAAGACAAAACCATGAGTGGAGCTACCTCTTCAAGCAAAGAGACAAAATCCTTGACTGCTCAAGGTGATGAAGGGCAAGACTGGACCTTCCGCTTTGTGTCTCCGGGCGAATCAAACATTGCCTGTGTTGAGGGACTGGATGATGGTTCTGCAAGTGAAGGTGAGATCACAGCTGAGCAAGTAATGTCAGATATTGAAGAAGTTATGAACGTGGTACATCACTTGGCTGAGGAAGAGCTCAAAGCAACAAGTTCAGAATCTCCAGCATCTGAAGAGTCTAACTCCTCATTGATGGCTAATTCAACCGATTCCTTATAAGTAAATACTAAAGACCAACTATTGGAAAAACATGCTTGTGATGAATGTAATAAATATAGAGAGGGCATTGATCTGAAATTTGCTAGGTTACTAGATCATAATGATAACTTAGTAAATGATTTACAACTATGCACTGAAGCTAAGTGTATTTTAAAACAAAATGAGTGCAGTTACAAAGAAAAAATAGAACTTTTGGGTAAACAACTAAGGGAAACAGAAGTTGTTGCTTTCAATCAAGCAAATGATATAAAGTTTTATTTAAATTCTTTGGAAGAAACAAAGAAAGAAAAAGCAGTTTTAGAAGTTGAAGTTAATTTGTTAAAATAAAAACTGCATAGTTGGATCAGTTCTTCTCACATAGTTCAACACTTAGTGAAAGAACGAAATAATGGGGAAGGTGACTGGGTTTGAGTAAGAGTGATATTCTTAATGAGAATCGAATATGATAATCAAGTCAATGATTGAGTGGTGGAAACAAACAATCAAAGAACATTCAAAGCAAGAAAATTACTCATAAATGTTGTTTGTATTGATATATGAAAGTTGATAAGTTACAGAGAATAATTACAACAAAAATTCTGTATCTATCAGTCGTCAGTTCAATACGAGGTAAACTATTCTATTTATAGGCAGACAAGATGCCTTTATAAAATGACTAAACTAACCCTGACCTATTACATCAGATAGTCAAAGTCTTGATCCACATCTCTGCTTGTTCATCCGCATTGACAAATGCGGATGAGTTAATCTTAATCAGCATTTCTACTTGATCATCAGCATTAGTAAGTTGGTCATCCGCATTGGTTAATGCGGATGAACAAATACTTGTGCGCATTTGGTTGGTCATCCGCAATTGTCAATACGGATGATCAAAGTCTTGTCCGCATCTTCTTTTGTTCTTCCGCATTAGTCAATGCGGAAGAGTAACTTGTTCTTCAGCATTAGTAATATGTCTTCCACATTAGTCAATGCGGAAGAGTAAGCACTTGTCTGTATAAGAGTTTTGTCTTCCGCATTAACTAATGCGGAGGATAACACTTGTTATTATTCTTGCAGATCTTCATCAGCATTTGTCAGGACCTGGTATTTGACCGAAATACCTAGAGATTAACGTGTAAACCAGATCAAATAGTGCGGAATCCTATTTGATTGGCGATCCAATCAGTGAGAACACACGAAGAATCAATCTAGAATTGAAACTAACGTTAGAAATCGATTGGGAATCGATCTAATGTGTTCCACGAACTTGGAGAACGAATTGGAAGGTTTCTGGACGGCTAGGGTACGTCTGGAATCGTAATTTTTTGAGAGATTTATTTTTCACGAATTGAGTTGTATTTATAGGTTGGTATTATTCAGTCGTGCGACTGAACCATTAGTCTGGTTCAGTCGTGCAATTGAACCATGCGGTTGATTCATTGGTACGACTGAGTGTTCAGTCGTGCGACTGAGCCAAACTTATGTTGCAATCGTACGACTGATCCAGTCTCCTGGTTCAGTCATGTGACTAAGTCAATCGTGTGAAGTTATCAATGCGTATGGTTCATTCGCATGAGCCATTTGCATGAGAACTTCATTAAGTTAAGTTTGAATGTTTTAATTAATATAACATGATGTGCAACCATTCAAGCAATCATAACCCCAATCAATTCAATCACGACTCATTAATGAAATATTAAACATCACAAGTAACAAACAATTTATGTCATTTCATTAATCAATACAGATTACATCATACTCAGACAGACAAGATTCATTATTTTCAAATCATGATCTAGGGACATATACATGCATCAACAAACTCCCCCTTGGACCTAGATCTATCTAGTCTCTTGTCTTCTGCATAACCTCCTTATACTTCTTGTACTTCTCCTCCTTAGTGACTCCTGCGTGAATCTCAAACGCAAAACAAAGTCGTATAAATTTTGGAACCGGAGGGCTTGTACAATGTCTTGTGTGTCATAGAACAGTGGCCACTTGTATAATGTATAGACATCATTAGCAGACAAGTTGGTTAGCCACATCGGGTCGAATACCCTGATAGTATCCATTTGGCCCCCTTTATTCAGAACTATGAGAGCTTCAGCAGTTCTCTAATCATAGTACCACCATTTGAAGTGTGGAGTGAAGTCCTGTGGCATTTCCCTAAGAGGGATTCTCGACATAGTGCGCGGAGGACTCCACTTCAACACAATCTTGGGCTTGCCAGTACTGGCATCAACCTCAGACCTTCTTAGATACCTCGTAGGCTGTTGTGGTCTGAAGTTAACCCATTTGGTATGGTACTCCTTCTTCAGGGCAACCTCGAACCAGCCTGACATTTTTCGTGGGTCAGCATACAGCAGCTTTAGCTTAGCTAGCTGGTTGAGCTCAAAACCAGGTAGAGTCTTCAGATCATGTGGAAATCAGAAGTACTCTATGCCCTGTTCCCTCTTAACTGCATACGCGTTAAGGTCATCAAAATAAGCCCATGCAATAATCCTGCCTGAAACCTTATGGTGTTTCTTGACTCTATAGAGCTTGGTGTAGGCATCTTTGTTTGGTGCAGCACGCTGGGCTCTAACTTCTTCAAAACAGGAAGCCCACTCAGCCTTTCGAGTGTCTACGTCATTAGTTCTGGCTTGGGCTGTTCCTTTGGTCTTTCCTGTTTCCTGCTCCATCTTGTCTAGTACCTCAAACATATCAGTGACTAGGGACTCACCCAGATTAGGGACCACATTACCCTCGTTGTCAGCGTACTGAGGGTACTCTTCTGCTGTAATATCTTCAACCTCAACTTCATCAATGTCATTAGTTCTTCATCACTGGTTGAATCAACTGTTGGAGCATCCTTGACAATTTCATCAGGATTGAGTCTGAACATCTCTGCCAGTTGCTCGTTAGATAGGTCATGAATTATTTCCCCTTCTTCAGGGGTATAACTCACAAACCTTCTTATAATCCCTTGCAGATCAAGAGTCATGGTTAGTTGAGTCTTGACCTGTTGAAGGGGAGCAATGTCAAACTCATCCCTTTGATAGTTTGGATCTGTTTGATTTAAACATTCAACACATAAACCATTAGTAAGTGATCAAACAGAATTATATCAACTTAATATATAAACATTCAACACACAAACCATTAGTAAGTAATCAACCAGAATTATATCAACGTAATATATAAACATTCAACACATTTGTTTTTTTTTCATTTCATGATTCAATCACAAAATAAATAAATACATAAGACATCTAATCTGTACTTTTGTCTTGAATCCTGGGCTCGTCGCTCGGAGGAGCAGAAGAGGTAGATGGCTAATCCTGTCGATTCTTCGATCTTCGCTCTTGACCAGAAGCAGAGGCCGATGCAGCCGCATCCCCTCCTTCTGCTTCGTCATCATCATCTCTACCTTCTGTCCTCTCTTCCTCTGTCTCTTCGTCATCCTCAGCATCTTCCTCATCGTCATCATCATTTTCATCATGACCATCTCCATCATCTCCATCACCCTCCTTTATCTTCAACGGCTCATCCTTTGACCCCTTTAACCTCAGCATAATCGTCTTGTTGGTCGTCTCCAAATCCTCTATACGTTTGGCTGATTGGGCCTGCTGCTCCTGGAGTTGGGACATCTCGACTCTCCTAGCATCGATTAGTTGGGTCTGCTGATCTATCATCCGAGCCTGCTCTGCCAACTGCTCAGACTGGGCAGCAGTCAGATCGGTCAACTGGCGAATCTGCGCCGCTTTCTCTTCATCTACAGCTAGCAGGCGCATCACCATACGGTTAAGCGCCGACAGCTGCTCCTCTACCCCGATGTGAGGTAGAGTAGATCCATATACATGTGATGGCTAGGTTGAGGGTTCGGCATGATGTGAGGTGGTGGTGGTAGTAGCAGTGGTGAATATGGGTCGGTAAGCAGGTGCTGGTGATGTAGGTGTGAATGGTATGGTGGTGGATGGGAAGGATACAGTGGTGGTAGGTAAGGTGGTGGCTGTGGTAGCAGTAGTGGATGTGGTGGCTGTGGTGATGGATGGTATGTCAGTGGAGGTGGTAGTGGTGGCTGTGATGGTGGAAGTAGTGGCAGCAGTGGTAACGAAGGTCAGGCGACGCTTCTTCTTCTTCAGTCCGTGTGGTTGAGCCATCCTCTTCCTCCTAGTCCCGGTGGAAGTGGATGCTCCCCCTGCAGCTCTGCCTACTGAACCCGGAGCATAGCTTGGGTCAGTCTCTCTCTTAGTGGAGTCCCGAGGGTGTTCACCAACCACCCTAAGCCCGTGTTCTGTGGGAACAACTTTCCTTCCCATAGTCCTAGTGAGGGGCTCCTCATCCGACTCCTCCTCTTCCTGATCACCAACAATGAACCCCTGATGGAAACCGGCCATCTCAGCAACCTCTCCGGCAGTGTCAGACCCCAGGGGAATAACATCTGACTCAATGCCTCTTTGAGTAGCAGGCATATCATCCCCGGCGTTGCCGCTGTCATCATCATGAGAATCCATATCTGGTAGGAGCAACCTCTCATCATCGGAGTCGCTGTCATCATTACGCCATTTGCGTCTGCCAGGCGCCACATACCTCTCGTTGGCCAGGTGGCCAATCAGTCTCTTCACTTGGGCTTTACCTGCTTTCCCCTGTAAACTCTCATCCTGCCCATAGTAGTATCATCCATTATCTCTAACGCCACTGCGTCATGACTCTCTTTGGGCAACTGTGGCAGCTTCTCGTTGAAGACGAGCTGTAAGAATCTGGGGTACATACAAAACCCCTCTTTTCCCTTGACCTCCAAGTTCTCCACTCAGTTGGAGAATATCATGCTGGAAAAACTGAAGGGGTGGTTCAGAACCAGTGCCACGTAGGCATTTTGAATCTGGTCTGAGAGGTCGTCAAACCCACCCCTCCTCAATGCAACACACTTGAGGATCACGTGTTCTAAGTACTTGTACTGGGGGCTCAGGTTGCTCTTGTTGAGCACACCTGAGTTGATATCCCCAGCGTACCTTATCCTCAGGAAGCATCCTCTCACTGTCAACGGATGTAGTTTAGTAGGATGATCAACGTCATCCCCAAACTCTAGGACCCTTTGAATGTCGGCAGCAGAGATCTCAATATCATGGCCCAATATAGAGCTCCTAATACAGTACGGCTCACGAGAGCGGTCCACCAAGGCATTCTCCCAGAATGCCTGATGGAGTGATCTATATGGCGTGCAAGGCGTGGAGATAGCCTTATGAATCCGGGACCGTCTCAGAAAGGCAATAATGTCGGTAAACTCAGCCCCGTTCCTGGTGGTGTGATCCAAATGGGCACAGATGTTGTGCTTTGGATTTATGGACCACCTTTCTGCCATTTATCTCAAACACACAAGACATAGAACCATTAGTACATAAGACATGAAAACTTCTGTTCTAAGCGTAAAGTTGAAAGTCATTTTGTTTCATTCGTGCGAATGAATCATGCGACTGAAGTCAGTCGTCTGTTCTTTCATGCGACTGGACCCATTCTGGTCAATGTGACATGCGATTGGGTTCAGTCTGCTGACTGAGTCTGCGAATGGTTCAGTCGGTCGACTGAGACCAATCGTATGGTTCATTCGGCCGAATAACCCAATCGCCAGATTCAATCATGCGATTGAAGTTCATCCGGACGACCAGTCGCCTGTCTCAGTTGTTCAGTCGCCTGTGGTTTGCGTCTTGATCAATACAAGTGATTTAACATGGATTACCGGTTCAATATACTCGCATTCTTGTTACTAATAACCTATCAACCTTAATTTTAACATTTTGCATAGTTGAAGTAGGTTATTAGGTCACGTTCTTTCTGTTTCTTGTTTTCGTTCGCATTTCACCACATTATGGTTCAATCCTTCTGATTTCAATGAAACAAGACTTCAATCTACCTGTATAATTAATGGCGAACGTTAGTGAATCGAAAACAATGATAAACCAGTGCTAGTAAAATTTTGGCAGAGTAACGGTAGGGAGTGCGATTTAAGGGCGATTTGGGAGTGATGAGTGAGATGCGATCGACAGAGCCCTTTAAATACTAAAGCTGGGCTCAGTCGGCTGACTGGCCTCAGTCTCCCAGTTCATTCAGGCGACTCAGGCTCAATCGTACGATTAGCCCAACCAGTCGCATGCACTTGACCGACTGAGATTCAGTCGGTCGACTGGCTCAGTTGTGCCTTTCATTCGCATGTTCAGTTGACTGAACGAGTTTCAATCGGTCGACTGACTTATTCACCCTCTTCCAATCGGTCGAATGGGCTATTTTGATGAGCCATTCGTGTTAGTGAAAGCCATTCGCATGGTTGGTCCATTCTCATGGTCCAATGGTGCGAATGGGTCACACTTAGTTAATTTTCTGCCATTTATACCAATTAACATTTAATCCCTTTTAAAATAATTGAAATTTACGTTATGAGCCTTTGATCATTTCAGATATGGTCATTTTATTTTGAAATCATTTTGATCACCTCAGACGTGATCCTTTTAGACACTTAGTCACCTCAGACGTGACCCTTTTAGAAGCACTTTGTCACCTCAAACGTGACTATTTTAAACTTTCGAAGCACATATGGTCATCTCAGACATGACCCTTTTAGTGATTCGATTCCTTCTGATTTTCCTGATGTAGCCCGACACACGCCTACAATTACAATTAAAACCAACTAACTAATATAAAACCTTGAACTAATTTCATAAACAACTTGTTTTTGGGCTTTTTGTGAGAGATAAATCCAGAGATTGATATCTACGAGATTTGGTTTGGGAGTAGACAACTTTCAACTTAGATTGATCATATCTGGACCAATTCAATTTTGGAATCATACAGGTAGGTCAAATCATTTGGGACTTGTTATTAAAACTTTTTGATGCTTAAATTCTCGGTGTTCATCCAGAGTCGTTAGCAACTTAAGGAAATCATACTGGAACTCTTAGATTTTCACATTGGTTTGAACTCTTGAGAATGTAGCCACTAAGATTGTCAGTATGTTTGTCCACTTAAATCCATAAACAGACTTTTGACGCAGACTGGTGACTGATTTAGGTTTAATTTTTCCAACTAACATTTGTGGATCCCACACTTATATGGTAATCAACATTCCTCAGAAGCTTTTGAGCGGTCTACGGGTATTATTACAAGAAGATACTATTCTTAGAGCTTTCAAAGAGAAGCCTGTCCTCAGGTCAGTGCCATCGCATAGCAGAGAGGTGGAAAATAACAATGAATTCTAGAATATCTTGGTTATGCTTATCCTCAGGTCAGTGCCATCGCACAGCAGAGAGGCACACAACCTATCTCCTTGTTAGAGCAGCTTATTTTATTTTACACAATATGCACCAACAACATAAGTCATTAGCTTTATTGCATTTGTCTTTCATTTTTTCTTGCTTTGCTCTAATTATGGTCATCCGCACACATTTGTGGCATTTAAATGCTCATTACCCCTTATTGGAATATATTTGATTGTGTTAACCAGTGATAAGATGGAAGCCCACAGTCAGTTGAACAACTTAGTTTGATCTTGAGATCACCAATCAAGTCTAATTGTCTATTGTGTTGAATTTACCAACATATCATTTGTGGTCTAGCAGCCTCTAAGTCTACTTTCTTTGTGTCACCTTAGGTGTTGCCAGTTTTCTATCATCTTCCTTTTTATACTGCTTAGACTACACAGACTTATACTTTGAACTTTTGCATCTTTTCAAAACTTAAATTTTTAAAGTCCCTCTTGATTTGTTCCTGTGTACTATCATTTTCCAAAGGTATTGAATCGGTATCACAAACACAATCTACCTTATTTCAGCTAGTTACCCCTTCTCCTTCATTTTAATTTTTTTTATTTTTATTTTTAATGTTAACTTGCTGACATATTCTCCCCCTAAAATTCTAAAATCATTTCTGGTTTAATTATTTTTGGATTTTAATAAACAGCAAAATAACATGAGTTTAAATATAACAGACGAAAATAAAACAGATAACATAAAATAAAATAAACTTTAACTAAACTACCTCGGACTACACATTATTATCATGAGGAATTACCTCACTTTTCTTTTTAACGTCGTTGACCTCTAGCAAATATTGAAAACGTGGTTTATCAAAAGCTTTAGTATAGAGGTCAGCGCATTGAAAATCAGTATTAATTTTAACCACATCAATTAAGTTCTTTTCAAAACAGTCTCTTATGAAGTGGTATTTAATACCGATGTGTTTGGTCTTAGGATGTTGAACTGGATTTTTAGTTACTGCAATTACAGCAGAGTTATCAACAAAAATAGGAGTAGATGAGAATTTTAAACCGTAATCCCGCATTTGCTGTTGAATCCAAATGATTTGTGAACAGCAACTTGCAGCAGCAACATATTCGGCTTCACAGGTTGACAATGCAACCGATGTCTGCTTCTTACACTGCAAGGTAACTAATCTTCTCCCAAAGAATTGACACCCCGCTGATGTAGACTTGTAGTTGATCTTGCATCCCCCGTAATTCGAGTCACTATACGCGGTAAGTTCAAAGTCATCATCATGCGGATACCACAATCCAAGTGTGGGTGTACCCTTCAGATAACGAAAAATCCTCTTGACCCCGATCAGATGGTTGACCTTTGGTTTAGCCTGATATCTAGAACATAGACATGTAGCATACATAATATCAGGTCTTGAGGCAGTGAGATACATGAGGGATCCAATCATTCCTCGGTACATAGTGGCATCTACCAGATCGCCATTCTCATCAGGTGCTATATCATGACTCGTAGCAAGTGGGGTCCCAGCAGCACAAGCATTCTCCATGTTAAAGCGACTGAGAATGTCTCCTACATACTTGGTCTGATGTAGAAAGATCCCATTAGGTGTTTGATCCACCTGTAACCCGAGAAAGAACTTCATCTCCCCCATCGCACTCATCTCAAACTCTTTCTTCATCACTGCTTCAAACTCTTTCCATAAGTCTTCGTTCTTTGACCCGAAGATTATGTCATCAACATATATCTGTACCAGCAGTAGGTCGCCATCCTTTTCTTTAATAAACAGTGTACAGTCAATGACTCCCCTGCGAAAGCCGTGTTTCACAAGATGAGTCGAGAGTTTCTCATACCAAGCTCGAGAAGCTTGATGAAGCCCATATAAAGCTTTGTCGAGCTTGTAAACTCTATCCCGATGATAAGGGTCTTCAAATCCCTCAGGTTGACTTACATAGACTGTTTCCCTGATTTCCCCATGAAGGAATGCACTCTTCACATCTAATTGGTAGACTTTAATCTTCATGTACGATGCATAGGCAAGGAAGATACGAATAGCTTCCATCCTTGCCACGAGTGCAAACACCTCATATAGTCAATCCCCTCGACTTGGCGAAAACCTTGAACCACCAGTCGAGCTTTGTTCCTGATAATGACTCCTTGGTCATCCTTCTTGCATTTTAGTACCCATTTGGTGCCAATGACTTTAGCACCTTGAGGTCTATCAACCAGAGTCCATACACCTTACTTCTTAAACTGCTGAAGTTCTTCTTGCATGGCACTCACCCACGCCTCATCATTTAGTGCTTTACTGATATATTTTAGGAATTGGTTGACCCTCCACTTAACTCCAAACTGCTTGGATGAAAATGGGTTTCTAGAAGAAAATGGATATGCATGGAAACTTGGATACTTACAAAGCAAGACTTATAGCGAAAAGTTTCAATCAAACTCAAAGGGTTGATTATGATGAAATGTTCTCGCCTGTGGCAATGCTAAAGTCAATTAGGATATTATTTGCCATAGCTACATATTATGTCTATGAGATTTGGCAAATGGATGTCAAAACCGCTTGTCTTAATGGACAACTTCAAGAGACTGTCCATATGGTTCAGCCAGATGGTTTTGTCAATTCACAACATCCTAAAAGTATGCAAGTTAAAGAAGTCAATCTATGGATTGAATCAAGCATCGAGAAGTTGGAATCAACATTTTGATTAAGAGATCAAAATTTGGTTTAATCAAGAATGGTGATGAGGCTTGTGTATATACAAAGGCTAGTGGGAGCATAATAACATTCTTAGTATTGTATGTTGATGACATACTACCTTTTGGAAATGATATTCCAACCATGGAAGGTTTCAAAACCTGGCTTGGAAGTTGTTCTTGCATAAAATCTCGGTGAAGCCGCCTATATTTTAGGAATATAGATCTACAGTGATAGATCGAGACGGTTGATAGGTTTAAATCAAAATGCATATATTAAAAAAGTCTTGAAAAGGTTCAAGATTGAAAAACTTTGAGAAAGGTATGGTGCCTATTCAAAGAGGGACAATATTGAGTACATTTCAATGTCCAAGCTCAAAGGATGAGCAAGATCAAATGAAGGACATCCCATATGCATCAGCTATAGGATCCATCATGCGATGATATGCACTAGATTAGACGTGTCATGCGCGTTAATCATGACGAGCAGACATCAGCAGAATCCAGGTAATAGCCATTGGTTGGTTATTGGAAGTATATTCGAATACCTTAGGAGGACTAAGGAAATGTTTCTAATATATGGATCTGATGAAGAGAAACTCGTTGTAAGGGGTTACACGGATGCGAGTTCCAAACCGTTTGAGATGATTCTCAATCACAATCGGGGTATGTCTTCATTTTGAATGGAGTAGCATTGTCCACTACAAAGTCCGAATACATAGCCGCATCATCTGCAGCTTAGGAAGCTGCATGGAAAAATAAATTTATCGCCTACCTAGGGTGGTCTCTACCATTCAAGACCCCTAGAAATCCTTTTGTGATCACGAGGGTATGATTGCATAAATCAAGGTACCCTGTCCTCTTCAAAAGGCTAGGCACATTGAGCGAAAATTCAACTACATAATGGATGAGGTTCAAAAGGGAAAAATGTGTATTCGTAAAGTTCACACCTATCAATACATTATGGATCCACTCACGAAGCTCCTTGAAAGGGCAAAGCATGAAAGTCATACTTGTGCCTTAGGACTTCGATATTCTAATGACTGGAATTGATCAGTTTAGTATTAAAATTTTTGAAACAATGTAATATTTAATTCTTTATATACTTGTGATATTTTGAGTTATATTCATTTTAGCATGTATACATCCATGAATATGTTTATTATTCTAAATGTCCATAGTCGGTCATGTTTGTGGGAACAAATATGAACGTAAGACTATTATGAACATGGATTGGTGGATATTCATAAGGAATGAATATAGAGCAATTGGTTGCTGTCAAGGTTCATAAATATTTTTGGGATACAAATATTGGACTGACCCGCATCTCAATTATACTACATGGAATCTTCTAGATTGATCATAAGTAAATTTGAGTAAAGGCGAATATCATGTGGTATCCTCCGACCTAAGATACATATTGGCTTTTGATATTCACCAAATGTTATAGTTTGAGCTAGGTCTTCACTGCTCTAAAATAATGGGCAGTACATAAGGCTATGTTCAGGTGTGACATGAGGTGATTGTGAAAACGTATGTAGTCAAGATGGAGTTTGTTCCTCTTATTCATTGAGAGAAATATGTCTAAGGCCTGATTAAGTTAATCAACAAGGAATGATCATTCTATGTCCTTGGATTTAACATGACATCTGAACCAAAAGGATAAATGATTGATTCACCTAAATCATTTCAAGTTGGATACTTGAAGGGGATGATGTTATTGAATTGATTTAAGTCATGCGTATTAAGGGTAGTAAACCATTGTCAGGCGGTATTTACTGCTTGCATCAATCTTCTATGTATCTTGTGCAAGTGGGAGATTGTTGGATTCTTTATGCCCAAGACACATAGAACATTGATGTGGTTAGTACGTTATGATCCAAGTCTGGACATACCCAATAACAAGCTTAGCAAACACCAAATATTATTTAATTGATGATATGATTATACAATTAAATAAATACACCAATTTAGAAAATGGGTTTTCTAAATAATTTGCATATGAGATTGAACAACTTATATGGATATTTTGTTCATGGATATTATTTGTAATGTTGTTTAACTTAGTTAAATAACATCAAATAATAAAAGTGTGTATGTGTTATATAATTAAAAGGTTAATTGTATATAACTATCTAAAACATTATTTTAAAAAATATTAAAAGGGACTTTTGGGGGGAAAACTTAAAACCCAAAAAAATAGGGTTCGGCCGCCCCATAGAAGGGGTTCTCCCCTTTGTTTTTTTTGGTGGTCTTGAAGACAAAAACTCCTAGAACACACATACACTCTCTATCCAGATCTCTCTCTCTCATATGCAAAAGGGTCATAAGAACATCAACTCTTCTTATGGAAGAATGAGTTCAAGGTTGAAAAGGGTCCAGCACCCTTCTTGATTGTTCATGGCTGGAACAAGGCTCTAGCAGCCTTCTTGACCCGATTTTGGTGCACAAATCCTAGCAAGAGTGGTCTTTGCTTGATGCTTGTGGGTATGAAGGCTTGAGGACACCTCTCCTTGGTGTTTTGGTCATTCAAGAAGCTCATATTCTTCCTCCTTCATCACGTTTTCAGCAGCTTGCTAAAGGTAGTTTGTATGTCATATTATGGTTGTTTTTGGTTATTGATAGCTAGTTCAAACACATATAAATGATCCTATGTTCTTGGGTTTGTTGATGATATGTTATATGCCTTAATTTTTCAGATTACAAATGATCATATTAAGGTATTAATCCGCTGTGTTTTCATAGTTTAAAATGGTTAAACTACTTTGATATGCTCCAACAAACCCAACAGTGTCGCACTTGTATCATATACAATCCCACATAAACAGTTTCCTCAACATGTAGAAGGGAGATCATGCTACATTTGTGGAAAGAGAGGACATATTTCTTCAAATTGTCCTTATTATCAGACTCACAAAAAGAAAATTGAACTTTATGACACTGAAAAAAGTTCTTCTAAAAGGAGTTCTATCACTCCTTCGAAGAGAACTAATGTACCTAAAGTTCAAACTCTAAGCCAGTCGTCTATTTATCACAAATAGGCCTTACACAAAACTGGCTTATGGAAAGAAAAGTCAAATAAGGCATTTGACAATGAGAACAATAAGAAGAAATATATGACCTCATCTTCAAGTGGATAGTGGGTTGAGTTTATGATGTGTGATTCCTCTGGGTCACCCAAGCCAGTGAAGGCTTCTGTCCCAAACCTAAACTGATCATTTCTTTTGAATGTGCTGGGTGTCCACTACAGTGCTATCACAAATACCTGGATTGTTAATAGTGGGGCGTCTAGGCACATAACCGGGAACTTGTCTCTCATTTTCAATGTTAAACAAATTAAAGGAGGACATGTATCGTTTGCTGGTAATAAAGGAGGATACATCACTACTCAGGCCGAAGTGGGAAACGAGAAAGTCAAGTTCGATAAGGTCAATTGTGTTCAACAACTATTAAACAACTTGCTTTTTGTCTTCGAGATATATGACAAGGGCTTCAAAGTTGTGTTTGACTACAAGAAGTGCTACATGCTAAAAAATGATTATGTTATCCCGAAGGACAAAGTCTTAATGTCAGCTTCAAGATATACTGATTTATAGTCTTGGATCTATCAAAAGCCTCCATAACTGATCAAAAAGTTCAATGCTTCTTGTCAAAGGCAACAGAGAGGGACTCAATCTCCAGGTACACGAGAATGGGGCACATAAATCCACAGAAGATGAATCACTTGACACAGAATGATCTAGTGAATGTCAAGAACATCTAGCTTCCTGATTTTTGCGTAGCATGTAAGAAAGGCAAACTGACCAAGAATTCTCACAAGGCAAAGAAAGTTAATTCCATTGACCTGCCTCTCGAGCTTCTACACATAGATCTATTTAGTCCCGTTAGCACTAAAAGTATTGATGGTGATTTGTACTGCTATGTAGTTACGGATGATTACACAAGATTTTCTTGGGTTATGTTTCTGAAATCCAAATCAGAGACATTTGAATCATTCAAACAGCTAGTAACGACTTTGGAATTACTCTACAAGCTAAAATTTAGACAGATTTGAGCAGACACGGCACAAAGTTCAAGAACCAGTGGATGGAGGTGTTATGTAAAGAAAAAGGGATTGTACATCATTTATGTCTATCTACACCCCACAGATGAATAGAGTAGCTGAGCGAAAGAATAAGAGCTTGATAGAGACAGCAAGGACAATGCTAGCCGACTCGAAACTGCTTATCCAATTTTGGAACGAGGTATTGGCCAATGCATGTTACACTCTCAATCGGGTCTTGGTGGTCCAACGTCATGGTAAAACATGTTATGAGTTGCTCCTGTGACGTAAACCTAACCTGGAGTATCTCAAACCATTTGGTGCACCATGTATGCTGCTGAAGAAAACTCAGTCTGGGAAGTTCAGTAAGAAGGTGAAAGGGATCTTTCTGGGATACAATATACCGGACAAGAGAGTTTATAACAACTCAACGTGTCAGGTAGAAGTGTGCTACAATGTTGATGTTTAGTACAACACCCCCTACCTGAAAGGGACCCTTATTCTTATTTGACTATGATGGATTCTTTAAGTCCTTGGGCATACCTATCTCCCTTCCTGATGATGAGTTAACGACCAGAATGTTGTCCCATGTCCTAGACACACCGCGACTAGACTCGCCAGCATCAACTCCACAAGGTCAATCCTCTAATCCTTTAGGGGGAGTACTTGACGTAAGCGATTCCTCCTATGATGATGAAGAAGTGGAGACTGAATAGGTGGAGTAGGTGGAACAGGTTCCTGTTACTGAAAGTACACAAGCATCAAATCCTGATTCCTCTGACATTTCAGAACCTCACACTCCAACAGCTACAGATCCTGAACCTGAGTTTAACAATCTAGATAATGAGGTGGCTATTCCAACAACTACTGGATCTCAGCTAAATGTTTATCATCCGTTGGACAATGTCATTGGGGATGTTAAATAAGGAGTACACACTAGAAATCAGGTATACACAGTTGATTATGCCTCGGTAATGGAAAAGGGATACCTTCACAATGGAGCATATCGATGTTATGTGTCTGAATTTGAGCCAAAATACGTTAGTGAAGTGTTAAATGATAAGGCATGGGTCAGTGCAATGCAAGAAGAACTCCTGCAGTTCAAGAAATTAGGAGTGTGGACCCTTATGGACAAACCAAAAGGTGCTAAGGTGATTGGCACTAAATGGGTACTGAAATGCAAGAAAGATAACCAAGGGATAATAATTAGGAACAAGGCCTGAGTTGTAATTCAAGGATTTCGACTAGTCGAAGGCATAGATAATAATGAAGTGTTTGCACCAGTGGAAAGGATGGAAGCAATACGTATATTTCTAGCTTATACATCCTACATGAAGATCAAAGTCTATCAACTAAACATCAAGAGTGTGTTCCTTCATCGTGAAATCCGTGAGACAGTGTATGTCAGTCAACTCGAAGGATTTGAGGATCCTTATCATTGACACAGAGTTTACAAGCTGGATAAGGCTCTCTACGCGCTCCATCAAGCCCCTAGAGCATGGTATGAGAAACTCTCAACTCATCAGGTGAAACACGGTTTTCACAGAGGAGTTATTGACTGTACACTGTTCATCAAAGAAAAAGATGGCGACTGACAACTCGTACAGATTTATGTTAATGACATACTCTTCGGTTCCAAAAATGAAGAGTTATGTAAAGAATTTGAATCTGTAATGAAAGCAGAATTTGAGATGAGTACCAAGGGAGAGATGAAGTTCTTTCTCGGGTTCGATGGATGAGACACCAAAGGGAATATTTCTACATTAGACCAAGTATGTAGGCGATATCCTCAATCGGTTTGATATGGAGAATGCTTCTTCAGCTGGAACTCCACTTGCTACAGATCATGACGTGGCACCCGACGAAAATGGTGATCTGGTTGATGCCACTATGTAAAGAGGAATGATCGGATCTCTCATGTACCTCACAACCTGACGACCTGATATCATGTATGCGACGTGTCCTTTTTCCAGATATCAGGTGAAACCAAAAGTCAACCATCTCATAGGCATTAAAAGGATTTTTCGTTATGTGAAGGGTACTCCAACACTCGGGTTGTGGTATCCTCATGATGATGACTTTGAGCTTACAACGTATAGTGACTCGAATTATGGTGGTTGCAAAATGAATTACAAGTCAACATCCGCAGGATGTCGATTCTTTTGTAGACGGTTAGTCACCTGGCAGTGTAAGAAGCTGACCTCCATTGCTCTGTCAACATGTGAAGCTGAATATGTTGTTGCTGCAAGTTGGTGTTCACAAATCATCTGGATTCAACAGCAAATGCGCGACTACGGTTTGAAATTTTTTAACACTCCTATTTTTGTTGATAATTCTGCTGCTATGGCTGTAACAAAAAATCCGGTCAAACATCCTAAAACTAAACACATCGATATTAAATAACACTTTATACGTGATTGTTTTGAAAAGCACTAAATCGATGGGGTTAAAATTAATACGGACTTTCAACGCGCTGACCTCTACACAAAAGAATTTGATAAACTGCGGTTTTTATATCTGTTAGAGGTCAATGGTGTGAAAAATAAATTTGAAGTGATTCCAGAAGATGAAAGTTCGTAGTCCGACTAGTATAGTTAATTTTCATTTATTTTATTTTGTATTACTTATTTTTCTGTCTATTAAAAATCCAAAAACACAAAAATATTTTTGGTTTTAGAACATTAAGGAGAGAATAGGTTAAATTAGTATTAAATTCGTGCACTATTTAATTAAATTCGTGTAGTATTTTATTACTTAAAGAACGAGGGAGGAGGACAACTTACCTAAAAGAAATGAAATCAAATCTGTGATTCTGATTCAACATTTATGGAAAATGATAGTACACAAGGAACATATTGTTTAGGACTTTAAAAGATTTTAAATGAGTAAGATGCAAAACTCAATGTATAAATTTGAGAAGTCTAAGCAAAATAAAAGGAAAAATGATAGTAAAACTAGTATGCTACTAAGGTAACATAGAGAAAGTAGACCTAGAGGTTGCTAGTTCACCTTATAATGTGTGAGTAGATTCAACACAATAGATAAGTAGACCTCATTGGTGGTTTAAACTTCAAACTAAGTTGTTCAACTTGCTGTGGGTTCCTATCTTATCCTTGGTTAACACAATCAACACAATTCCAATAAGGGGTGAAGAGCAAAATAAGTGCCACAAATGTGTGTGGACGACCTTAAAAATGAGCAAAGCACATTGAAAAATGCTAAATGCAATCAAGCTAATAACTTATGTTGTTGGTGCATTATGTGCAAAAGAACAATAAATACTCTGACGAGAAGTAGGTTGTGTGCCTTTCTCTTGTACGATGGCACTGACCTGAGGATAAGCATAACCTAAATATTCTAGAATTCATTGTTGGTTGCGCCTCTCTGCTATGCGATGGCACAGACCTGAGGCTTGGCATCTTTTTGAAAGCTCTTAGAATAGTCCCTTCTCGCATATACCCATAGACCGCTCAAAAATCTCCTGAGGAATGTTGATTACCACATAAGTGTGAGATCCAAAAATGCTCGTTGAAATAATTAAACCATAACTCATCACCAATTTGTGTCAAAAATCTGTGTATGGATTTAAGGGGACAAGTATACTGACAATCATCGTGAGCTACAGTTCTTGAAAGTCAAAATCATTGTGTGCATCTTATAGCTCTAGTGTGATTTCCTAAAACTGCTATTGACTCTCGGTCAAAACAAGAATCTAGCATCAAAATGGTTTATTAAAATGTCCCAACTGATTTTGATATACCTATTTGATTCCATAATGAATCGTACCAGAAATGATAAAATAGACTTGAAGCTGTGTTGTCCAGGAAGTAAAATCGGTTAGATGTACTCTAATAGGTTTAAATCCATCTCAAATCAAAAATTCAAAAAATATATCTTGTTTTGTTTTTAAATTTCAAGTTGTTTTATTTAACTTTCAGTTATTTGTTAGGTAAAAGTCGGACTATACGTCTGGATTCAATCTGTGATTTACTCACTAAAAGTGGTCATGTCTGAGTTGACCAATCGAGTTTTTGAATAAAAAGGACCACGTCTGAGGTGATCAAATAGTTTTTCAATTAAAAAGGTCATGTCTGAGATGGTAATCAGTCATAACATCTTATCAATAGTTAAACGTGTATGTTTGAATGTCAAAGAGGTCAAACCCATAAGTATGAGCGAGTCGTATAATTAAACCATAAGTATGGACTGGTCGCACGATTGGATCATAAGCATGGAGCAATCCATGCGATTGGATCACCAGAATGAACCAATCACATGAATGGATGAGGCTGTATGACCCAGTCGCACGACTGAACCCCAGTCGCAAGAATGAAGCAAGAGTATCGGTTCAGTCGTACGACTGGAGCAGGAGTATGGGTCCAGTTGTACGATTGAACATTAAGTAAGTATAAAAGGAGGGGTGAGTCAGTCGCATTTCTTACCACCCCCTAAATCGTTCAAACACAACTCATACGTAGACACTTTGCCAAAATTTCTTCCCGCCTTGAATTATTGTCAATTGGGTTACTAACTGATCTGTTGTTCATCTAGAGGTACTTAGTGACTGAAATTGAACAAAATGCTTGGTGTAATCAAACCCTAACTGACCTAATTGGTTAAATCAAGAAATTAGTAAAACCACTCAAATAGACCACTAAAATGAACAAAATAGTTAATTTAAAGGATACTAGGTGCTATTTCGGGTGTTTGCGAGTCAAATGAGTCTAAACACTACGTCTAACATCAACTTTTGACCAAGATTCGTAGTTGGAGTGCCGAACTGAGTTGTATGCGAATAGACACTCCGAATGAACTTCAATCACATGATTGAGCTAGGCGTATGACTCAATCGCTTGAATGAACCATGCTTATGGGTTCAGTCGCACGATTGGCTCAACCGCATGGCATAGCATACGACTAAGCTCAGCCGTAAGCTCAATCGCATGACTGAACTCAGCCGCATGCTCAATCACACGGCTGAACTCAGCCGCATGCTCAATCGCATGACTGAACTCAGTCGTATGGTTCAATCGCACGATTGAACCAGATTGCTCAAAACAGTTTATTTTTAATAGTCATCTTTGTTACGCATGAATATAATGTTTATGTGTCTTGTGTTATAGCAACATGGCTGATAGGTGGAGTATCAACACCAAGCACAACATATGTGCTCACTTGGATGCGACCACTCAGAATGCTACTGAGTTTGCTGGGATTATTGCTTTTCTAAGGAGGTCGAGGATCTGCAAAGCTATCTCTACTCCTTCCACACCCTACCGGTCTCTACAGCAGGCCTTCTAGGAAGGTGCTTCAGTTGACAGATCTACTGAGCCTTACTGTATACGGAGCTCCATTTTTGGTCAAGAGATCGAGGTTACTGCAGCTGATCTAAGACGGGTACTGGATCTGGGTGATGATGACGCCCACCCAACCAAGTTACATCCTCTGACAGTAAGTGGTTGTTTTCTACCGATGAAGTACACTAGGGACATCAACTCAAGTGTGCTCAACAAAAGAAACTTGTGTCCCCAGTTCAAGTACCTGGCCCATGTCATTCTCAAGTGCATAGCATCAAGGAGAGGCGGATTTGATGATTTTTCTGACCAAATCCAGAATGCATACGTTGCATTGGTGCTGAACCATCCTTTCAACTTCTCTAACATGATTTTGTCTTACTTGATAGAGAACCTAGAGGCTATGGGAAAGGAGGGTTTTTGCATGTACCCTTGGTTCTTACAGCTTATTATTGATGCAATGCTTCTGTCTCTGCCAAAGGAGAAAGAAGATGCAGTAATACTCGAGGCGATGGATGATACCACCTTGGGTAGGATGAAAGTGTAGGGTTTGTTGGAAGATAAAACCGAGTTTAACCTCTTAAACTTTCAGAAAACGTAGCGGATATATATATATATATATTATATATATATATATATATATATATATATATATTAAACCAATTGGATCTTATATGCCCAAGACACATATAAGATTGATGTGGTTAGTGCGTAATGATCCAAGTCAGGTCATACCCAATAACAAGTTAGACAAACACCATCAAATATTTGTTTAATGATAGGATCATGCAACAAATATAGACACCTAATTTAGAAAATTGGTTTTCTAAATATTGCTTTTGTGTTAGAACAAAATTATATGGATGATTTTGTTCAAGAGAGATTTATTTGTTTCATTATTTAAAATGGTTAGATAATGACTTATAAAAGAGTGTTGTGTTATAAAATTACAACTAGGTTTTAATTTTACAACATGAATTAATAAAAGGTGCAACTAATACAAAATAAAAAGTGTGGGAAAACTTTTTTTGGTTTGAAAAGCGGCCGCCCAAGGGCATTGGGAGAGCCGCCTTTTGTCTTGTTCTTGCATGACTTTACTTATGCAACACACCACAATCAACTCTCCTAAGACTCTCTCTCTCACACACACTAGAAACTCTCTCAACTTGGCTGCTTGATTTCGAGCTTGGAGCAGAAATATTGGGGCTGAAGTTCCGAGTTCTAGTGAAGCAAAAGAAGAGGTTCTTTTGGGTGTAGCAACCTAACAAGCAAGGTGTTTTGAAGGGCTTGGGGTATCACGGATTGGAGGCCTTCTCTTTTGAAGATTAGTCACTCAAAAGCATCATCATCTTCATCTATTTCGATCTTGTTTTGCTGCTGCAAGGTAGTTTATGGCAGCTTCTTTATGGCTGTCCATAATGCTTGTTTTATGTCTTCCTTGCTTGTCTATTCACATAAATGATCCTTGTAAAATGGGTTTGTTTTATACACTATTATGGTCACCTAAAGAACATATTTCAGCTTTGAAAATCATTCAAAAACTAATATTATCCGCTGCGTTTTCTGAAAGTTTAAATGGTTAAACTTCGTTTTATGTTCTTGCAAACCCAACAAAACCAAGATTATAAAGCTGAAATTTCATGTTTTATGGTGACATATATATGAATGAAACAAACCCAAAACAAAAGGATCATATATGTGAATAAGCAAGCTATGAAGAATATGTAAATGTACATTAAATCACAGCTACATGGAGCTGTGAATAACTACCTTTCTTCCAGCTAAAAATCGAGCAAGGAAGAGTTGTAGGATGCTTAAGTTTCGGCCAAGGCTCCAAGGAAGGACCGCTCAAGCTTGTATACCCCAAGCTAATGTGCAAACACTCTTCTTGTTAGGGAGTTGAGCACCAAAGCAAACCAAGAAAAACCCTCCAAATCTACTGCTGAGCCGAGGACCTTTGAGAGAGAGAGGAGAGTTTTTTTTGTTCAATGTTGCATGTAATGAGAGAAGTCAAAATATGGAGTGTATGACATGCTTTATTGTGTGTGTTCTCAAGAGAGAAAGAGCCAATCCCCTTCAAGTGGGGCTGACGAATATGTTTAAAAGGGGTGTTTTTCCCTCTTAAACAAACATACACACATTATATATAAAACTGCTCACTTAATAAGTTATACAATTAACCATTTAATTGTATAAGTTATATACCCCTTTTATTATTTGATGTTATCTAACCTACTTAAATAACATTACAAATAATACTCATGAACAAAATATCCTAATAAGTTGTTCCATCTCATGTTCAACTTATTTAAAAAACCTATTTTCTAAATTTGGTGTGGTTATTTAATTGCATGATCATATCGTCAATTAAATAATTGTTTGTGTTTGCAAAGCTTATTATTGGGTATAACCCGACTTGGATCATGACATACTAACTGCATGAATGTTCTATGTGTCTTGGGCATATAGAATCCAACAATCTCCCACTTGCACAAGATTCATAGAAGATTGATGCAAGCAGTAAATATCGCCTAACAACGGTTTACTACCCTTAATACACATGACTTATAGCCATTCAATAACATCATCCCTTTCAAGTATCCTACTTGAAATGATTTAGGTGAATATCAAAACCCATTATGTATCTCAGGTATGACACTTGGTGAATATCAAAACCCAATATGTATCTTAGGTCCATTATTTCAGAACAGCGGATAACCAGATCAAGGTATGACACTTGGTGAATATCAAAACCCAATATGTATCTCAGGTCTGAGGATACCAAATGATATTCGTCTTTACTCAAATTTACTTATGATCAATCAATAAGATTCCATGTAGTAAGGTTTGAGTTGCGAGTTAGTCCAATATTTGTATCCCACAAATATCTATGAACCTTGGTAGCAACCCATTGCTCTATATTCATCCTTATGAATATCAACGAATCCAAGTTCATAATAATCTTACCCTCACACTTGTTCCCACAAGTGTCAACGACTACGGACATTTAGAGTAAGCAATTTACTCATGGATTAAACATGCTAAATTGGAATATTAATCGAAACATTATAACCAAATAATTTTATTCAAATAATAAAGAGTTCCACATATCGAAATATAAAATATACAGAACAAATCCAATCACTAGAATATCGAAGTCCCATGGCACAAGTATGACCTTCATGCTTTGCCTTTTCAAGGAGCTATGTGAGAGGATCCGCAATGTTCTAATCCATGTAAACTTTGCGAATACATATCTTTCCCTTTTCAACTTCATCTCGTATGTAGTTGAATCTCCGCTCAATGTGCCTAGTCTTTTGATGAGCACGAGGTTGCTTGATCGGGGCAATCGCACCCTCGTTATCACAAAAGATCTCTAGGGGGTCCTGAATGGAAGGGACAACCCCCAGATCGGCAATGAATTTCTTCGACCATGCAGCTTCTTGAGCTGCCAATGAGGCGGCGACGTATTCTGATTCTGTTGTTGATAGAGCCACCACATCCTATTTGGAGCTCTTCCAAGAGACTGCTCCTCCATTCAGAATGAAAATATATCCCGACTGTGACCGTGAATCATCACGATCTATTTGGAAACTCGCATCCGTGTAACCTTGTAAAACGAGTTCCTCATCACAAGATCCATAGATTAGGAACATATCTTTTGTCCTCCTTAGGTAGTTAAGTATGTTCTTAACAGCCATCCAATGACTGTTTCCAGGATTTTGCTGGTATCGGCTTGTCATGCTTAAGGCGCATGACACGCCCGGTCGAGTGCATATCATTGCATACATGATGGATCCAATAGCAGATGCGTATGGGATTGCCTTCATTTTATCTTGCTCATCCTTTGAGCTAGGACATTGAGTCTTACACAATACCGTTCCTCTTTGAATAAGTATCGTACCTTTCTTAGAGTTCTCCATCTTGAACCATTTCAAGATTTTATCAATGTATGCGCTTTGATTTAAACCAATCAACCTCCTTGATCTGTCCCTATATATCTTTATTCCCAGAATATAGGCGGCCTCACCAAGATCCTTGATGGAAAAACAACTTCCAAGCCAGGTTTTTACACCTTCCAAGGTTGGAATGTCATTTCCAAATAGTAGTATGTCATCAACATACAATACTAGGAAAATGATGATGCTCCCACTAGCTTTCTTATATACACAAGCTTCGTCAGCGTTCTTGATGAATCTGAATTTAATTATTTCTTCATCAAAACGGTGATTCCAACTTCTCGATGCTGGTTTCAATCTAAAGATTGATTTCTTTAATTTGCATACTTTATCAGGATGTTTTGGATGGAAAAAACCTTCAGGCTGAACCATATAGACATCTTCCTCAAGATATCCATTTAGGAAAGCGGTTCTGACATCCATTTGCCAAATCTCATAGTCATAATGAGCAGCTATGGCGAATAATATCCTTATAGACTTTAGTATCACTACAGGTGAGAAAGTTTCATGATAATCAACCCCTTGAGTTTGAGTGAAACCCTTTGCTACAAGTCTAGCCTTATAAGTATCCAAGTTTCCATGCATATCGGTTTTCTTCTTGAAAACCCACTTGCTTCCAACTACTTTGGAGTTAAGAGGTGGTACAATGAAGTCCCATACTTGATTGTCATGCATGGATTGCATCTCAACACTCATGGCCTCGAGCCATTTGTCACAATCCGAATTGGACACTGCATCACGATAGGTGGTTGTTTCATCGGAATCTAACACATAGCATCCATCTTTGAAAAATCCATATCTTTCAGGTGGATTACTAATTCTACCAGATTTGTGAACGTTTTGTGTATATTGATCTACTACTTGATCATCCTCAACATCCTCACGTTGAGTGCTAGTTCCAACCAAACGTACATCGGGTTGTGGTTCTTGCTCCTCCTCAAGATCCACTGTTCTATTGCTAGTTTCTTCCATAGGGAACTTTTCTTCTAAGAACTCACCCTTTCTGGCAACCAACACCTTTTGTTCCAGTGGATCATAGAAATAATATCCCATAGAGTCTCTAGGATATCCAATGAAGATGCACTTGGTGGATCGGACTTCCAATTTGTTTGGGGTGGGAGTCTTAACATAAGCCTCACAACCCCAGACCCTTAAATATGATAGGGATGGAACTCTTCCATGCCATATTTCAAAGGTTGTCCTTTCCACCCTTTTGGTTGGGGCCATATTTAGAATATGGGCTGCGGAGAGCAAAGCGAAACCCCAAAATGATAGAGTTAATGTGCTTCTAGCCATCATAGATCAGACCATATCCAATAAGGTTCGATTCCTCCTCTCAGACACACCATTATGTTGTGGTGTTCCAGGTGGAGTGAGTTGTGACACAATCCCACAACTCCTAAGATGATCTTGAAAAGCATCATTTAGCTATTCACCTCCTCTATCGGTGCGGAGAACTTTAATCGACCTATTGAGTTGATTTTGTACTTCATTTTGAAAGATCTTGAACATTTCAAAACCTTCATCTTTGTGTCTTAACAGATACACATACCCATAGCGACTATAATCGTCGGTAAAGGTAATGAAGCATCTATTCACCATTCCTAGTCATTGGCTTAAAAGAACCACATACATCCGAATGTATGATTCCTAATAAATCTTTTGCCCTCTCGTTAGTTCCACTAAAGGGTGCCTTAGTCATTTTACCTTGTAAACAAGGCACACACCATCAACTGAATCACATTCACTTGTTTTTAAAAGACCATTCTTTTCTTGTTTATATGACCAAGACGACAATGCCAAAGATAGGTATCACTCAAATCCAACTTGAGTTTCTTGGTGCTAGTTTGGTACAACGACCTATTTAAAGTATTTTCATGAACCAATTCAAAAATACCATTAATGGGAATAGCTTTAAAATAGAACATATCATTTAAAGAAACATGAATATCTTTTTCAACAAATGATAATACATATCCAAATTGTTTTAATAGGGGTATAGAAATAATATTCCTAGTCAAACTAGGAGCATACAAAACATTGTTCAAAATTACTTCCAAACCATTTGTAAGTTTCAAGATGTAGTCACCACAGGCTTCAACTTGAACTTTAGCCCCATTGCCCATGTAGAGGCTAACATCCCCTTTCTTGAAGTCACTACTTCTTCTGAACCCCTGCAACAAATTGCAAATGTGAGTTCCACATCCGGTATCTAATACCCATGTGTTAAAGGATATCATGTTTAAATCAATATGGATCATGTATATTGTACCTAAGGTTTGCCCAGCATCCCTCTTTGCTTTCAACTCTTGGAGATGGACGGGACAACTTCTTGCCCAATGGCCAATCTCCCCACACTTTAAGCATGGGTCATTAGTAGCAATCTTTTGCTTCTTCTCCTATGGTTTGGGTGGTACCCTTTCCTTTTCCCCATACGGGTCCCTTGCCCTTGGCAACCTTTGCCTTGGGTGTGGGATGAGGCCTTTTCTTGTTCCCACCTTCATTGATGGTGAGAACGGGTAAAACCCTTTTACCCATGGCCGCCTCAGCCGTTTTGAGTATTGAGTAAAGCTCACCAATGATTTTGTCCCAAGCATTCATGTTGTAGTTCAACACGAATCTCTCGAACTTTTTGGTAAGGCCATTGAGGATCAAATCCGTGGCCAATTCCTTCGAAACAGGACAATAAAGTCTTTCGAGGCGGTCAATATGGCTTTTCATCTTAAGCACATAAGATGAAACCGATTGGTTGTCGTCCATACGACATGCATGGAGTGCTCGAACTATTTCGAAGCGCTCAACCGTCGCTTGCTGTTGGAACGTTTCCTTCAGCTGAGTTATCATGTCATAAGCTCCGTGATGTTCATACTCCTTTTGGAGATCCGGAGTCATGCTCGCTAGCATGAGACAAGACACTTGGACGGAATCCTCAGTGTACTTTAGCCAATCGTTATAGGCCTCCTCATCATCCTCAGAAGGTTGATCGGGGATAGGGTCGTCTAAAATATATGATCGTCTCTCTTGCTTGAGAACGATTCTCAAGTTTTGATACCAATCAATAAAATTGTTATGATTCAGACATTCCTTTTGGAGAATCGCTCGTAATGATTGGGAGGACGCGGATGAATTTTCATGGTTATCATGGTTATTGGAAGCCATCTACAAAATATTAACAAGGATCAATTTTAGTATTTTCGATATCTTATTTTTAATAATTAATACCTTTTAAGGTCATTTTCATATTAATATCTAGAACCAACGTTACATTTAAATTGTGGTTAGGTGACCTTCATCCCACGATTTAAATTAATAAGGTGGCCAACGATTGACGGTTGCAACCATTTGCAACTTCTAGAGGTATGTGATCGACTTTAAACATCATATGTAAAGTCGACATGTTAATCCCATCAACACCATTTGGAAACCACATTGTAGGTGATCCATTTGACATGATTTGCAAATCAAGATACCCTACTTACACCCACGTGTGAGTTTGCCAAAATAAGTGGTAAGGTGACCTTTATCCCACAAATAAGGCATTCTCACCTGAAATCATAAGTTCCCTCAAAATGGTTAGGTGACCTTTATCCCACTAAGAGTTCCTAAGTGACTCAAGTGTTGTGTAAAAGGACAGTGTTGATCTCGTTTAAAAAAAAGATTTCATATTTAAAGTTTTAGAAAACTCTATGTACTTGTATTTGCATGCTTTCAAATACAAGATGCCCTATGGTCCTTTGATTAAATCCCATTTTAATCTTTAAATCATTAAAACATTTTATCAACCTTCTATTGCCTTTTAATGATTAAGAACCATTTGATAAGTTTGTTAAGATCATATAGAGGTTTGTTAAAGCAAACATCACATACATGCTATCAATCACAATAATATAAACAAAACAACATAGCATATGTGCATAACCATAGCATCTAAAATGGTCCACACTTGTTTGCCATCACAAGTGTGGTCCAAAGGCATTCCTAAGGGTCATAACAAAACACATAGAAAGCTTCCAAAAGCATCCCACTTGAAACCGCATCCAAAAAGCTCCATGTTTCTCCTTTGTGCTTCCAATCCATACGTCTTCACATTACAAGATATAAAGTCCTAATACAAGATATCTAGTAAAATGAAAATGCACCTAATCTATTTATTACAACCCAATAATAAATAAATTACATTTTAAACAAAGCACAAATAAATAAATATATACAACCCTATTGAATAAACAAATACAACCATTGCAATCATCCAAACAACACAAGGCCAAAGGCTAGGTTATGCACCAATATAAACATACATCATATCATCCAAAATATAACAAGGAATCCCCTCAAAATCCACGAAATTTCAGCCAACATAAACTGAAATTTCGGGTTTTAAATATTGTCCTAACAACATACATATCAACATACATATCTTTCAAGGTTTAATCACAAGCATGTGTAATATAACCTTGAAAGTTTGGGGATTCAACAAAACAGAATATAACAGCCCTTAAAAGGGTCATAAAGTCCCATAAAAAACAATTATAAAGGTCAAGAACAAGAAAGCTATCCACATAACCGGCTCTTGATGCCATTGTAGGGTTTGTTGGAAGATAAAACCGAGTTTAACCTCTTAAACTTTCAGAAAATGCAGCGGATATATATATATATATATATATATATATATATATATATATATATATATATATATATATATATATATATATATATATATATATATATATATATATATATATATTAAAACATGATTATAAAGCTGAAATTTCATGTTTTATGGTGACATATATATGAATGAAACAAACCCAAAACAAAAGGATCATATATGTGAATAAGCAAGCTATGAACAATATGTAAATGTACATTAAATCACAGCTACATGGAGCTGTGAATAACTACCTTTCTTCCAGCTAAAAATCGACCAAGGAAGAGTTGTAGGATGCTTAAGATTCGGCCAAGGCTCCAAGGAAGGACCCCTCAAGCTTGTATACCCCAAGCTAATGTGCAAACACTCTTCTTGTTAGGGAGATGAACACCAAAGCAAACCAAGAAAAACCCTCCAAATCTGCTGTTGCGCCGAGGACCTTTGAGAGAGAGAGGAGAGTTTTTTTTGTTCAATGTTGCATGTAATGAGAGAGGTCAAAATGTGGAGTGTATGACATGGTTTATTGTGTGTGTTCTCAAGAGAGAAAAGAGGCCAATCCCCTTCAAGTGGGGCGGCCGAAAATTGTTTAAAAGGGGTGTTTTTCCCTCTTAAACAAACACACACACATTATATATAAAACTAGTCACTTAATAAGTTATACAATTAAACATTTAATTGTATAAGTTATAAACCCCTTTTATTATTTGATGTTATCTGACCTACTTAAATAACATTACAAATAATACTCATGAACAAAATATCCTAATAAGTTGTTCCATCTCATATGCAACTTATTTAGAAAACCTATTTTCTAAATTTGGTGTGGTTATTTAATTGCATGATCATATCGTCAATTAAATAATTGTTTGTGTTTGCAAAGCTTGTTATTGGGTATAACCCGATTTGGATCATGACATACTAACCGCATCAATGTTCTATGTGTCTTGGGCATATAGAATCCAACAGAAAGTATACATGGGGAAGTAGGTGAAGCCCCCTATCAGGAGACTATTCGGGCACTTGGCAAGTGCTGCTTATGTGAAGCCTTCTCCTCAGAAGTGGCGTCACGATGAGAGTGACTCAGATGTCGAGCCGATTGAGCTACCGACTGATGATACAGATGACGATGACGACGACCATGGTGATGGTCAAGGCGATGAGGCTCCTAGTGGATCCGAGCAGGCTCCAAGACAACCTGATTTTTAGGTAGATGAAGATGATGAGTCAAACAAGGAGCCTCTCGTGAGGATAGTTGGCAGTAGGGTTGTGGCCACCAAGAGAGGTAACGAGGCGGTTGGTGGACGCCAAGCTGTGTCAAAGGGTGGTGCTACAGATGTCACTGATCCTACTTACACCAAGACTAGCCACTCGGCTCGGGGGGAGTCTCTGTCACCAAGGACTCAAGGAAGAAAAGGATGGCCCAACCCCACGGGAAGAAGAGCAAGAGGTAGAGGATCACCCTAATCACTACTCCCACCACCACAACCACACCTCCTATCTCCACCCCCATAGCTACTACTACCACCACCACTCCACCCACTACTACTATCTCTCATCCTACCACCACTACCACCACCACTGCACCCACTACTACTATCTCTTATCCCACCACCACTACCACAGTCACTCTACCACATCCCACACATATTCCACCTCCTATATACACAACATCTACCACCACTAGTCACCAAGCAGGTCCATCCACCCATACTCCATTCACTGCTGGACCTCTGTACCCCACATAGGGTTAGAGGAACAACTAGCTAACCTGAACAACATGGTGCTTAGACTACTTGCAACTAATGAGCTTCGGGCTTCTTAGTTACAGAAGATGATGGAAGTGAATGCTACTCAAGCTCAGCAGATCAGGGAGCTTAGTGAAAAGAGTGACCTATATGAGAAAGCTCTATGCCGAGCCCACCAAGTGCTTACAAGTCAAAATGAGCTGGTGTTGGCGTCGGTAAAGAGGATTGAAGAGCTTGAGAAGAAAATTAAGAAGATTATGCTAAAACTAAAGGGGTCAAAGAGTGAGCCTCTAAAGATCAAGGACGGTGATAGTGATGATGGAGATGATGATGATAAGGTGGAGGAAGATGATAGTGAAGAAGATGTTGGAGAGGGTGGACCAAGTGGAAAAGAGTGAGAAGATGATGATGATCAGGAAGGTGATGCTGCTGCATCAGCCTCTCCTCAAGCTCTAGAGAGGCGTACCAAACATAGCCAAGATCGAGGAGCCTCTTCTTCAGCTCCTCCAATAGCAGAATCAAAGGTGCAAGACAAAAGTAATTATTAGATGTTTATGTATTTAAAACTTTTGTACTTGAATTATATGCTACACAAATGTAATTAAGGTTGAATTATGTTTATGTATGCTTAAATGTTTTATCTAATGAATTTTGTGTGATATGCTAATGTCTAATCAAGCAGATAAAACTCCATAGTAGGATGAATACGATGTTGCTCCCTTCAGCAAATCAAGTCTCAAATCACCATGATTCTTGATTTGCAAGGGATTGTTAGAAGGTCAATGAGCTATATTCCAAATGAAGGAGAAATTATACATGAACTAACTGATGAGCAGCTAGCTGAGATGTTCCGACTCAATCCGGACGAAATTGTTAAAGATGCTCTAGTATTTGATGTTTTAAGTGATGAGGAGTTGCAGGATGTGCATGAGATTGAGATTGTGATTGAGATTGAGATTGAGATTGAGATTGAGATTGAGTTTGAGATTGAGATTGAGATTGAGGATGTTACAGCAAAACATTATCTAGAGTACACTAACCGCTTGGGAAATGTGATACCCAACTTGGGTGATACTTTCGGCAGTGCTACATTTGAGAAGCTGGATGAAATGGAGAAGGAAAAGGAAAAGGATGAAAACCAAGCCCAAGCCTTAGATGCAAATGTTGATTTCAAGAAGGCTGAATGGGTAGCTTGTTTTGCTGCAATAAGAGCCCAGTGCACGACTCCAAAGCAAAATGCTTACACCAAACTCTACAAAGTCAAGAAACATGAGAATGTGTCTGGCAAAATCATTGTGTGGGCCTATTTTGAGGACTTAAATGTTATGCAATGAAAAGAGAGAAGGGATTAAGTACTTCACATATCCACCTAGTCTGAAGACTCTTCCTGGTTTTGAGCTCAACCGACTAGCGTGCTTAGATCTGCTATATGCTAATCCAAGGGAGATGTCAGGCTGGTTTGAAGCTACACTGAAGAAAGAATACCATACCAGGTGGGCAAACTTCAGACCTCAATAGATGAAGAGGTATATCTGCAGGTCTGAAGTGTATCCTATATCTGGGAAGCCGAAAGTTGTGCTGAAGTGGAGTCCTCCATGCACAATGTCAAAGATTCCCTTACCGGAAATGCTTCAGGACTTCACTCCACATTTCAAATGGTGGTATTATGACCAGAGACGGGTGAAGCGGTCATAGTTCTAAATAGAGAGAGCAAAATGGAAACTATTAGGGTGTTTGACCTAATATGGCTTACCAACTTGTCAGCTGAAGATTTATACACTCTATACAAGTGGCCACTGTTCTATGACACGCAAGATATTTTACAAGCCCTCCAATTCCAAATTGTTATATGACTCTTCTTTGTGTTTGAAATATACGCAGGAGTCACAAGAGAGGAGAAGTACAAGAAGTTTGAGGAGCATATGAAGAATGTCAGACAATACAGTAAACTAGGTCCAAGGGCGAGTTTGTTGAAACATATGTCCCTAGTTTATTTGCTTAATGTAAAAGTCATTCATGTCGTATACATATGTAATGAATGGGTTAAATGAAATATAATATGTGGTTGATGTTTATAATGTTTAATATTTCATAGTATTATTGTGTGTTAAACTATAATAAAGTTACCATATAGGTTTGAGGTTGTTGTGCATAGTTCTTAGTCATTAATTATTGAGAAAAGTGTTCAAACTTAGTCGTATGAGTCTTCATGCGAATGGACCATGCTTATGGACCATATGCATGAATACATCATGCTAATTGACCAGTCGCACGATTGAACCAGGAGACTGGATCAGTCGCACAATTAAGACATAAGATTGACTCACTCGCACGATTGAACCTTCAGTCGTGCGTGTGGATCAATAGCATGATTCAGTCACATGACTAAACCATGCTAATGGTTTAGTCGTACAACTAGAAACCCATAACCTATAATTTCACTTAATTCGTGGACAAACAGTGACTTGAAACACTTGGGAAACACTTGATACTCTTACGAACCCTAGCCGTCTAGAACGTCCAAGGAAGCTTGTCCAACTTCATAGATCAATCCTGATTGATCTCTACTCGTTCATAATGTTTAGTTTCAATCTTATATCAACTGGGTAATTGTTCTCACTGATTGGATTGCCAATCAAATAGGATTCCGCACTATTTGATTCGGTATAAACACAGAATCTGTTAGTATTCCATACGTACATGGTCCTGACACATTGTTTTCTCATTAGCCACTTTATGATCATCTTTCAGTTTTTTGTGCATTGATTCTTCTTGTTTTAATTTGTCACATATTTTGAACGAGTAAGTTTGATAATGTTCAACCTATTCAAAACATGCTTTTGTGCACATTTTCTCTTTTACTTCAGTTGGAATTTCAGGTTATGGATTTGAAGGCTCAGCATTAGAAGCAGATTTTAAAACCTTTGGTTGTTCAGACTTTGTCATGAGAGTAACTTCTTCCTCCTTTGGATCTGACTTAGCACTCCAGTCATAGTCTGTCTTATTTTTTGATTCATCTGTTTTTAGATACTTGTCTTGAGACCATTCTTCATTTATTTCTAAAATTAATGCTAAACCTGAAATAAGATCATAAGTAAATTGTTCAGCATATGCACTCCAGTAATAACCATCTTTTATGCTTACAACAAGTGCTTTCTTTGGTTCTTCAACTGATTTTTGTTCTTAATTTAGGCATAGGCAGACTCTGATATGGTTTCTGGAATGTCTTTTGAGTCTGATGCTAATGTCTCTGATTATTTGAACTACTTTGACCATTTCCACTTTGAGTTCTTAGAGCTTTACATTCTTTTGAAAAATGACCATAACTATTATAGTTAAAACGTCTTGATTTTGACTTGTCAAAACCAACTATTTTGTTGGCACTAGGCTTGTAGTTCCTGTTGACATATGAGTGCTTTTGTCTTGAGTAAGCAATCATCACCATTTGCCAATTCAAGTCCATTTCCTCTACGTCATCAGATCCATCTCGAATAAATCTTGCAAAACCAAGTCATTTTGAGTTAGATGCCTACCCTGGAAGGCTTGAAGGCTTGCCATAAAAGCTGTAAAAGCAATTTTGGACTCTTCATCCTGCAATAGGATATTTATCACATCTTTAACTTTGCTAGGATTAGCAGAGTTAGAAGATGGACTCTTATTGTGAGTTTTAGGCACTAAAGATTTTGGAGGAGACTGTTGTTGTTATGGCTAAGTTCAATAGATTGGGGTACTTGTGAAAAATCCAGCTCCCATGAATAGATCACCCTCATCTTTAGGAGTAGCATCATTCTTGGCAAGAAAGGCATTTTCAGCAGTATTTGCTGGAGAAGCAACATACTTATATTGTGATGTTGAAGCAGATCTGTAGTTATTTCTTGAACTCTCATTAATTTCTACAGATTCAATCTTTGCAATAAGAAGATCAAGATCCATAGAAAACATTTCATTGTGCTTTATCAAGTTTACAGTTTGTTTCCATGAGGATGTAAGTGCATTCAGGAGACTATCATTTAAATCTTTAAGGTAATTTTTTATTCCTAAAGTTGACATTTCAGATATGAGTTGAACATATCTATTCATCATCTGATTTATAGTTTCTCCTCATATGTGCTCAAAAAGTTCAAGTTGTCTCTTTAACTTTTGTCTTTTGAGATCTTGGATTTCTTTACCTCCTTCACATATAACTTCTAAAGCTTTATACATGTATAACCAGTTTGATAGTTCTCCAATCTTGAAAGTACTTCGAGAGGTAACCCTTTGCACATGAGAGAGTAAGCTTTAACATCATTCTTCACCTTCTTTAAGTCATCACCATGTAATCCATCTTCATGATATGGCTCTTGAGTTTCTTTAGTATATAAAAATTTTCTATGAGGACCATCTAAAGTGATTGGAATATGAGGCCCTTTTTCAATTGACTTCCACATATTGGTATCAATTGAGCTCGAACGATGTTTTAATCTGAGTGACCAATTTTTAAAATCGACTAGATTCTTTAGCTTTGGTACTTTATTCTGTTAATCTTCAGACTTCGCCATGATTAAGTTTTTGTTATAAGAAAATATACTATTTTTGATGTTTTTAGTTTTGAAATGAAATAAAGAAATGAAAATATTTTTGGATTTTTTAAAATTTTCTAAGTGTTAAGTGATAAGTCTGAATTAGAAGCGCCTGAATAGTAGTGATTTGCCCACACAGTGGTAAAACGTCTAAACAGTAGAGAAACTCCCCAACTTTTCCTAGAAACGCATAAGGGATTGCCTTAGAATACTTCTGAAGTTTCCAAGAGTAGAAACACCTCAATAGTGTCAAAGCGCCTAAACATTTCCAAAACACCCAAACGGTGTTGTTGCGCCTGAAAATAGTTGCAAAGCGATTGAATCAGTAAAAAACTCTTCGGACATTTACTTCTAAAAAACATCTGTATAGTGTTGAAACGCCCACACAGTCTCAAAACTACCACTTCTGAAACGCCTAAACAGTGTTAAAGCATCTGACCAGTTTTCATGCGCCTAAACACTTAGGTGATTTTTAGATGATTTCAACACTTCAAACGCTAATTCATAACAACCTGATCTTAACAAAATTTCAAAAAAGTTGATAAAATGATCTGAAAATCTTCAATCAAGTCACTATAACACCGATTAACAATCCTTTAACTTCATATCTTTCAACTGATAATAGTTGAGAATTAATTTTGCAAAAATCAGTGTGCGAATATGAAGAACTGTTCGAACACTAAATTTGACAAAAACTCAGATTTGTTGATGTAAATTCACTCAATTGAGATTCAGATCATGTTTCTAGTGATGAAACACAACAAAATCATCAATTAATTGCACAATTGCGATCAAATCACATATTCAAGTGATTAAAAATGCTCAAAAAGTCGATTTTTTGAACTTCAATCACTGAACCAAAAGCTCTAATACCATTTGATAGGTTTAAATGAATCGAGTTGTGATTATTATAAAACAATTGAAAATATATGAACATAGTAATCAACACAAACAAATATCAAATACATTCATAGAGATTTCAGTCATATTAGCTTGGATTACAATGTGAAATTGAGAGAAAATATCTTTATAAGTCTCACATAAGTCTTAAAAGTCTTTCTTTTCACAAATTCAAAGCAATCCTATTTATACTAATACAAGAAAACAATAAGGAACATATATTTATATATAACTTCCTACACTATGACCAAAAACTAATATAAAGACTAAAATGCTAATCCTTCCTAGGGTTCCAACATATCTGAGGTCAAAGAATACCAAATGATATTCGCCTTCACCCAAATTTACTTATGATCAATCAAAAGATTCCATGTAGTAATATTTGAGATGGGGGTCAGTCCAATATTCGTATCCCACAAATATCTATGAACCTTGACAGCCATTCCTTGCTTTATATTCATCCATATGAATATCTACCAATCCAAGTTCATAATAGTGTTACCCATGTACTTGTTCCCACAAGTATGAATGACTACGGATGTTCTGAGTAAATGATTTACTCATGGATTTTAACCATGCGAAATAGGAACATTAGTTGAATATTATAACTAAATAATTTATTCAAGTAATAAAAGGTTCCAATATCCAAATAAAAAATTAAAGATCAAATCCAGTCACTATAATAGCGAAGTCACATTGGACAAGTATGACCTTCATGCTTTGCCTTTTCAAGGAGATTCGTGAGTGCATCCGCAATGTTTTGATATGTGTGAACTTTGAAATACGCATCTTTCATTTTTCAACTTCATCCCTTCTGTAGTTGAATCTCTGCTAAATGTGCCTAGTCTTTTGATGTGCATGGGGTTCCTTGATATCAGCAATCGCACACTTATTATCATAAAGAATTTCAAGGGTGTCCTGAATGGAAGGGACCACCTCTAGAGCAAGAATAAATTTCTTCAACCATGCAGCTTCTTGAGCTGCTATTGAAGTGGCGACGTATTCTAATTCTGTAGTTGACAATGCCACCGCATCTTTCTTAGAGGTCTTCTAAGAGACTGCTCCTTCATTCAAGATGAAAATTTATCCCAATTGTGATCAAGAATCATCCGGATCAGTTTGGAAACTCGCATCCATGTAACCTTTTACCACGAGTTCCTCCTCACCAGATCCATAGATTAGGAACATATCTTTAGTCCTCCTTAGGTACTTAAGTATATTCTTGACAACCATCCAATGACTATTTCCAGGATTTTGTTAGTATTGGCTTGTCATGCTCAAAGCGTATGACAAGTCAGCCTAGTGTATATCATTGCATACATGATAGACCCTATAGCAAACGCATACGGGATTCCCTTCATTTTGTCTACCTCATCCTTTGAGCTTGGACATTGAGTCGTACTCAATATTGTTCCTCTTTGCATAGTTATGGTACCTTTCTTAGAGTTTTCTGTCTTGAACCTTTTCAAGATCTTATCAATGTATGCACTTTGATTTCAACCTATCAACTACATTGATCTATCCCTATAGATATTTATTCCCACGTAACACCCAGTTATTGTACAAGGCAAGAAAGGAAGAATAAAGTGAAGAAAAAGAAAGAAACACAATAAACACAAGTTGAGGGGTACAAAGTGTCCAAAAGGACAAAAAGTTTGAAAGTTGGTATAAAAGGGGGCATGGCCACCCACTTCTCTTACAAACACCACATCAACCGAATTTTAGAGAGAGAAAGTGAAGAAGAGCTAAAAACTCTCAGGTTTTTGAAGAACAAGAAGAATAATTCAAATTCAAGGTAAGAATTCTTGGTTTTGTGATGTTCTTAACTGGCCTTAGCCTCGGTTATATGCTTATATGTGTTTGTGTGTTTGGTTGTGTGTATTTGGTGGGTTTCTAGGTGGTAGAACTTAATTTGCAAATGGGTTTTGAAGAAGTCATACCCAAAGGATGCTAAGGTGAGTTCTAGAACCCTTTTTTACTTGTTTTTAACTGATTTGGGGCTAGAAATGCATGTATGAAACTTTTTATAAAAATTGGGTCTTTACCCATATGTATGTGTGTGAATGTGGTTTTTGGTGGGGTTTGATTTGGACGTGTTTATGATTATGATGATCAATGAATGTGTTTCTAAGGATTAGGATGTATGAATTAAGCTTAGAACATGATTGTTAATGATTGGGGACTGAATTAAGTGGTTTAACTGTGATATCGACTGTCCATGCACCTAAACAACAACCCATACACCCAACGCTATGAACTGCCTAAGTGTCCCCATGCACCCAAAGTTCATGCCCCCAAATAGTTTCCATGCACCTAGAAATACACTGAATTGACTAAGTGTCCATGCGCCCAGGAAAGCCCATGCGCCTGGCACTCACGTGCCTGCATAGTGCCTGCATAGTGCCAATACGCTCAGAACATGCGCAGAAAGAATAAGTGTTGCCCATGCGCCCCAATAGTGCTCATGCACCTGAAAGTTCCCTATGCGCCGGAAAGGCCATGCGCCTACATAGTGCCCATGTGCCTGCATAGTGCCCATGTGCCTAAGACTTAGATTCTTTTTCTGATTTTTGGGGAAAAAGTGAAATGTAGGCTTTGACTTGGGATGTTCCCGGGGAAGAAGTAAGTTGACTTTTGATGATGTGAGGGCTATGTTATGGCATGTACGATGATTGTTATGTCATGTAAGATGATGCCTTGTATAGTGATGTTTTGTACGGTTATGTTTATGTTCCATGTTATGTATGTTTATTTTCCATGGATTTACGTGTTATGGTTGGGAAAGAAATGATAAAGTATTATGTAATGTAAAGTGGAAGATAATGAAAAGAGTAACATAATGATAGAATGCATGCATTAATGGAAGTGAAAGTAAAGAAAGGCTTGCAAGCAAAATGTGCGGAGGTGCACGACTCTAAAATGTCATAAGCTCAACTGTCTGTGGTTTAGCTAACCCATAAGGATACACACAGTGGTCTAGTCTTTGTGACTGACCAGCGGTATAGTACATGGATTATAGTGGGCACTCACCCTGGTGTTGGTGCCAGGCTATGTGCGTTATGGAAGTCATTTATGATCTTCGGCCCAGTACCCGCTTTGTGCTTACGTTTGGGGTGTAGTATACAGTTGGGATCTTTGTGGCTTGCCCCAGTGCTGGTGCCAGGCTATGTGCGTTATGGAAGTCATTTATGATCTTCGGCCTTGTACCCCCTCTGTGCATACGTTTGGGGTATAGCTGAAGGCACTGATCCGGAAAAGAACTAAAGAAATAAAATGATGAATAGTAAAGGAAGATAATAATGATATTATCTGTGTGTATGTACGATGTGTGATCATGTACGAAACTATAGAATGGTTTTGAAATATTGTAAAGTATATTCTATTCTAAAACTAGAACTCACTTAGCAATGATGACTTTTATGTGTTTCCAATTGGCAGCTAATGGTTGCAGAGGATGGCACGGGGTGGCTACTTGCCTCATTTTGGATGGCATTATTTTGTATAATGTTTTTGCATGAGCAAATGATGTTTTGTAATGAATGTTGTATTATTTTGTAAAAGCAATTATAATGAAATGAAAAGGTTGTTTAAGTGTTTCCGCTGCAATGTTTTATCAAAGTTAATGTAATTATATGTTTTATGTGTGATGATTGACTAGTTGTGAGCGTCCCAAGAACGGGGCCTTACAAGTTGATATTAGAGCCAAAGTTTAAGGGAAACGGGTAAATTTCAAATGAAACCTAAACTTAAATTGAAAATGGGACGGAAAAGGAAGGATGCCAGTCCGAGTAGCTGCGTGCCATAGGTATTTTCTTGAGGTTAGCCGGTATTATGTGTGCATGTTATGTGGTTTATGTGTTGTTAGTAGATTTAGATACTGACGTATTCAGGATAGGAAATGCTTGGGGTATGAATAGTAAAGTAAGTGGCTAATCACAACTGACCACTATAATTAGGGACTTACTATACTTGACATAAACTGAGCTATTCCGTTGAATTATTGTATAAGTTTTGAATTCTATAGTGTGTTTGAAGATGGCTGGTGGTAGATCGTGAATGGCTTCACGTGGAGGTGGTTGTGGCAGACGTGGTGCTAAACTACGGGTCATGAGAGGAAGGCCTAGAGCCGAAGAGGTGGTTCATGAAGAACTCGAGACCCCTCGTTCGAAGGCTAGGGACGAGAGTGCTAACTTGAGAGGCTTAGTGAAAGAGGATGTTATGGAGGAAGTGCATTAGGTCAGGCAAAATGATCATACCGTCTGTGGTGACAGAAGTGATAAATTCTGTGAGGGAAGGAGATAGAGGGGAGAGGAATAGGTCCTCACGAGGATGGGAGCGACGGAGGCTAAGACGGTCTTCTCTAAGGATGAGGATGAGGAAGAAGAGCCTGCACCGGAGGCGGCACGAGGCTGTAATGATGGGGCATTTCAAAGATGCAAGCCCCTGACCGTTAATCGTAATGGCGCTACTGCTGCTGCTCACTGGTGGGTAAGAGAGATGGAGATTGTATTTGATATCAGCAAATGCAGAGAAGACCAGAAGGTGAAGTTTGTTCCCCACTCGTTTGTGGACTCGACTCTATGTTGGTGGGATAGTATTGTTTAAGCTGAGGATAGTCGATTGGAAGAATGAAGTGGCCCGAGTTAAGGAAGCTGGTGATTGAGGAGTTTTGTCCACACCGAGAGATGGACAAGGTGGAGAGGGAGTTTCTACAGCTAGAGGTCGGAACAATGACCATCAGCAATATACCACCAAGTTTAATGAGATGGCACGGCTGGTGCCGGATCAAGTGATGCCTTTGTCATGAAAGATCAAGAGATACATCCAAGGGCTGCTAGCGGATATCCGTAGGCAGATGATCACTGCCCGACCGAGTACGTTTATGTCGATGGTTGATTGGGCGGGAAGGTTGTATGAAGAGCATGAAGTGGTGGTGGCTGAGGTGAACAAGAAGGGTGGTGGTGACCGGAATAGGAATGGGAAACGATTTGGACGCGGCGGAGCCACTCCAAGCAACAAAGGTGCACTGGTGGATGACTGGCATGTGGCCACATCCGGTGCGGGGTTGAGGAGGTGTGTTAAGTGTGGATGAGAGCATACCAGAGAATGTACATTGGGATCCAATGTATGTTTCCATTATGGGAGAACCGCCCGTGTGGTGAGGAAGGCTACATGAGTAAAGAAGTGATATACCAGAGAGTAAAGAAGTGATACACTTGTGGTGAGGAAGGCTACATGAGTAGGGATTACAAGAAGCCAAGGGCTGATAGTTTTGGTGCAGGGAAGAAGGCGACCGAGACTGAAGGGCAGAGGGCGAATGCCAGTGCGTTCACGATGACACGGGAGGAGGCTAGGACGGACCCCGATGTTGTTTCAGGTACGTTTCTAGTAAACCAACTTAGCTTCTGTGTTATTTGATTCTATTGCTAGTAAAAGTTTTATTTATGCTGCTTTCTATGCTAAATTGTTTGTTAGTAGTAGGAGTATAGATTCGCCTTTTGATGTAGAAGCTGCCATAGGTAAGTCTATCAGGATTTCTGAGATGATAGAAGGTTATGACGTAGAACTAGAAGGTCACCGGTTTCCTGTTAGACCATTTGTGATGACCTTAGGCAAGTTCCATGTTGTCCAAGGAATTTTTTGGGGAACTACGAGGTGAACATTGTGTGTCACAAGAAGATGTTTCGATTGACTGCACCTAACGGGAGTTCGGTGACGGTTTATGGTGATCGAGTCATCACGATTCTGAAAGTGATTTTGATGGCGGTGGCACGAAAGTGTTGAGGCGTGGATGTAGTGCCTACTTGGCCAACGTAAAGGATTTGGATACGTCAACACCACAATTGTCTGATGTACGGTTGTGTGTGAATTTCCGGAAGTGTTTCGAGAAGACTTACCGGGAGTGCCACCTGACTGCGAGATCGTGTTCTTGTTAGACTTTATATCGAGTGCCCAACCTGTTGCGAAGGCACCGTATCGGTTGGCACCAACGGAGATGAAGGAGTTGATGGAGCAACTACAGGAGTTGCTTGATAAGGGGTTCATTCAATAGAGTATCTCTCCTTGGGATGCTCCAGTCCTATTTGTGAAGTAGAAAGACGGTAGTATGAGGATGTGTATAGACTACCGTGAGCTGAATAAGTTGACAGTGAAGAATCGATACCCCTTACCGAGGATTGATGATCTTTTTGATCAATAAAGGTGCTAGTTGGTTCTTGAGAATACACCTTAGATCTGGTTATCATTAGTTGAGGGTTAAGGAGCAGGATATTCCTAAAACATCTTTTCACATGCGTTACGGACACTACGAGTTCCTCGTTATGTCTTTTGGTATAACCAATACGCCAGCTGCTTTTATGAACTTGATGAATCAAGTGTGTCGGTCGATGTTAGATAAATCAGTGATTGTGTTTATTGATGACATCCTGATTTATTCAAAGAGCGAGGAAGAGCATGCCAGTCATATTCAGGAGGTTTTGGAGACGCTAGGAAGGGAGAAGTTATATGCTAAATTCTCCAAGTGCGCATTTTGGTTGCGTGAGGTTCAGTTCTTCGGTCATGTAGTGAATCCCGAGGGGATTATGGTGGACCCGTCAAAGGTGGAGGCGGTGATGTAATGGAAGTCACCAAAGGCGCCATCCGAGATTCGTAGTTTCTTGGCTTTGGCGGGCTATTATAGAAGATTCATCCAATACTTCTCTAAGATAGATTCCCCACTAACCAAGTTGACGCGCAAGGATGTGAAGTTTGTATGGGGTCAAGATAAGGAGAAGGCTTTTAAGGAGTTAAAGAAAAGGTTAACTCAAGGTCCAGTATTGTTGTTACCCGATAGAAGCAAATATTTGGTGGTTTACTCAGACGCTTCTTACTCGGGGTTGGGATGTGTGTTGATGCAGAGGGAAAGGTTATAGCCTATGCATCCTAACTACTAATGGTTCATGAGGTTAACTATCCTACTCATGACTTGGAGCTAGTAAAGTCATCTGTGATCACTAGACAATATAAGGTCCTTCCTAAACTCATTACACTAGTGGGGCCAAAGAGATCTATATGTAACAAGTGTAAGGGAGTAGTGATTGAGTTCTTTTCCTTAGGCTTGTGAGATACCTTATGTTGTTTCCCTTTCAGGCATGCAACACAGTGGTCATCACTTGTAAACTCTTTCTTTGGCATTCCAGCTTTCAAGTCATGCTTAATTAACTTATTCATGTTCTTAAGGTTTACATGGCATATTCTTTTTTGCCATAGGAAAGACTCATCACTATTGGCTTTAGATAGAAAGCATGAAACTTCTCCAGAGGGAGAGGTTTCTTGCAAATCCATCTTGTACATGTTTCCTTTCCTGGGGGCTCTAAGCAGGATATGCTCATGAGGAATGACCACACCAGGCTTAAGAACAATGCACTCATGCTCAGTAAAGAGCATGTTATGACTCTGATCACAAAATTGAGATACGCTCAGAAGATTGTATCCAAGCTCCTTTACAAAGTTTACCTTTTCTATGTTGAGCTTACCATGTGTGACCTTGCCCCTACCAGAAGTGTAACCACCTTCATCTCCTACAAAAGCAACAGGTCCTCCATCATCCTTTCAAAGTTCTGGAGTAGTGATCTATTATCAGTCATGTGCCTGGAGCAGCCACTGTCTATGATCCAGACATTTCTGTCTGTCTTCAACTGTCCCTACACAAAAGAGAATGACTAGTGTTAGGACCTGGTATTTGACCGAAATACCTAGAGATTAACGTGTAAACCATATCAAATAGTGCGGAATCCTATTTGATTGGCGATCCAATCAGTGAGAACACACGAAGCATCAATCAAGAATTGAAACTAACGTTAGAAATCAATTGGGAATCGATCTAATGTGTTCTATGAACTTGGAGAACGAATTGAGAGGTTTCTGGATGGCTAGGGTACGTCTGGAATCATAATTGATTGAGAGTCCCCTTTTTCACGAATTGAGTTGTATTTATAGGTTGGTATTATTCAATCGTACGACTGATCCAGTCTCCTGGTTCAGTCGTGCGACTAATCGTGTGAAGTTATTCATGCGTATGGTTCATTCGCATGAGCCATTCGCATGAGAACTTCATTAAGTTAAGTTTGAATGTTTTAATTAATATAACATAATATGCAACCATTCAAGCAATCATAAACCCAATCAATTCAATCACGACTCATTAATGAAATATTAAACATCACAAGTAACAAACAATTTAAACATTCAACACATAAAGAGTCATGGTTAGTTGAGTCTTTAATGAAATATTAAACATTCAACAATTTAAACATTCAATCACGACTCATTAATGAAATATTAAACATCAAGAGTCATGGTTAGTTGAGTCTTGACCTGTTGAAGGGGAGCAATGTCAAACTCATCCCTTTGAAAGTTTGGGTCTGTTTGATTTAAACATTCAACACATAAACCATTAGTAAGTGATCAAACAGAATTATATCAACTTAATATATAACATTCAACACACAAACCATTAGTAAGTAATCAACCAGAATTATATCAACTTAATATATAAACATTCAACACACTTGTTTTTCATTCCATGATTCAATCACAAAATAAATAAATACATAAGACATCTAATCTGTACTTTTGTCTTGAATGCTGGGCTCGTCGCTCGGAGGAGCAGAAGTGGTAGATGGCTGATCCTGTCGATTCTTCGATCTTCGCTCTTGACCAGAAGCAGAGGCCGATGCAGCCGCATCCCCTCCTTCTGCTTCGTCATCATCATCTCTACCTTCTGTCCTTTCTTCCTCTGTCTTTTCTTCATCCTCATCATCTTCCTCATCGTCATCATCATTTTCATCATGACCATCTCCATCATCCCCATCACCCTCCTTTATCTTCAAAGGCTCATCCTTTGACCTCTTTAACCTCAGCATAATCGTCTTGTTGGTCGTTTCCAACTCCTCTATACGTTTGGCTGATTGGGCCTGCTGGTCCTGGAGTTGGGACATCTCGACTCTCCTAGCATCGATTAGCTGGGTCTGCTGCTCTATCACCCGAGCCTGCTCTGCCAACTGCTGAGACTGGGCAGCAGTTAGATCGGTCAGCTGGCGAATCTGCGCCGCTTTCTCTTCATCTACAGCTAGCAGGCGCATCACCATACGGTTAAGCGCCGACAGCTGCTCCTCTACCCCGATGTGAGGTAGAGTAGATCCATATACATGTGATGGCTGGGTTGAAGGTCCGACATGATGTGAGGTGGTGGTGGTAGTAGCAGTGGTGAATATGGGTCGGTAAGCAGGTGCTGGTGATGTAGGTGTGAATGGTATGGCGGTGGATGGGAAGGATACAGGGGTGGTAGGTAAGGTGGTGGAAGTAGTGGTAGCAGTGGTAACGAAGGTCAGGCGACGCTTCTTCTTCTTCAGTCCGTGGGGTTGAGCCATCCTCTTCCTCCTAGTCCCGGTGGAAGTGGATGCTCCCCCTGCAGCTCTGCCCACTGAACCCGGAGCATAGCTTGGGTCAGTCTCTCTCTAAGTGGAGTCCCGAGGGTGTTCACCAACCATCCTAAGCCCGTGTTCTGTGGGAACAACTTTGCTTCCCACAGTCCTAGTGTGGGGCTCCTCATCCGACTCGTCCTCTTCCTAATCACCAACAATGAACCCCTGATGGAAACCGGCCGTATCAGCAACCTCTCCGGCAGTGTCAGACCCCGGGGGAATAACATCTGACTCAGTGCCTCTTTGTGTAGCAGGCATATCATCCCCGGCGTTGCCGCTGTCATCATCATCAGAATCCATATCTGGTAGGAGCAACCTCTCATCATCGGAGTCGCTGTCATCATGACGCCATTTGCGTCTGCCAGGCGCCACATACGTCTCGTTGGCCAGGTGGCCAATCAGTCTCTTCACTTGGGGCTTTACCTGCTTCCCCTATAAACTCTCATCCTGCCCAGAGTAGTATCATCCATAATCTCTAAGGCCACTGCATTATGACTCTCTTTGGGCAACTGTGGCAGCTTCTCATTGAAGACGAGCTGTAAGAATCTGGGGTACATACAAAACCCCTCTTTACCCTTAACCTCCAAGTTCTCCACTATGTAGGAGAATATCATGATGGAAAAACTGAAGGGGTGGTTCAGAACTAGTGCCACGTAGGCATTTTGAATCTGGTCTGAGAGGTCGTCAAACCCACCCCTACTCGATGCAACACACTTGAGGATCACGTGTGCTAAGTACTTGTACTGGGGGCTCAGGTTGCTCTTGTTGAGCACACCTGAGTTGATATCCCCAGCGTACTTTATCCTCAGGAAGCATCCTCTCACTGTCAACGGATGTAGTTTAGTAGGATGATCAGTGTCATCCCCAAACTCTAGGACCCTCTGAATGTCAGCAGCAGAGATCTCAATATCATGGCCCAATATAGAGCTCCTAATACAGTACGGCTCACGAGAGCGGTCCACCGAGGCATTCTCCCAGAATGCCTGATGGAGTGATCTATATGGCATGCAAGGCGTGGAGATAGCCTTATGAATCCGGGACCGTCTCAGAAAGGCTATAATGTCAGTAAACTCGTCCGGCCCGTTCCTGGTGGTGTAATCCAAATGAGCACAGATGTTGTGCTTTGGATTTATGGACCACATTTCTGCCATTTACCTGAAACACACAAGACATAGAACCATTAGTACATAAGACATGAAAAATTCTGTTCTATGTGTAAAGTTGAAAGTCATTCTGATTCATTCGTGCGAATGAATCATTCGACTGAAGTCAGTCGTCTGTTCTTTCATGCGACTGGACTCATTCTGGTCAATGTGACAAGAGATTGGGTTCAGTCTGCTGACTGACTCTATGAAGGGTTCAGTCGGCCGACTGAGATCAATCGTATGGTTCATTCGGCCGAATGACCCAGTCGCCAGATTCAATCGTGCGATTGAAGTTCATCCGGACGACCAGTCGCCTGTCTCAGTTGTTCAGTCGCCTGTGGTTCGAGTCTTGATCAATACAAATGATTTAACATGGATTACCGGTTCAATATACTCGCATTCTTGTTGCTAATAACCTATTAACCTTAATTTTAACATTTTGTATAGTTGAAGTAGGTTATTAGGTCGCGTTCTGTCTGTTTCTTGTTTTCGTTCGAATTTCAACACATTATGGTTCAATCCTTGTGATTTCAATGAATCAAGACTTCAATCTACCTGTATAATGAATGGCGAACGTTAGTTAATCAAAAACAATGATAAACTAGTGCTAATAAAATTTTGGCAGAGTAACGTAGGGAGTGCGATTTAAGGGCGATTTGGGAATGATGAGTGAAATGCGATCGACAGAGCCCTTTAAATACTGAAGCTGGGCTCAGTCGGACTGACTGGCCTCAGTTGCCCAGTTCATTCGGGCGCCTCAGGCTCAATCGTACGATTAGCCAAACAGTCGCATGCACTTGACCGACTGAGATTCAGTCGGTCGACTGGCTCAGTCGTGCCTTTCATTCGCATGTTCAGTTGACCGAATGAGTTTCAATCGGTCGACTGACTCCTTCACCCTCTTCCAATCGGTCGAATGGGCTATTCAGATGAGCCATTCGTGCGAGTGGAAGCCATTAGCATGGTTGGTCCATTCTCATGGTCCAATCGTGCGAATGGGTCACACTTAGTTATTTTTCTGCCATTTATACCAATTTACATTTAAGCCCTTTTAAATTAGTTGAAATTAACGTTATGGGCCTTTGATCATCTCAGACATGATCATTTTATCTTGAAAGCATTTTGATCACCTCAGACATGATCCTTTTAGACACTTTAGTCACCTCAGACGTGACCCTTTTAAAAACACTTTGTCACCTCAAACGTGACTATTTTAAACTTTCAAAGCACATATGGTCATCTCAAACATGACCCTTTTAGTGATTTGATTCCCTCTGATTTTCCTGATGTAGCCCGACACACGCCTACAAGTTAAAATTAAAAACAACTAACTAATTTAAAAACCTTAAACTAATTTCATACACAAACTTATTTTTGGCTTTTTGTGAGAGATAAATCCAGAGATTGATATCTACGGGATTTGGTTCGGGAGTAGACAGCTTCAACTTAGATTGATCATATCTGGACCAATTCAATTTTGGAATCATACAGGTAAGTCAAATCATTTGGGACTTGTTATTAAAACCTTTTGATGCTTAAATTCTCGGTGTAATCTAGAGTCGTTAGCAACTTAAGGAAATCATACTGAGACTCTTAGATTTCCATTGATTTGAACTCTTGAGTATGTTGCCACTAAGATTGTCAGTACTTTGTCCACTTAAATCCATACATAGACTTTTGACACAGACTAGTGACTGATTTAGGTTTAATTATTTCAACTAACATTTGTGGATCCACACTTATATGGTAATCAACATTCCTCAGAAGCTTTTGAGCAGTCTACGGGTATTATTACAAGAAGAGACTATTCTTAGAGCTTTCAAAGAGAAGCCTGTCCTCAGGTCAGTGCCATCGCACAGCAGAGAGGCGGCAAACAACAATGAATTCTAGAATATCTAGGTTATGCTTATCCTCAGGTCAGTGCCATCGCACAGCAGAGAGGCACACAACCTATCTCCTTGTTAGAGCAGCTTATTTTATTTTACACAATGTGCACCAACAACATAAGTCATTAGCTTTATTGCATTTGTCTTTCATTTTTTTTCTTGCTTTGCTCTAATTATGGTCATCCGCACACATTTGTGGCATTTAAACGCTCATTACCCCTATTGGAATATATTTGATTGTGTTAACCAGTGATTAGATGGAAGCCCACAGTCAGTTGAACAACTTAGTTTGATCTTGAGATCACCAATCAGGTCTAATTGTCTATTGTGTTGAATCTACCAACATATCATTTGTGGTCTAGCAGCCTCTAAGTCTACTTTCTTTGTGTCACCTTAGGAGTTGCCAGTTTTCTATCATCTTCCTTTTTATATTGCTTAGACTACACAGACTTATATTTTGAACTTTTGCATCTTTTCAAAACTTAAATTTTTAAAGTCCCTCTTGATTTGTTCCCGTGTACTAACATTTTCCAAAGGTATTGAATCGGTATCACAGACACAATCTACCTTATTTCAGCTAGTTTACCCCTTCCCCCTCATTTTATTTTATTTTATTTTTTATTTTTTTTTTTTTTAATGTTAACTTGCTGACATATTCTCTCCCCTAAAATACTAAAATCTTTCTGTGTTTAATTATTTTGGATTTTAATAAACAGCAAAATAACATGAGTTTAAATATAACAGATGAAAATAAAACAGATAACATAAAATAAAATAAAACTTTAACTAACTACATCGGACTACACATTATTATCATCAGGAATTACCTCACTTTTCTTTTTAACGCCGTTGACCTCTAGCAAATATTGAAAACGTGGTTTATCAAGGCTTAGTATAGAGGTCAGCGCGTTGAAATCAGTATTAATTTTAACCACATCAATTAAGTTCTGTTCAAAACAGTCTCTTATGAAGTGATATTTAATACCGATGTGTTTGGTCTTAGGATGTTGAACCGGATTTTTAGTTACTGCAATTGCAGCAGAGGTATCAACAAAAATAGGAGTAGATGAGAATTTTAAACCGTAATCCCGCATTTGCTGTTGAATCCAATGATTTGTGAACAGCAACTTGCCAGCAGCACATATTCGGCTTCACAGGTTGACAATGCAACCGATGTCTGCTTCTTACACTGCCAGGTAACTAATCTTCTCCCAAAGAATTGACACCCCGCTGATGTAGACTTGTAGTTCATCTTGCATCCCCCGTAATCCGAGTCACTATACGTGGTAAGCTCAAAGTCATCATCATGAGGATACCACAGTCAAGTGTGGGTGTACCCTTCAGATAACGAAAAATCCTCTTGACCCCGATCAGATGGTTGACCTTTGGGTTAGCCTGATATCTAGAGCATAGACATTTAGCATACATAGTATCAGGTCTTGAGGCAGTGAGAGACATGAGGGATCCAATCATTCCTCGGTACATAGTGGCATCTACAAGATCTCCATTCTCATCAGGTGCTATATCATGATTCGTAGCAAGTGGAGTCCCAGCAGCAGAAGCATTCACCATGTCAAAGCGACTGAGAATGTCTCCTACATACTTGGTCTGATGTAGAAAGATCCCATTAGGTGTTTGATCCACCTGTAACCCGAGAAAGAACTTCATCTCCCCCATAGCACTCATCTCAAACTCTTTCTTCATCAATGCTTCAAACTCTTTGCATAACTCTTCGTTCTTTGACCGAAGATTATGTCATCAACATATATCTGTACAAGCAGTAGGTCGCCATCCTTTTCTTTAATAACATTGTACAGTCAATGACTCCCCTGCGAAAGCCGTGTTTCACAAGATGAGTCGAGAGTTTCTCATACCAAGCTCGAGGAGCTTGATGAAGCCCATATAAAGCTTTGTCGAGCTTCTAAACTCTATCCCGATGATAAGGGTCTTCAAATCCCTCGGTTGACTTACATAGACTGTTTCCCTGATTTCCCCATGAAGGAATGCAATCTTCACATCTAATTGGTAGACTTTAATCTTCTTGTACGACGCATAGGCAAGGAAGATACGAATAGCTTCCATCCTTGCCACGGGTGCAAACACCTCATTATAGTCAATCCCCTCGACTTGGCGAAAACCTTGAACCACCGGTCGAGCTTTGTTCCTGATAATGAATCCTGGTCATCCTTCTTGCATTTTAGTACCCATTTGGTGCCAATGACTTTAGCACCTTTAGGTCTATCAACTAGAGTCCATACACCTAACTTCTTAAACTGCAGAAGTTCTTCTTGCATGGCACTCACCCAAGCCTCATCATTTAGTGCTTCACTTATATATTTTGGCTCAACCTGCGAAACAAAACATCGATAAGCACTATCATGAATGTAACCTTCTCCATAACTGAGGCGTAATCAGCTGAGTATAGCTGATTTCGGTTTGCACTCCTGATCTGACATCCCGAATAACATTGTCAAGGGGATGATAGACGTTTAGTCGTGATCCTGGAGTAGTAGGCACAGCCACCTCAGAATTGAAATTGTTAACATTTTGTTCTGCATCTGAGGAAGATGGAGTTTGAGGTTCCGAAGTCGAAGGTTCATCACTCATGATGCTTGTGGACTTTCAGGAATGGAACCTGTTCCTCCTGACTGTTCTGGTCATGTGCTTCAGTATCATCTTCAGAGGAGGAGTCACTGTCATCGACTACCCCCCCTGACTGAGTAGATGATTCTCCCTGGGTGCTAGATGGTGTATTTAGAATATCATACATCATCCTAGTAGCTAACTCATCATCCGAGGGAGAGAGAGGGATGTTGAAGGACTTGAAGAATCCATCATAATCGAAGAAGTATGCAGGTCCTTTGCCTGTAGGTGGTGTGGTATATCTCTGAACGTCGACATTACACCACACTTCTACAAGACCCGTTGAGTTATTGTAAACTCTCTTGTTCGGTATGTTGTATCCTAGAAAAATTCCTTCATCTGCCTTCTCGCTGAATTTGCCTTCTTGTGTCTTCCTCATAAGTGTACACAGCGCGCCAAAAGGTTCAAGATACTCCAAATTTGGTTTGCGTCTTTGTAGTAGCTCATAACATGTCTTTCCGTGGCGCTTGACTATTAGGACTCGATTCAGTGTATAACACGCATTTGCCACCGCCTCATTCCAGAATTGGATAGGCAGTTTCGAGTCTGCCAGCATAGTCTGTGCTGTCTCTATCAGACTCCTGTTCTTTCTCTCAGCAACGCCATTCATTTGAGGTGTGTAAGCAGAAGGGAATTGATGCACAATTCCCTTTTCCTTACAGTATGCCTCCATCCCTTGATTCTTGAATTCTGTCTCGTTGTCTGAGCGTACTTGTCTAACTTTTAGCTTGTAGAGAGATTCTAGTGTGGTTACTAATTCCTGAATGTCTCCAATATTTGTGATTTGGATTTGAGAAACATTACCCAAGTGAACCTTGAGTAGTCATCAGTGACCACAAAACAGCACACGTCGCCTGCAATGCTCCTTGTACTAACTGGACCAAACAGATCCATGTGAAGAAGCTGAAGAGGAAGTTCTATTGAATGAACTTTCTTTTCCTTATGAGACTTCTTGGTCTGTTTGCCTTCTTGCAAGCTACACAAAAATCAGGAAGTTGGAAGTTCTTGACATTTACTCCTCTCATTAAATCCTTCTGAATCAAATGATTCATCTTCCTTGACTAATGTGTCCCATTCTCCTATGCCAGGAGATTGAATCCTTCTCAGTAGCTTTAGATAGAAGCACTGAACCTCATGATCCGTTGTAGCAGCTGTTGACAGATCCAAGACATAAAGGTCTTTATATCTTGAAGCAGTCATCAGAACTTGGTCCTCTGGGATCATATATTCTTTCTTCAGCACGTAACACTTCTTGTTGTCGAAGATGACTTTAAATCCTTTATCATAGATTTGGGAAACAGAAAGTAAGTTGTTCTGAAGTTGTTGAACGTGTTTCATCTTATCAAACTTAACTTTCTAATTTCCCACTTCTCCCTGAGCTGTGATATAGCCTCCTTTGTTTCCTGCAAAGGAAACATGCCCTCCTTTTATTTGTTTGATGTTTGATAAAGGGCTATTTCCTGTCATGTGCCTGGATGCTCCGCTGTCTATAATCCACGTGTTAGTCTCAACACTGTATCGAACACCCTGCACATACAAAGTAAATGAATTAGTTTATGTTAGGACCCAAGATTTTATTGTTGGGTTTCCCAGAGGCATCACACATCATAAACTCCACCCATTGACCCTTAGAGGGTGAGGGTATCTCAGGTTCCTTCTTGTCATCAGTATCAGACACGTAGGTGGACATTTCTTTCCATAAGCCAGATTTGTGCAATGCCTGTTTATGATAAACAGTCGTCTGGCTTACAGGTTGGACTTTAGGTTCACTAGCTCTTCTAGGTGGAGTTAGAGAACTCCTCTTAGAAGACCTAGGTCTAGAGTCCTAAAGATCAATCTTCTTCAGGTGTCTGATAGAAATGACAATAGGAAGCAATGTGTCCACATTCTCAGTTGTAGCATGACCTGCTATCAACTTTATGAGTAGACTTTCTTTGTGGAGAAGTGCGTGACACTCTAGTAACATCAATCACTTTAGTTTTTGACTCTTGTATGTTGATGTTTTCTCCTATTTAACAAAAGTTACTGTTTTAACCTGTTTCACTTTTTGGTTAACTGGTTTTTGACTTGAAGCATGTGAAAAAGTAACATTTGAAGTCCTTTTAGGTTCTGATTTGACTCTGTTTGACCCTGACTTTAAGTTAACTTTTTTCAAATTCATTTTCTAGATTAACACAAGGCAATTTACCCTTTGCCTTTGAAGTGGCCTCCTTTTGTTTCTGTCCAGATTCAGTAGATGAACATGAGGTGTCTGGATCAGTAACAAGAGGAGTAGTCACCACATGATCCTTGATGGGGTTATTATTTACTAGTTTGGACTTACTGTTCATCAAGGTCTCAGGTGGTGGTGGAACCACTTTGTAGCCTAATCCCTCCCCGTTATTCCTTTCTCTCACTAAGTGTTGAACTATGTGTGAAGAACTAGTCCAACTATGCAGTTTCTATTTTAATGAATTAACTTCTACTTCTAGAACTGCCTTTTGCTTCTTAGTTTCTTCTAGGGAGTTTAGATAGTACCTAATGTCATTTGCTTGGTTAAAGGCCACTACTTCGGTTTCCCTAAGTTGTTTAGTCAATTGGTCTATCTTTTCTTTATAACTATGCTCATTTTGTTTTAGTACTCTATTAGCCTCAGTGCACAGTCGTAAATCTTTTACTAAGTTATCATTATGATCTAATAACCTAGCAAATTTTTCATCTATGCTATTCCTAAAAGTATTACAATCAGAACAAGCATGATTATTAAACTTTTGGTCAGTAGTACTTACCTGAGTTGGTTCAGAAGAGTTAGCCATCATTGCAGCATCAGATGTCTCTGGTTCTGGTGATTTTGACTTTTCTGTCTCTGACGTGGAAATCTCCTCATTTGTCTTGTAACTGACCTCGGCTGCAGTTGTTTCTTCACTATGTGACATTGCTATCTCAACTGCTAGATCATCTTCACTCGCAGACCATCATCAATATCCTCAACACTGGCAATGTTATATTCTCCTGGTGAGACAAACCTAAAACTCCAATCCTGTCCTTCATCATCATGAGCAGTCAAGGCCTTGGATCCTTGTTTGATGAAGTAGAACTGGAGGCTTGCTTGTCTTGGCAAGTAGGACGAGAACGGGTTCCCATTACCCGTCTTCTTTGGCTTGACACATTCTTTTTGTAGTGCCCCTTCTCTCCACAGTTGAAGCAGGTCACTTTGCTCTTGTCAAAGCCAAATGTGGTATCCTTAGTATCTATCAAGTTCTGTCCAGTCTTCTTAACAAACTTCTTCGCCCTTCGAACAGCGCTAGCTAAGGCCCACATTATATCCATCCTCTCAAGCTCCATTTCATCCACCTGCTCGTAGTCCTCATCTGCCAGATGGCCGTTTCCAATCTTCCCGGCAACAAGTCCATCATATGAATGAACCACTGCTGCTACAACAGATCCATATGCTCTCGAGCTACTTCTACGGTCACATTACCGAGGTTCTCGATCTTCAGTTTGGTAGCACTTGCTTCTGATCCAATATAATGGTACATGACGACCTAGACGTGTCTGATCCAGAAGGAGAAGCATGTGAAGGACCTAACGAGCTAGACACAAACGCAGTCTGGAGTGGTGCTCCAGATGTCTTAGCTTGAGGTGTGGTGTTGTATAAAGCTGGATTTTGTGTGTACGAAGACTTCTGAGCTCTATACTTCATCCTTAGTGCTTCTTCTCGCAACTTAAGAATGAAGTCATTTATATCCAGCTTTACAAGCATTCCATTCTGTCTCAGGTTAGACACGAATGTAGCCCACTTATCAGGCAATCCGTCTGCGAAGTTGCTTACTTTCTCTTCCATAGTCGTTTCCACTCCATGTGTATGCAATTCGCTCATCAAGTGGTAGAATCTGTCTATGACTTCGTCTAAAATTTCATTACCAATCGATGAGAAGTTATCGAATTCCTTCTTTAACTCCTTTGCCTTGATTGCCTTCAATGACGCATTCCCATCATATCTCTTCTCTAGCTCATCCCACAGTTTCTTGGACTGCTTGTTCTCTGAATACTGGTGGAATATGTCTTTGGGGATAGACTGAGTGATCAATGCATAAACTCTTTTCTCTGCATTGTACTTTATTTTCTGTGCGTCTGTCATCCCGCTTAATGTTAGCTTAACTCCATCAGCTCCCACCGGTGTACTATAACCGATCTCAATGGCTTCCCGCAGATTAGGATCTACTCCATTAAGGTAGATCTCAAAACGTTGTTTCGAGTGGGGAAACTCATCTAAAGTCAAAAGCTTTGGTGGTTTATTGTGATTACCCACCTCACTCTCAAGCAACAGCAGGTTCTGTATCCTTGACTCCTTCCCAGCGGTAAAGGCTGACATCTGATCTTCCATGACTAATAAACTTAGAATCTAATCAAACAAACTTTCACTGATGCGACTGAAGGATGCGAATGATCTAATCGTGCGTATGAACTCTGCGCCTGGTTCAATCATGCGGCTGAAGTGGGCGATTGGTTCAGTCGTGCGAATGAATCTGGTGCGTATGAGCTACGCGAACGAATGGTTCAGTCGGCCGAATGAGGGTGCGACTATGTCCAATCGTGCGTATGAGCAATGCGAATGGAGTCCAGTCGTGCGAATGAGTCACTCGTGCGACTGAAGCTGCTGTTTTGCGAAAATTTCTAGGTTTGACGGGTTTCAGCCGTAAAGATTCGAAATTTCACAAGTTCTAATCGCCTAAGTCCGTAGAAACCAAACTTCCATGAGCAGGGAACTTCCAAGATCACTTTTGATGCCAATTTAATTGGCAATCCAATGAGTGAGAACACACGAAGAATCAATCAAGAATTGAAACTAACGTTAGAAATCGATTGGGAATCGATCTAATGTGTTCTATGAACTTGGAGAACGAATTGAGAGGTTTCTGGATGGCTAGGGTACGTCTGGAATCGTAATTGATTGAGAGTCCCCTTTTTCACGAATTGAGTTGTATTTATAGGTTGGTATTATTCAATCGTGCGACTGAACCATTAGTCTGGTTCAGTCGTGCGATTGAACCATGCGGTTGATTCATTCGTACGACTGATCCAGTCTCCTGGTTCAGTCGTGCGACTGAGTCAATCGTGTGAAGTTATTCATGCGTATGGTTCATTCGCATGAGCCATTCGCATGAGAACTTCATTAAGTTAAGTTTGAATGTTTTAATTAATATAACATAATGTGCAACCATTCAAACAGTCATAAACCCAATCAATTCAATCATGACTCATTAATGAAATATTAAATATCACAAGTAACAAACAATTTATGTCATTTCATTAATCAATACAAATTACATCATACTCAGACAGACAAGATTCATTACATTTCAAATCATGATCTAGGGACATACATGCATCAACAACTAGTTACATCTAGAAACCCAAGCCTTGCTTGTCTTGGGCTCATTTGCAGAAGGTAATTTAACAGTAGTAGATCCTATGGTTGTACTAAGAGGATCTTGAGCTGTTTTTGATGGAGAAATCCAGTCACTTGGTCTTTCTTAGACGTCCACACCACATTTGGAGTCTTGGACTTGACCTTCAAAACTTTAGAAGCTTTTGGAGCTTCAAAATTTTTGATGACTAAACCTTCGGAAGATTCTGCAAACACTGCAGCAGACTTCTGTGCTTCGGAAGAACTCCTTTCTTCCGAGACCAATATTCTTCAGAAGAGAATTTTCCACTTCCCTTCTTGTTAGATTTGGAACTTCCGAAGGAAACTTGTTTTCCTTCGGATGCCTGAATCTTCTTAAAACTCTTTGAAGCCTTTGTTTTGGCCGTATGGACAGTACCTTTAGGATTGAAGGGCCAATCCTTTGCAGTGTGAGTGGTGCTGTCACACATACACAATTCATTTTCTTCTTCACAAGAGCCTTGTCTTCAGAGTAAGACTGTCTTTGGTCACTTCCACTCTCCACCTTCATCTTTGCAGATGCTGAGACAGTCCTCTTGGGCTGAGAACTATGCTTGGAGTTCGATGGACCAGGCTGTGCAGTAGTGGTACACAGCAGATCAGTCTTCTTCTTGCTGCTGAGATAAGTTGAGCATGAACCATAACTCTTAGTAGAGTTTTGGTTGATGTCTTCAGTCCCTACCACTTTAAACCCTGCAGAAATAAAAACTTGTTTCTGCTTAGAGTCGAAAGTTGCCTTGATCTCTTGAGCCTTCCTTGCCTTTCTTTTTCTGTTTCTGATCAAGTTCTTTCTCATGGACTTGGTCATCACAGTCTTCACTTTCTCCTCAGGAGGATACTGGCCCTTCTTGGAATCCTCCTCTTCACTCTTTGTAGAGGGATTCTTCACTATCTCTTCTTCATCCTCCTCACTCATAGGATCTATGAGAGGAAGCTCATCTTCATAAGTTCCACACCTAGGAGATCTTACTGAGAAGATTGTGTGTGGAGGAGCTGTCTCATTGGATCCTAGTCCCTATCTGTTTTGATAGCACACTTTGTTGTGCAGGGATGAGGATATCATGTTCTTGAAGGTCTCTTCTTCAAGAACACTCTTTTCTGCCCTGGCTTTGCTGATCACAAGCTCAGCCTGGCACTTAGTTAACTTGGTTATGAGATCTTTAATTTGAGTCCTAAAATCTATGTGTTCGTGTTTTAGAACTGAAATTGTTTTCTCTAAGTCCTCTATTTTCAGCTTATAATCATTTTTAGACTTTCTAAATTCAGATTTTAAAATGTTTAAGGACTCAATATCAGATCTTAGTTCCAAGTTATAGGACCTATACCTGTTAACTTTAGCAATGCATTCAGGAGTACAGAGATGTTCCAATACCTTGGCTTCATCATGATCTACCATTAGTGCTTGGTTTGGAGAGGCATCTTCAACCTGAAAGCTCCTGTCAAAGCCTCCTTCTTCAACAGCAATAGCAGCTTGCTGCTTTGACTTCTCATTATGGAGAGCTTTGTCAGTGTAGTTTGGTCTGGATTGTGTTTGGCCACCATTTGCTATAGGTGTCTTACACTCTCTGGCAAACTGGCCCATCAGGTTACAGTTGTAACACTGACTTTGCCTTTGTCCGGTCTAAACTTTCTACTGGTTGCATTGCTTGGAAACTTCCTGCCAGTCCTCTTGTAGAACTTCTTGGCTCTGTGAGTGAGAAGAGCCATCTGCTGGACTATTTCCATGTATTCCAGATCATCTGGATGGATACAGTCCAGGTCTTCAAGAGTGAAAAGAGAGTTGCCACAGATTTCATCACAAGACACAAAAGCTTGAGAAGAGCTTGTCTCTTGGAATGGGCTTCCTTGAGTGTAGTTCTCCTTTGGTGTCTCCAGGAAGGTGATGAAAGGACCCTTGAGTGAGTTGTTAGGGTAGCATAAGAGATGTGTTTGGGTTCTATGCTATCCCTTTCAACCACATGTAGGGCTGAACCCATTTGATTGTTGGAGTTTTAAGATGAACCTTACATGCTCATTTCCATCTGGTAGTCACTGAGAATCCCATATAACTCTGTCAGAGTAAGAGTTTTGAGATTTTCAATTCTCTTGATCACCACACAGTAGTGTGTCCACTGCCCAGGAAGTGAGGACATGAACTTCCTTACAATGTCTATGTTTTCAAGAGAAACTCCTCCATCCACTAGGGTATCCACAATCTCAACATACCTGAAGTACTGCTGAGTCATGGTTTCACCTGTTTTGAAGGTGAAGTTTTCAAACTGTTGCTTCAGGAGATCCTTCTTGTTCTCCTTGGCTTCAGAAGAACCCTCATACATCAGTTTCAATGCATCCCACAGCTGCTTGGCTGTTTTGCACTTCTTGAAACCTTTGTACAAAGGGTAGTTTGAAGAGCTGTCATGGCTTTTCTGTCTATCTCTACTCTCTTCCTATCTTCATAAGAGTAGTTAGCCACATCTTTGGGGATCATACCAGCACCAGTAGCAGAAGGTGTGCTGGGTATGAAAGGTCCATTCTCAATAGACTCCCACATTCTTGAATCAAGAGACGTGATGAAACCTTCCATTCTTAAACACCAGGTGTCAAACTCATCAAGAGTGATCAATGGGGACTTGTTCATGGTTCTAGTTTCCATATGAGTTTTGGAAATGGCTGCCATTTGAAAAGTTTAGTATTTATGTGTGTGAGGGATCTAAAGATGGTGAGATCTTATATCAAGATCATGGAATGCTCTGATACCAAATGCATGATCGTTGAAGGTGAAGAATTACAACACAACAACACAAAGAGGAGATAAACGAAACTTAGATTAGACAGTAAACTGGATTAACCAAGTGGTGACACTAAGAACACAAGTAATATATGAGACAGAACACAAGTGTTTGGTTTTCAAGAATGCAGTATATTGCCTTCTCTATGTTCTATTACAAGTGTTACAAGAGCATATTCAAAAGATACAAGAACATGAGATACTTATACAACATCTTACAGCCGGCTATACTTTGAAAGCCAGGTGGATACAACTGACTAGACACACACAAAATCAATTGTAGAGTCAAAAGGCAGATTGCCTTTTAACCTGTGACTATGACATGCCATAGCTCACATCCTTATCTATTACAAAGAGGATAAAGTACATAAAGTAGAAAGTTACAGACTCAAGACCTCAATGTACAGTTACCAAAAGCATGGGCCTTTTCACCAAACCATGTTAGTTGGTGACTTGCAGAGTTACCGCGGAATGATATCCAGCTTTATGGATAGTACATCAGATAAAGCATGTTACTAAAAGTCTTCAGAAGAAATCTGTCTTCATGAACTTGAAGCTTCGGAAGACTTTGTCTCTGAGGCTTCGAAAGACTTCATCTTTGGCTTCGGAAGATGTTGGTCTTGGCTTCGGAAGATTTTGACACTTAGAGTATTTCTGTTGCACATGTAAACTTCCGAAGCATTCCACTTCAATGCACTTGTGCAGCATGCAGGAAAGACTAAAGATGTTTAGGTTGCATCAGCCTCTTCATTAATCTCTACAAACTCCCCCTAGGTTGATGCTACCAAAACATTTAGAAAACTTTAGATATTAACAGTCCTCATTAGGATGATCACCATTCCTTTCTTCATAAGATGATCAGGATCCTTCAGGCTGTCAAAGTATCTTCTCATGTCAAAGAGATCATGCAGAGGCAAGTGAAACATATCTTGCCATGTATAGATGTCTTCAATGCCTTGATCTCTAATAACATGCCACCTTTCTGGATTTGTGGTGTATGTCCAAGACAAGATGGGTCTTCCTGATGCTAGAGGAGCTACTGAAGTTGGAGTTGATTGAGCTTCCTCTGGCTGCACATCCTCAGGTTGTTCTGATTCATCCTGAGGTTCAAAAGGGGATGCAGGCTTCTTCTTCTTCTTAGACATTGGTTTAGAAGCCATCCTTTTCCTTGTCTTTCCAAATTTTAACTGAGAAGACTGGCCTGTAGCACCAGATTGATCTTCACTGTCTTTCTCAGTTGGGACTTCCTCTCTCTCAGGTTCAGATGGAGAAGGAGGTTGACCTTGCTATGGATCAGAAGATGAAGCTTGCTGAGGTCCGGGTTGTGTTGTGTCTCTTTGTTCAACCTTAACCTCCCCTTCAGGTGGGGCCTGACTTGGAGAGGAGTGTAAGTCAGTGAGCTCTTCACTCTTAATCTTCTGCTTGATTACCCTGATATGCTCATCCATAGTGGATAGAGACATGGTTCTAAGTGTCCTTCCGGAGAATCCATACAGCTTCAAGAAGCTCATCATCCTCTGCCTATCAGCAGACTTCTTCATGCTCTTTTGGATGATGGCTCTTGACTTTGCAGCTTCTTCCCTCGTCCTCTTCTTTGTTGTCTTTCTTTCCTTGACTAACTCAAGCTTGAGTTGTTTTAAGTACTCAAACTCAATATAGTCATAAGGTAAGGGAAGGAGTGCATCTGCCTGATAAAGGCTTGTGGCACTCAGGTAGTTAATCATCTTGATTCTGTCTTCTTCCTTATCTACCTGAGGTTCTTGTTGAACCACATCCTCTTGTTCAGCACTTTCTTGAACTGGTGAGAGGGTAGGCATACCTGTGTATAGTCTTTTTCTTCTTCTCTTTTCTTTGACTTGTACTAGGAGTTCTGCATCTTCTTCCTCCTTCTTCTCTCTTGACATTTCCAGATCAACCAACTCATTCAATTCATCCAAGGGGAGAGAAAAGATATTATCTATGTCATAGTTCATAGTCTGCACATAGTTGATCCTGACTGCCCTTAACTCATCATTCTGAGTATCTGGTCTAGGGGTAGCCCTGATTGCAGATTCCATGAGTCTTGGAGACTCAGTAGAGGAACTTTCTCCCCTTAGCCTCCTTTTCCTCTCTCTCCTCCTTCTCAATCTCCTCAGATGTCATCTTTCTTTTCCCTTTGACACTCTCAGACCTTTGTGACTCAGGATAGAGAGAGCTTTGGCCTTCATTGCTCGTTGCAGCATCTGAGCTCAAGCCAGAGAGAGGTTGAGAAGCACCTTCACCAATAGGTGTCTCAGAAGGAATATGGATCTCTGCAGCAGTTGGAGATGATGAGACAGGGCTCTCAAGTTCTGTCACTGGGCCTTCAGTCAAGGTTTCCCTATGAAGCTAATCTTTGGGTCTGCCTCAACATCCAGCTGACCAATGACATTGCCTGATTGCCTTAGTCTCCTTCTTAGATTGAACTCTGCAATGATCCTGTCTTGGATTCTTTTAGCCAGTCTGTCAGCTTGTCTTGATTGGCTTGGGTTGACAAGTGGCATGTTGACTAGATCCAGACCTACATAGTAGTCCAAGTTCTGAAAATTAAAGACTTCTTGCTATCCTTGAACTCTTATGATAATGAGGGCTTTCCGTTGTTGCCATACCTCCACCCAATAATGTGATTGAAGGATGATAAAGGTGACATAGCCCTTGGTATCCCATCCTCAACAGACTCTGTATGAAGGAGTCTGTGTAGTCCACATCAATGTTAACTAGAGGAGGTTGTTGAGATTGCACAGTTGCAAGTGAGGATGGTGAGTCCTCAATGTCCATTCTCTCGGAGGAACTCCCAGGTTCTGTTGCTGGAATGACTTTCTCCCCTTTTTGGTAGCATCACCCACTTGCATAGGTGAGCTGGAGGATAGGTCAATCACATTCACAGGTTCTTATGTTCCTGGTTGAGCTCTCCTTAAGGGTCTCCGAGCTAGTTTTTCCTTAACATATGATATCTCAAGTTGCTGATCATTGATCCTGTTTTGTAAGGTAGTCACCTGAGATTCAAGGTGACTGACCTTTGAGACTAGGTAAGTGCATGTTTTAGACATTTTTGCACTTTTAGTCTCAGATACCCCTCATCTTCATTAGAAGAATCACTGGGGGTGGAGAGATTGGACCAGGGTCCTTTCTCTCCTGACCAGCTCTAAGTTGTTGGCTACTGGCTTTCCTCTGCTCACTGGCAGTCTCAGTTGAGATGTCAGTGGGCTGAGTTGCCATGGTTGAGGTCTTAATGATGTAATCACTTTCAGAACTGAGAGCCTCTTCCATACGGACATCCTGAATAGGTTCAGGAGTGTCCACCTCAGTTGTAGGTGACTGATGTGGGATAGATGTAGGAGACTCAGAAGTACTCATCTCTCTTTCAGTAGAGGGAAAGAAGAGAGATTCATTATACTCACTGAAACCTATATCTTCATCAGTATAGAATTCAAGGTTGGGAATGGGTTGGTTGAGATCTATAAGCTGGGGATGGTAACTGTCCCCTCAAGGTTGATCACTTGAGTGAGACTCAGAGTGATGGCTTGAGGCAGTAGGGCTAATGAGCTCATCAGGCTGAGCATGAGGAACCTCAGCACTGGTTCTTGAAGAGATGGGAGTGGTCTGCTCCTCAGGAGAAATGGGAGCTCCAGTGTCCATTTCTTCCTGTATGGGTGAGTATATGGGGACCTCCACAGACTGAATAGTCTGAGCAGGGGTTCGTTTGTATTTTGTTTGGTAGGTGATGGATATTTGAGGCTGTGTGGGTGGTTGGGAAGTAGCAGGTGTGGGTTCAATACTAGCTTGTGCTGCTAGGTTGTCACCTTGAGCAATGAGCTCTAACATTTTTGGGACTACGGCTGTATCTACCCCAGAGAATCCAACAGTGGACTTTCTCAATATTTTAAAGATCCCGGGCTTCATCTGTCCCAATTTAAGAATGTTACCTGTTTCCCTTAACTATGAGCCCAGTTCATAATTAATAGTGTACTGCACATATCTAGGAAACATGTAATACTCTAAGGAGTCTAAATTAGCAAGCAAATTTGTATAAACAAACTGAGAGTACCTGAACTTGAACCCTTGAACCATTCCATGGACTATGAAGGAGAGATCTTCAGGAATCTGGTCTGATCCACCATGCTTGTTTCATAAGCTGTGGATGACCAGATGGAGCAGGAATCTCCATTGGGATGAGACCTTCCCTTTCCTCAAGGTCTTTACAGAGAAATCTCCCTCATACCCCATCTACTCAAAGGAATGATTAACAGCTTCCTTTGGGAAGAACATCTCACCTTCTTCATCATCCAGCTGAAGATGTCTCTTGATGATGGCTAGAGTGATGAAGATTGTTCTCCCCTGCACTGTGGCAGACAGTGCCTTCTCCCCATCCATAATGACCTCTTGGCAGGTCTTCCAGAATTCAAGCAACTGATCTTCATAGAATGGAGGATCAATGGTGAGGGAGGTGAAGTAGTTCGACAAAGACAAGAAACAATACACCTCTGAGAAATGAGGATCTTTCTCAGAGCGTAACAGAGCAATTTGATTGTGTTGTTTGTGTAGCTGCATGGTAAAGTTGGGATCATTTCTGTGAGCAAGGTTGGCCATTTTGAAGTAGCTTAAGGATGAAGGAAGAAGAAAGGAAGAAATTTCAGAGAGAAATTTGGGTTTTTTAGGTTTGGAGGAAGAACAGATGATAGAAAGAGGGGGAAACCGTTGGGTATATATGTGAGAGGGATATCAAATAAAGTTTAATGAAAGAGGATAAACTTTGAAATCCGGATGTCGGTCCCACCTCTGAAAAAGTAGTTTACTTTTTTTCTCAAAAAGTAGTTTTCTTGGAAGTCAAAAAGCTTCCGAAGTTAATTATCTTCGAAAGTTTTAATTAAAAAGCTTCTGAAGCTAAAATGACTTCCGAAGAATTTCCTGAGAGATTTGAAAATTTTGCTTCGAAACAAAAATTAAAGCTTGAGTGCTTTGTGTGTAATCAGACAAAGCTTCCGAGAGTTAATTTTGCTTCGGAAGTAAATGGTCCTTAAAATTTAGTATGTGTTTGAGACAAATATTTATGCTTTGGAAGATAAATTTTGAAAACACTTCCAAAGGTAAACTTCTTAGACAGTTATTTAATTTGAAGGTATGATTTACTTCCGAAGTTAAAAACCAAACTTCCAAAGTATGAGAAATTTTAAAAAATCTAAGGAAAGTCTTCAAAAAAAATTTTCATCCAAAAAAACATGAGCTTATGAAAGTGATGAACTAGACAACTTAGGACACACATATTTTAAGAAATAATAAGAATTAGTTTTAAGAAAAGCTTACTCAAGGTTTATCATCCCAATATATGATATAAGATATTTAAATCTCTGTTCATCAAAAGCCTTTGTAAATAGATCAGCATATTGTTCATCTGTGTGAACCTTGACTAGTTTAATTAATACCTTTTCATAGTTATCTTTTATTAAATGATACATGATATTGATGTGCTTTGTCCTTGAGTGCTGCACAGGGTTTTTTGTGATTGAGATAGCACGGTTGTTGTCTATGTGAACGGGAGTCTCCTTGAAATTTAACCCATAGTCCAGCATCTGATTTTGAATCCAAAGTACCTGAGCACAGCAGCTTGCAGCAGCAATGTATTCAGCTTCAACAGTTGATGCAGAGACACATGATTTTTTTTGCATTGCCATGAGACAACCCTTCCACCAAGAAATTGACATCCCCCAGATGTAGACTTTGCAGTCATGTTGCAACCACCATAATCACTATGTGTATAGACATGCAGATTGAAGTCAGAATTCTTGGGATACCATAGCCCAAGTGTGATGATGCACCCTTGAGGTATCTTAGAATCCTCTTGACAATGATAAGGTGAGACATCTTAGGGTTGGCTGATATCTTGCACAAATACATGTAGCAAACATGATATCAGGTCTGCTAGCAGTAAGATACATAAGAGACCCAATCATAGCCCTGTATAAATGCTCATCTACACACTCCCCCTCAAGATCAGGACCAAGAGAGTGGTTTCTGGCTATGAGTGTCTTAGCAATCTTATAGTCAGTCATATTGGACCTCTTGAGTATGTCTTGAACATATTTTGACTAACTTATGAAGATGCCATCTTCAACTTGCTTCACTTTAATTCCCAGAAAGAAATTGAGTTCCCCCATGGCACTCATTTCAAATCTGACTTTCATCAACTTCTCAAAGTCTTTGCAGAGCTTTGGATTAGTTGAACCAAAGATGATGTCATCCACATATACCTGAACTAGCATTATATCTTTTCCTTGTCCTTTGATGAAGAGAGTTCCATCTATAGTACCCATCTCGCATCCATGTTTACAGAGATACTCAAACAGTGTCTCATACCACTTCCTGGGTGCCTTATGTAGCCCATAGAGAGCTTTGTCAAGCTTGTAGACATGATCAGGATCTACAAAACCAGGTGGCTGTATGACATAAACCTCTTCATCTATCACTCCATACAAAAAGGCACACTCCACATCAAGTTGAAAAACCTTGAAGTTCTAGGATGCAGCAAATGCCATGAATATCCTAACAGCTTCTAATCTTGCCACTGGAGGAAAGACATCAGTGTAGTCAATCCCTTCTTCTTGTGTGTATCCTTGAACAACCAGACTAGCTTTGTTCTTGATGATGATGCCTCTATCATCTTTCTTGTTTCTAAACACCCATTTGGTTCCCATGGTAGTCTTCCCTGAAGGAAGAGGACAAAGGTTCCAAACGTTCTGCCTTTTGAATTGAAGCAGCTCTTGTTGCATAGCTTCAACCCAACTTCCATCCTTTAGAGTTTTATGAACTTTCTTTGGCTCTATCTGGGATAGAAAACAAGAGTGAAGACAAACATTTGCTTCATGGGTTTGTCCTCTTGTTTTTACCCCTAAGATAACATCTCCAATGATGTTTGTGGTAGGGTGAGACTTGTGGATCCTAAGCTAAGGGATCACAACAAGTTGTTGAGAAAGATCTAAATTTGAAAAATTTAGATCTGGCATAGATGTTTCTCCCACCACATCAGCACACTTTTCAAGTGAAACTTGATCCAAGCAGTGTGTGACAACACTGATGTTCTCATCCACAGTGTGGTTAGTGGCATCAAGAAATTCTTGGTCACTGTCACCATCATCATTGTTGTCTTCCACAGTTGAGGTGTTCTTATCTGGTTGTAGAGCTTCTGAGCTAGAATTTGAAGGCATACGAGATGTATCAGCTAAATTTGTCATTGTGGGGCTGATAGAAACCTCATTTGCAGAAGTGGTTCCAACTAGAGCTGAAGATATGTGTCTTGAAGATCTGCCTAGCTCAAATCTTGGATCAGGATAATCTATATTCAAATTTTCTGCAGATCCTGAAACATTCTCACAAGATTTGTTAAAACAGTTGGTAACCAAATCAAGATCAAACAACTATCCGGACCAGAACCAATAACACAAGGTGTGTGTTCATTGAAAGTCACATTTGCTGACTCTTCAACAATTCTAGTTCTAAGATTGTACACTCTATAAGCCTTAGCTTGGGAAGAGTATCCAATAAAGTGTCCATCATCTGATTTCTCACAAACTTGGCAATTTGATCTTTGGTATTCAAGATGGTGCAAGGACATCCAAATGACCTGAGAAAACCAATGAAAGGTCCCCTCTTGTGCCAAAGTTCATAAGGAGTCTGCCATGAGTCTTAACTACTAAAACTCTGTTTTGTGCATAGGAGGCAGTGTTGACTGCCTCTGCCCAGAAGGTGATGGGCAGTTTAGAGTCAGACAACATGGTTCTTGCAGCTTCAATCAGTGTCCTGTTTCTCCTCTCAGCAACACCGTTTTGTTGAGGAGTCCTAGGAGCACTAAATTGTCTTGTAATACCCTTTTCATATCAGATGTGTCAAGGATACGGTTCTTAAATTTGGTTCCTTGATCATATCTTATGATCTTGACCTTGTGATCAGATTGATTCTCAATCTTTAAGATGAAATTCTTCATAATCTCAGGAGTCTCATCCTTAGTTCTAAGGAAGAAAACCCAAGTGAATCTTGTAAAGTCATCTGTGATCACTAGAGAGTATAAGGTCCTTCCTAAACTCAATACACTGGTAGGGCCAAAGAGATCCATATGTAACATGTGTAAGGGAGTAGTGATTGAGTTCTTTTCCTTAGGCTTGTGAGATACCTTATGTTGCTTCCCTTTCAGGCATGCAACACAGTGGTCATCACTTGTAAACTCTTTCTTTGGCATTCCAGTTACCAAGTCATGCTTAATTAACTTATTCATGTTCTTAAAGTTTACATGGCACATTCTTTTTGCCATAGGAAAGACTCATCACTATTGGCTTTAGACAGAAAGCATGAAACTTCTCCAGAGGGGGAGAGGTTTCTTGCAAATCCCTTTGTACATGTTTCTTTTCCTGGGGGCTCTAAGCAGGATATGCTCATGAGGAATGACCACACTAGGCTTAAGAATAATGCACTCATGCTCAGTAAAGAGCATGTGATGACTCTGATCACAAAATTGAGATACGCTCAGAAGATTGTATCCAAGCTCCTTTACAAAGTTTAACTTTTCCATGCTGAGCTTACCATTTGTGACCTTGCCCCTACCAAAAATGTAACCACCTTCATATCCTCCAAAAGCAACAGGTCCTCCAACAATCCTTTCAAAGTTTTGGAGTAGTGACCTATTACCAGTCATGTGCCTGGAGCAGCCACTATCTATGAACCAGACATTTCTGTTTTTATTCAACTGTCCCTGCACAAAAGAGAATGACTAGTTACATCTAGAAACCCAAGCCTTGCTTGTCTTGGGCTCATTTGCATAAGGTAATTTAACAGTAGTAGATCCTATGGTTGTACTAAGTGGATCTTGAGCTATTTTTGATGGAGAAATATCAGTCACTTGGTCTTTCTTAGACATCCACACCACCTTTGGAGTCTTGGACTTGACCTTCAATACTTTAGAAGCTTTTGGAGCTTTAGAATTTTTGATGACTGAACCTTCGGAAGATTTTGCAAACACTGCAGCAAACTTCAGTGCTTCGGAAGAACTCCTTTCTTCCGAGACCAATATTCTTCAGAAGAGAATTTTCCACTTCCCTTCTTGTTAGATTTGAAACTTCCAAAGGAACTTGTATTCCTTCCGATGCCTGAATCTTCTTAGAACACTTTGAAGCCTTTGTTTGGCCGTATGGACAGTACCTTTAGGATTGAAGGGACAATCCTTTGCAATGTGAGTGGTGCTGTCACACATAACACAATTCAATTTTTTCTTCACAAGAGCCTTGTCTTGAGAGTAAGACTGTCTTTGGTTCCTTCCCTTCTCCACCTTCATCTTTGCAGATGCTGAGACAGTCCTCTTGGGGTGAGAACTATGCTTGGAGTTTGATGGACCAGGCTGTGCAGCAGTGGTACACAGCAGATCAGTCTTCTTCTTGCTGCTGAGATGAGTTGAGCAAGAACTAGAATTCTTAGCAGAGTTTTGGTTGATGTCTTCAATCCCTACCACTTTAAACCCTACAGAAATAAAAACTTGTTTCTGCTTAGAGTCGAAAGTAGCCTTCATCTCTTAAGCCTTCCTTGCCTTTCTTTTGCTCTTTCTGATCAAGTTCTTTCTTGTGGACTTGGTCATCACAGTCTTCACTTTCTCCTCAGAAGGACAGTGGCCCTTCTTGGAATCCTCCTCTTCACTCTTTGTAGAGGGATTCTTCACTATCTCTTTTTCATCCTCCTCACTCATAGGATCTATGAGAGGAAGCTCATCTTCACAAGTTCCACACCTAGGAGATCTTACTGAGAAGATTGTGTGTGGAGGAGCTATCTCATTGGATCCCAATCCCTGTATGTTTTGATAGCACACTTTGTTGTGCCGGGATAAGGATATCATCTTCTTGAAAGTCTCTTGTTCAAGAACACTCTTTTCTGCCCTGGCTTTGCTGATCACAAGCTCAACCTGGCACTCAGTTAACTTGGTTATGAGATCTTTAATTTGAGTCCTAAAATCTGTGTGTTCATGTTTTAGAACTGAAATGGTTTTCTCTAAGTCCTCTATTTTCAGCTAATAATCATTTTCAGACTTTCTAAAATCAGATTTTAAAATGTTTAAGGACTCAATATCAGATCTCAGTTCCAAGTTATAGGACCTGTAAATGTTAACTTTAGCAATGCATTCAGGAGTACAGAGATGTTCCAATCCATTGGCTTCATCAGGATCTTCCATCTGTGCTTGGTTTGGAGAGGCATCTTCACCGGAAAGCTCCAGTCAAAGCCTCCTTCTTCAACAGCAACAGCAGTTTGCTGCTTTGACTTCCTATTATGGAGAGCTTTGTTAGTGTAGTTTGGTCTGGATTGTATTTGGCCACCATTTGTTCTATGTGCCTTACACTCTCTGGCAAAGTGGCCCATCAGGTTACAGTTGTAACACTTGACTTTGCCTTTGTCCAGTCCAAACTTTCACTGGTTTCATTGCTTGGAAACTTTCTTCCAGTCCTCTTGTAGAACTTCTTGGCTCTATGAGTGAGAAGAGCCATCTGCTGGACTATTTCCATGTATTCCAGATCATTTGGATGGATACAGTCCAGGTCTTCAAGAGTGAAACGAGAGTTTCTACAGCTTTCATCAGAAGACACAAAAGCTTGAGAAGAGCTTGTCTCTTGGAATGGGCTTCCTTGAGTGTAGTTCTCCTTTGGTGTCTCTCGGAAGGTGATGAAAGGACCCTTGGGTGAGTTGTCTGGGTAGCATAAGAGATGATGTTTGGGTTCTATGCTATCCCTTTCAACCACATGTAGGGCTGAACCCGTTTGATTGTTGGAGTTTCAAGATGAACCTTACATGTTTATCTCCATCTGGTAGCCACTAAGAATCCCATAGGAAGTGAGGACATGAACTTCCTTACAATGTCTTGATCACCACACAGTAGTGTGTCCACTGCCTAGGAAGTGAGGACATGAACTTCCTTAAAATGTCTCTGTTTTCAAGAGAAACTTCTCCATCCACTAGGGTATCCACAATCTCAACATACCTGAAGTACTGCTGAGTCATGGTTTCACCTGTTTTGAATGTGAAGTTTTCAAACTGCTGCTTCAGGAGATCCTTCTTGCTCTCCTTGGCTTCAGAAGAACCCTCATACATCAGTTTCAGTGCATCCCACAACTGCTTGGCTGTTTTGCACTTCTTGAAACCTCTATACACAGAGTTTGGAAGGGCAGTTTGAAGAGATGTCATGGCTTTTCTGTCTATCTCTACTCTCTTCCTATCTTAATCAGAATAGTTAGCCACATCTTTGGGGATCATACCAGCACCAGTAGCAGAAGGTGTGCTGGGTATGAAAGGTTCATTCTCAATAGACTCCCACATTCTTGAATCAAGAGACCTGATGAAACCTTCCATTCTTAAACACCAGGTGTCAAACTCATCAAGAGTGATCAGTGGGGACTTGTTCATGGTTCTAGTTTCCATATCAGTTTTGAAAATGGCTGCCATTTGAAAAGTTTAGTATTTGTGTGTGTGAGGGATCTAAAGATGGTGAGATCTTATATCAAGAGCCTGGAATGCTCTGATACAAAACACAGGATCATTGAAGGGTGAAGAGTTACAACACAAAAACACAAAGAGGAGATAAACTAAACTTAGATCAAACAGTAAACTGGATTAACCCAGTGGTGACACTAAGAACACAAGTAATATATGAGGCAGAACACAAAGAACACAAGTGTTTGGTTTTCAAGAATGCAGTATATTTCCTTCTCTATGTTCTATTACAAGTGTTACAAAAGCATATTCAAAAGATACAAGAACATGAGATACTTATACAACATCCTACAGCCGGCTATACTTTGAAAGCCAGCTGGATACAATTGACTAGACACACACAAAATCAATCATAGAGTCAAAAGGCGGATTGCTTTTTGACCTTCGACTACGACATGCCATAGCTCACATCCTTATCTATTACAAAAAGGATAAAGTACATAAAGTAGAAAGTTAGAGACTCAAGACCTCAATGTACAGTTACCAAAAGCATGGACCTTTTCACCAAACCATGTTAGTTGGTGACTTGCAGAGTTGCAGCGGAAAGGTGTCCAGCTTTATGGAACAATACATCAGATAAAGCATGTTACTAAAAGTCTTTGGAAGAAATCTGTCCTCATGAACTTGAAGCTTCAGAAGACTTTGTCTGTGAGGCTTCCAAAGACTTCATCTTTGGCTTCGGAAGATTTCGCACTTAGATTATTTCTATTGCACATGTGAAACTTCCGAAGCATTCCACTTCAATGCACTTGTGCAACATGTAGGAAAGACTAAAGATGTTTAGGTTGCATCAGCCTCTTCATTAATCTCTACAATTATCCTACTCATGACTTGGAGCTAGTAGCCGTGGTATTTGCGTTAAAGATATGGAGGCACTACCTATGCGGGACATAAATGATTATGGTTACGAGATCTATTACATCCGAGCAAGGCCAACGTGGTGGCAGATACCCTTAGCCGAAAGGAAAGACCCGAGCCGATTTGGGTGAAGGCTTATCAGTTGGTTTGACCTCTGATGTGATAAAATAGGTCAAGGAGTTTCAAGATGAGGCAATGAAAGAAGATCATCTTAACTTTGAATGAATGAGAGGTCTGGTCGCGAAGTTGGGTGAAAACACACTTGGTGTTAAGACTCGATTCAGACGCATGTGGATTCCTCTCTTTGGGGATCTACATGGAAAAAATATGGATGAAGCTCATAAAACTCAATACTCCATTCATTCCGATGCTACGAAGATGTACCAAGACTTGAAGAAAGATTATTGGTGGCCGGGTATGAAACGTGATGTGGCGGAGTATGTGAGCAAGAGCCTTACTTGTTTACAAGTGAAGGCCGAGCATCAGAAGCCGTATGGGAAGATCCAATCGTTGGATATACCGGAGTGGAAGTGGGATCATATCACCATGGACTTTATTACGAAGCTACCGTGTACTGCGCCAGGGTATAATGCTATATAGGTGATAGTTGATCATTTGTTGAAGAGTGCTCACTTCCTACCGATCCGCGAGACATATTCATCCGAGCTGTTGGCGGATCTGTTCATCAAAGAGATTGTAACTTGTCATGGTGTGCTGGTGTCTATTATGTCAGATCGTGACACCCAGTTTACATCTAAATTTTGGAAGAAATTTGATGATGCGATGGGGATGAGGTTACATATTTGCATGGCTTATCATCCTCAAACGGATGGTCAGTCAAAGAGGATGATTCAAACGCTAGAAGATATGCTTTGGGCATGAGTTATTGGTTTTGGAGGAAGTTGGGATAACCACTTACCGTTAGCTGAGTTCTCATATAATACCAGTTATCATGCCAGCATTGGTATGCCCCCTTATGAGATGCTATACGGTAGGAGATGTAGAACACCCGTTTGTTGGGATGATATTGGTCAAAAAGAGTTGGGGAGTATAGAGGTGATCAAGGCTACGACTGAGAAGCTTGAAAATATCAAAGTGTCCATTAAGGTAGCCAAAGATAGATAGAAGTTGTGTGTCGATAAGAGGGGAAGACCGATTGAGTTCCAGGTGGGTGATAGAGTAATGTTGAAAGTCTCACCTTGGAAAGGTATCATTCAGTTCAAAAAGCGGGGCAAGTTGAGCTCAAGGTAGATAGGGCCTTTCCAAATCATTGCTCATGTATAGGGTTGACATGTCACACAAACAGTATTCAGAGTTCCATGAATGATAAAATTGAAGTACTAAGAAGTATTCAAATCCTTACATAGGTCCAAATAATTGAAATAAAGTCCTAAAATTTAAAATACTATTAACTCTTATTAATCCGAATCTTCTTATCCTAACTCTTGAGTTAACTCTCTTCACTCGTTCCATTGAGCCCCTTAAGTACCTGTTATTAACATAAGAGAAACCAACAAAAGAAAATACGGCTGAGCCAAAGAATGCTTTGTGACGGAAGTAAATAATAGCAATATAATGGCCACTATCGATAACAATAAGATAATCAAGCAAAAAATCAAATAATAATGATCATCTAAAAGGAATACCCTAATGAGCCGATGACAACAAACAGTTAACAATATGTACATTAGCTGCAGTTCTAATGCACCAATATATGAGATAGGAATGTGGGCACACACACCTAACCATCTCACCAATAAACAATAACAATGATATCCTAGGATCGATCCATTCACCTCCTTTAACACTAATCAATATGTGCAACAACTTAGCACGTAATAATAATGTAGAGACGTTGTGGTCTAATCGCTCTGCCACAGATAGAGCACGTCACTTGTGCCACAATGACGCCCTTTGTCCCCATAGGTGGATGTGCTCGGGTATAGAGGTCAATAATACATTACAACATGTCAAAAGTACACAATAACTTACTCTAATCAATGTTACTTGCCATACCTACAATCAATAATTTGGGGAGCACGCGACAATGAATACAAAGCAATTAAATCCTATCGCATGCAAACGATGTGAACTATATGATTTATTATTTCTAACAACAATATAGATTTCAATAACTACATATCAAGTCACAATTTAAAGATAGAGATCATGAACGGGAGGTATTCATGCTATGAGAGAGGAAGGGTCGGAATCCGTACCTTAGGTAATGGCTACAATAACTACTCCAAAGTCAAATCATCTTTGAACAATTGTTTAAACCTACATAAGCATTACTTAAATTTAAATCATTTTCCAACTTATGGGTTGATACACAAGCACGCTTTTAATATCTTTGTATATCAACCCTTAATTTAGAAATAATATAGTCTTAAAGTTTATTTATTTATTTCCTTCAATCATTTCAATATTTATAATGCAATATTTAGTTACGTGATGATATAGATTATAATGACTACATATTGTTTTTATTATTAAATCAAAATTGTTTTTCCTTCCTTCAGTTAACTTTTTTTACAATTATTGCATACAAATATTCCACACTTCATGCATCTTCTTTATTTATTTACTTTTATGTTTGGTTTCACAACAGAACATAGAAGCAACAAATAACATAATTTTGTGATTAAGATAACTCAAACATTAAGAAATCTTAAGAATGACGTACGACTCCTTAGTTTAAAAGTTTCCTATATAACGATATTCAAGATACTATTCGTTCGGTTACGCCACAATGCTTTTGCGATGGGTCGTTCAATTTGGTTTTAGTGTTTACGATTATTAATCTTGTTCTATTTATTTGTTTACATTGCATACATTTGTTTTTTCTCAAGGAATACAAAGAAACGAAATAGAGGGACGATGATGATACTCGGAACTAGAATGTTGGACCAAAAGAACCAATGAGCCTGATCAGAAAAACCTCTAAGTCCCACAGACATCACAACAACTGCTGAAGACTTGATCAGCTGTTTGACAAAGTCTGAAGACTTCAACAGCTGAAGACGAAAGTACTGAAGACTTCAAAAGCTGAAGACCAAAGTCTGAAGATGAACAGCTGAAGACTAAAGTACTAAAGACTTCAACAGCTGAAGACTAAAGTACTGAAGACTTCAACAGCTGAAGACCAAAATCTGAAGATCAATATCTTAAGAACAAAGTACTGAAGATCTACAGCTGAAGTACAAAGACTAAAGACATTAGCTGATGACAACAGCTGAAGTTCAAGTACAAGTACTGAAGCCTTCAGAGTTTGTTACAACAGCTGAAGAAGCATTCTTCAGTTGTTGTGATGGTTTCCTTTCAGTAGTTTTCTTTTTGTTTCGGTATTTGTAAAACGACTGACGAGCATGTTCTTCAGTCGTTGTAGTTTCAGTAGTTTCTTTTCAGTAGTTGTAGTGATAGTTAACACTTAGCATTTTTGTAAGACGATGTCAGCTGTTTGACATCTTCAGTAGTTGTGTTAACTATCAGTAGTTTGAATAAATTCTGTTAGATGTCACTATCAAGTGACATCAGCAGACGTCACATCTCCTATATAGGAGATGTTGACCTAATTGTATGTGTGACATTCTGTTACCACGAAAGCAAATATTGAATGAAATATATTTACAGAATTCTTTCTGTCTATAACCGTTTGTTCTTATCTTGAATATCTTTTGTGTTCTTGTGAATTAGCTAATTCATTGTTGATTTCCGCTGCTATACTCTAATCAATCAAACATAGATCGTGATCCTAACAAATGGTATCAGAGTAGGTTAATCATTCATCGATCTAACAGTTGATCATTGAAACTGCTATTTGATATCTATGTTTGATTGAATTAGCTTATTTGCAACAACTGGTTATAGATTATTGATTTTCTGCCGCTTTCGTTTATTAATTTTGAGATCTCTCTTGGTTCAATTTGGTTTGTTGTGTTTTGCTCTAAATCTGTTATAGCTTAATTGAATTTGGTTGAAACTGAGATGACTACTCCTTCTAATGACCCTCACAATACCGGTTCCTCAACCAAGCCTCCGATACTGGTTAGGACTGAGTATAACATATGGCAATGAAGGATGCTTCATCACCTGTCTGTTAACAGTTTAGGTTGTTGGACATCTGTGGTACATGCACCACATAAGCCTATGGTGAACAATCCGGAAACCAATCAAATGGTTTCGCAGAAGAAGGAACAATGCTCAGATGAAGATCGGAAACTGTTTGAGATTGATGCTAAAGCCCATGGAATTCTGGCCACGGCACTGCCTAATGAAATCTATTCAGGACTTATGCATCATTAAACTGCTCATGACCTCTGGAATGCACTGAAGGAACAATTCGGTGGAACTGATGAGGTCTTAGCAAACAACAGAGAAATCCTCGCCCAACAATATGAGACATTCTCTCATAGAAAGGGTTAGACACTGACTCAACATTTGAGCGTTTTTCTTGTTTGATCTCTGAGCTGAAAATGGTGAAACAGGAATACACCAACAGCCAGATGAATAACAGATTCCTCAGATCACTGCCTGAGAGATGGCACACATACACTATTGTCCTACGCTCTAGTGCCAATCTGGATAGCCTATCTCTCACCCAACTTCATGGGAAACTGCTTACATTCGGAAGAGAGATAGAGCAGAAAAGGAAACTGTCATCATCAGGAAAGCTCACTGATGACTTTGTACGAGGGAACACTGCCTTGGTTGGTCATGAGTCAGAATATGCTGCATCTGAAAGCAATTATGATGAGCATATTGATTTCTCTTCACATAGTTCTGATCATGCATTTGTTGGTATTGATAGTCATTCTGGCAGTAATAGTGACAATCTATGCTTCATCATGGATGATCTGAAGGGAATTGCTGATGATGATTTAGAAGAGATGGATATTCTAAGCCAAATGGCCTTAGTTAATATCAGATCTCAGAAGTTCTACAAGAGAACTGGCAGGAAATTCCTGGACTCTCTGGCAAAACCAAAGTTGGTTTTGACAAGAGTAAGTTGAGGTGTCACAAATGCCAAAGGCTTGGACACTTTGCAAGAGAATGTAGATCAACTGGATCTAACTCTTCTGCACCCTTTGTGACTTTTCCTAGCACTAGTCTACAAAACAGAGGGCAACATCCTGCTGGTTCTGGTCATCAATCACACCCTGTATCTCCTGCATACTTTGTCCCCCATGGTCCAATGTCATATCCTTTTCCCTGCTATTACATGCCTCAGCCAAATCCGGTTCAAGCTCCAATTGCACAACAACCACATGCATTACCTGAACCTCAACCTTCCCAATCTCATCAACAAACTCAACCTCAACAACACAGCTTTTTCACCCCAGGAGTTGTTGACTGGAGTAGTTTACCAGATGATTTGTCTGGTCATGAACAACTGTTCTCTAGTGCTGGTCAATATGGTGATGACAGTCCTTTTGGAAATCTAGCTCTTATGGCTTTGGAGTCTATTGATACTTCATCCTCTAATCCCTCTACACCACAGGTATCACAGTCCTCTGAGGCAAAAGCCAAACTATGTTTTGAAACATGCATAGCCGCATTTGCATCTATTAGAGAAGCAAATGTAGCTTTAATTAACAAGAACATTGAGCTAGAACAAACAATTTCCAAAAGCAAAGCTGAATTTGAGTCTGTAATTCATGATAAGAATGATGAGATTTACAAACTTAAATGCCAAATCACTTATGATAAGGCTAGGGAATAGATACTTCTAGAGAAGTACAGAGACCTCAAAGAAACACTTGCAACTACCCAGGTAGAGTGTGATCAATGGGTAAATTCTTGCAAGGGTTTTGAAATGCTTCTTAGTAAGCAATCTGCTTCCAATGTGAAGTTTGGCATTGGTTATAATCACATGCTACTCCTACAGACTTTACTCCCAGAGCAGAGGTAGAATCGATGGGAAAGCAATAACCAATCCTTTTCATCATGTGATCTACTATCTGATACAGCACCATCAGAAGTAGAAGTCAACATTAATTCCTCTCAGAAACTATCAGCTGATGTTGATGGTTCAAATGCTGACACTCACATGATCACAAAGTTGATCACTCCAGGTGATATTTCACAAAGTACTGAAAGTACTAAAAATAATGTCATAACACCTGGAGAACAAGCCCAAAATACTACATGTACTAAGGAAAGAAAACTGCAAGTAGAAAGGGTGAGAAAACTACTAAAGAAGATATCAAGAAAGCCGGTACTAAAGCAAAGAAAACTGCTAGTACTGATAGCAAACTGCTGAAGAACAAGTCTTCAGTAGTTTCATCTTCTTCAGTAGATGATCAACTTAGATGAAGAAAAAGCCATGTGAAATATGTGGCTCATTCAATCATCTTACTGATGATTGCTCGTATAAAAAGGGCTCCAAACTCAAACATAATAAAAACATTAAAGAGAAATGGATAAAATGAAAACTGAGTTTGAAATCAAATTTGTACCAGCAACATCAAAACCTGTAACCCCAAAATCCAAAAAGAAATCCAAAAAGAAAGGGGTTAAACAAGCAACAGCTGAGGTTGCTCAAAGAGAGATGGTACAACACAGGAACCCATCCAACTCAAGCACTAATGTGTTTGATGAGCTGATGGCTTTATCACAAAATTAGACATAACTTTTATGATGGTTCAACATCTATTGGGGAGAGTCAACCAATTAGATGCTCCTGTGTTGAAACCACAGAGAAGAAATTCCATGCCAAAGGAATCTTCTTCTTCACCATCTCCATCCCCTCAAGCTGTTATTCATAGCAAGTCTGTTAGTTTACCATCTGTGATGTGAATAGACCCAAACCAAAAAGGTTTGGGTCTCAAAAACTAAGTAATTGTTTATGATTGCAGGGTTCTTCAACATAGCAAAGTAGCATCTGGTATGTAGACAGTGGGGGATCTATGCATATGACAGGGAACAACTCTCTTCTTCATGACTACTCTCAAGGAAAGAAGGGGTTTGTTTCTTTTGGCAATGATGCTAAGGGTTACATCATTGGAAAAGGCTTTGTCTCCAATGGAGAAATAAAGTTTGATGATGTTAATCATGTGGAAAATCTCAAGTACAATCTCTTGAGTGTCAGTCAATGTGTGATAAAGGCCATGTTGCTCTTTTCACAGTCAGAACTGCAGGATTCTGTCATCCAAAGTTCTGAATTTGATTGATAAGGTGTTGGATGATCACACTCTCCTGAGGGCCAACAGGACGGGAAGAGTGTATGCCTTAGATCTTTCAAGAAAATAATATCAGAGGCCATCCTTGCCTATTTTCCAAAGCCTCTCCTCAGGAATCTAAACTGTGGCACAGAAGGCTGGGTCATGATAATTTCAAAAACATGAATCAGCTGATCCACAATAGTTTAGTAAGAGGCTTACCAATAAAGGAGTTCCACTGTGATGAAACTGCACTGCTTGTTTAAAAGGAAAACAACACAAAGTCTCATTCCCTCCTATTGAAGAGCCTAAGTCCACTGCCTGCTTGCACTTACTGCATATGGATCTATTTGATCCTGTGAGAGTGATGAGCATGGCAAAGAAGAAATACTGTCTGGTAATTGGGATGATTACTCCAGATTTGGTGGACTTTCTTTCTACATTAAGGATGAGGTTGCTCAGAAGATTATCAACTTTGTGTTGTATGTTAGAAGCAATATTCCCTTTCAGTCAAGTGTATAAGGAGTGACAATGGAAATGAATTCAGAAACCATACACTTGATGAATTTTATCTTTCAAAGGGAATCAAAAGGCAGTTTAGCATCCCAAGGACTCCAGAACAAAATGGAGTAGTGGAGAGAAAGAAAAGGACCCTAATTGAAGCTGCAAGGTCTATGTTGGCTGACTCAGGTTTGCCACTGACCCTTTGGACTGAAGCTGTTAACACAGCTTGCTATGTGTAGAATAGAGCCTTAGTAAATCAAGGTTAATGAAGACTCCATATGAAGTTCTACATCACTTGGCTCCTCTCATTTCATTTTTCAGAGCATTTGGGTGTCCGTGTTTTATTCTTAACACAAAGGATCAACTCCAAAAATTTGATCCTAAGGTGGATGCAGGGTAATTTGTTGGTTATTCATCTACTTGCAAAGCATACAGAGTCTTCAACTGCAGAACAAAGATAGTTGAAAAGACTTTGCATGTGAAGTTTATGAATCTCCAATGGACAAGATTCCACAAAACCCTGTGGAGTTGTTTGATTTGGACATACTGCAATATGTTCCTTATCAACCTCCAGTTGTTGCAGACCATGTGGATAAATCATCTTCTGCATGTCTTCCACCTGGTGGTATTGATGATGATGATGATAATATCAATACTCACCTATTCAAGTTTAGTGACCAACTGCTTGAGTCTGCTAAACTTGATGTTCCTGTAGCTTCAGCAGTTCCATCCACAACAAATGCTGATGAGATTTCTCATTCCTCTACATCTTTTGAGTTACCATCAAATTCTTGGTTTCAAGAGTCTGTATCAACATCTGCTGCTGCTGAAGGTTCTACAAACACTTGCACAGATATCATTGTTATCAAGAGCTGAAGAATCACCCAATGTCTCAAATCATTGGTGATATCAATGCTGGAGTTTCAACAAGAAGTCAATTGTCTAACTTCTGCTTCTATGCTCTCTTCATCAGTCAGCTAGAGCCAAAGAACTATCATATTGCTTTAGAGACAATGGATGGGTTGAAGCCATGCAACTTGAGCTACTTCAGTTCAAGAAACAGCAAGTGTGGGAACTGGTTCCTCTACCCCCAGGTAAGTGTGCAATAGGCACTAAATGGGTGTTTAGGAATAAAACTGATGAAAATGGGCTTATTGTTAAGAACAAGGCTAGACTGGTTGTACAGGGGTTCTCACAAGAAGAAGGTATTGATTATGATGAAACCTTTGCCCCTCAAGCCAGACTAGAGGCAATTAGATTGTTCTTAGCCTATGCTGCATTCCACTATCTCAAAGTTTTTCAAATGGATGTCAAAAGTGCATTTTTATATGGCCAAATAAAAGGAGAAGTTTATGTGTGTCAACCACCAGGTTTTGAGGACAATAAACATCCTGAATGGGTGTATAAACTTGATAAGGCTCTTTATGGGTTGAAACAAGCTCCTAGAGCCTGATATGAGACACTCTCCACTTTTCTTCTCAAGAATAATTTCACTAGAGGCTCCATAGATAAAACTTTGTTTATTAAGAAGGTGGATCAGCATAAGCTAGTTGTTCAAATTTATGTTGATGATATTATTTTTGCATCCTCTGATCCCCAGTTGTGTGACGATTTTACCAAATTAATGAAAAAGAGGTTTGAAATGAGTGCAATGGGATACAGTTCTTTCTAGGTTTGCAGATCAAACAAAAGGCTGATGGAACCTTTATTCATCAGTCCAAATATACAAAAGATCTTTTCAATAAGTTTGATTTACAAAATTGTAAGCCCTATTCTACTCCCATGTGCAATACCACATAACTGGATGCGGATCAGAAAGGTAAAGCTGTTGATGAAACACTTTACAGATGTATGATTGGGTCCTTGATGTACTTAACAGCTTCTAGACCAGATATCATGTTTGCTACTTGTGTCTGTGCTAGATTTCAGGCTGCTCCTAAAGAGTCTCATTTGATTGCAGTCAAGAGGATCTTTAGATATTTGCAAGATACACAATCTCTAGGTTTATGGTATTCCACTGGACACTCTTGCAAATAGTTGCTTTTTTAGATAGTGACTATGCAGGGTGCAAGTTAACTAGAAAGTCAACTTTTGGGGATGTAAATTCCTAGGCAACTGTTTGATTTCTTGGCAGAGTAAGAAACAAACATCTGTTGCTACATCCACTGCACAAGCAGAGTACATTGCAGCTGCAAGTTGTACTTCTCAGGTACTCTGGCTTCAGAACCAACTTTTGGATTATGGCTTTATAGAGACTAAGACTCCTTATTAATGGATAGTGCTTCAGCTCTGTGCATTGTCAAAATTCAGTCCAGCACTCTAGGACCAAACATATGGAGATCAGACATCATTTTATTAGGGATTGTTTTGAAAAAGGTCTGATTGATCCTAAGTTTGTGCCTAGTGCTGATGAGCTTGCAGACATTTTTACTAAGCCTTTGGATAGTTCAACTTTCCAAAACCTAGTGTTAAGGCTTGGTATGCTGCAGCTAGAATAAGCGATAACTATTGATGATCTCAGTATATAAGTACTGATGATCATTTGTACCATATCACATATAGTACTGATTCTGTTAAAACAACGGATAAAGTTACAACTACTGATGTAGTTATAACTACTGATGTCAGTAAAAAACAGATAAGTATTGCTGTCCTATGAAACAACTGAAAACAGCTAAAAGGCTGATGAGTAAGTGTTGAGGACAGTATGAAACAGCTGAAAGGCTATGAATGACGAAAAATACTGATGAGAACTTTCTCCTAGTTGTTTCTACAACTGTTGTTTCATCCTAAACTACTGATGACAAAACCATGTCTTTAGTAGTTTCACAACTACTGATGACTAAGACCAAGTCATCAGCTGTTTACAACAACTGATGACAAAACCATGTCTTCAGTAGTTTCACAACTACTGATGACTAATACCAGTTATTAGTTGTTTACAACACCTGAAGACCAAACCGAGTCTTCAGTTGTTTTCAAACATCTGAAGTCAAAACCATGGTTTTCAGTAGTTTTATAACTGCTGATGCCTAAAACCAAGACTTCAGTTGTTTCAACTTCTGAAAGGGTAATACCATGTCAACAGTCGTTTACAACTACTGATGACTAAAACCAAACCTTAATTCGTTTTCTAACCCTTACCCTATAAATACCAATACCTAAGCCTTCAGCCCTTCATCCTTTCCAACCTAACGTTCAAATCTCCAAAACTTCTCTCTCATTAATGGCGACCATGCAGCTCAAACCACGCCATAACTGTGTTGCCTACCTCACAAAATCACCTTTCTGGACAATGTTCGACAACGGCATTGATCTAATGGTCCAATCTCCCTACCAAACGGCCTTCCTTCTAAATCCCACCATTCATGTCGAATCCTTACACCAGTTTTGGACGAACGTCACCCTTCTAGCTGGGGAGAATAACACCGAGTCTCTCCAGTCGTTCGTCAACAATCATCAAGTGGTCATCACTCCAGAAGTCATTCGCCAAACCCTTAACTTGAATGATGCCACTTTCCTTGCTGGGTATCCAAAGGACACAACTGATTTATCCTTTGCCCATCATGGATATCAGGGAAACCTCAGTGCCTCTACCATCCTGAAGAAGCATTTCCATGATGCAGAACGTCTTATCTTTCACATGGTAAATGTTTGCTTAGCTCCTAAGACATCCTCTTGGGATCAAATGTCTACCAGGTGGCAGTAGGTACTATTCTCTATCCTTGAGCAACAAGACTTAAACTTTTCTGAAATTATTTTTCTTGAACTTAAGGATATGGCCTCAAAACCTCTTTCTAATCGATGGATATTATATCCTCGGTTCATTATGGCCATCATAGAGAATCAGCTGAAAGCTGAGGGACTTGTTGGCCTTGGAGTCCCTCAACGGCTGTATTGCCTGAAGTATACTCCAGGCACAACTCTGACCAACACTGAAACAGGCTGCCAAACTGCGAAAACCCACGCAGTTGGAACCCACAGCCACCACCTCCAGACCAAAGTCCCCACCAAACCTAAATCCAAAAGGCCAAAAACGGCTACTCAGGGAGATGAGTCCCCTGAGGATGCCCCTGTACCACAAACACAGGAAGCACATACTGGTATTAACCCCCAGTTGTGTCAAAGACTCAACCTGCCAAAGCCGCACACGTATCCTCTTAACAGGATCCTGTTGCAACCAATATTGGGGAACCCACACTGCTGGAACCTATCTCACTTGAGAGGGTTACCATTGAAGCGCACCATTCACCCCGGGTGCAATCTGCTTCTACCCAATCACCCCATGCAACCGCCCCCCAAAGTCCTACATTAATTGTTGCACAAGTGCTGAGTCAGTTGTACTCCTCACCCCCTCCCCAGATACCAATTACAACTCGGCATAACTCTACCATTGAGGGGGAGGATCCAAGTGCATCTGATAACCACAACATAGGGGTTACAATGTTCCATTTCCTAGTGTAGAAAAGGAGATTGGAACTTCTGGTGAGGCTGCCACTTATCCTGTTCAGCATATGATGAGGATGTAGTTGGTACCATTACTAAGACCTTACCAGAGGCTACTGCTGATGACGGACATAGTCCTGAGGCAGGAAGTCCCCAGTTCCAAGACAAAGGGGCACATGCTACAACTGATCTACACTCAGTGCATGTTAATCCTGATTCTATCAGGTGGTCAGGTGATTCAGTACCTATTGATGATGACCTGGGCTTCTTTTATGATGTATTAGCCCAAAACACCATCCTGGAAGAGGAGGTGAGCAGACTCAAAGAGCTGCTTGCCAAAACATCTACGGATCAAAGACCATCTGCCTCTCAAACCCCACAGATGGCACCTTCATCTGAAGGTCTCCTAAACACAGAGCCACTCCCAAATACTCAGCCACCTGCCTCTGCTTCTGGCACTATTTCTCAGGAACAGAACCCCCCTGAGCAAATAGCTACTCTCTTTCAAACTTCCATACCTCTCATCACACCTATAATCACTGATATAGTGATCAAAACCATTGATGAGAGGCTTTCCTCAGTAATACAACCGTCATAGAGGAAGTTGTGGGCAAAAAGCTTTCTGACAATCAACCCTTGCAACCAATGCAATCAAAAAGGGGGAGATTCAGTCAGTGAAAGCAAAAAGAAAGAGGAGTGCAGAGAGGAAAGAGAAAGAGAAAGAAACAGAAGTGATAGAAGTGGAAAAAGAGAAGGAGTTGGCTGTGGAGACTGAAAAAGAGAAAGGGAAGGAAGCTGACATGGAGAAATCAAAGAAAAGAAAGAATGAGAAGGAGACTGCCTTGGAGCTGATGGTAAAAGAGGCTGATGTTGAACACAGCAGATCAATGGATAACATCATTGATCAGTTGTTTAGGCAATGCCATGACACTGACAAACTTGACTCTGAGATCAGAAGATTAGAGATTGAAGAAATCCAAAATATATGGGCAAGTTATGATGTGTTAGAAAGAGAAAGGTTGGAGATCATGATCAGATTTATAGCAAAATATCTTGGAAGATCAATGATCGAAATCAAGGCATGGTCCAGGGACAGCATCTTGGCAATAACCACCAAGATCTGTTCGTCTGAAGTATACACTAAAGGATTAGTTATTGAAGCTTTGAATGAAGCTGGTGCTGGGAGCAGGACTGAACTAGCCAAGCAATCTAAAGCCACACTCACTTCCAAAATGCTAGAACAGCCTGTCAACATTCCGACACCTAAACCACCAAAACAACAACCCACCAAACCAACTCCCTTACCCTCAAAACCAATAGCAGATGATGTACCCCAGAAGAAGAAGAGAAGGGTATTGAGGCTAGAAGATAATGAAGAAGATGATGATGAAGATGAAGATAGGATGCCACTCTCAGCTGTTATACAGTTGCCGAAGGCCACAAGTCACTCACCAACAATTACTCCTGAAACTCAAAGACGAATTGTGAAAGTGAAGCTAGAAGAAGAAGAACTTCACAAACAACACGATGAGGAATTGTTGAGCAGGGTTGACAAAGCATATGCAGCCACATCTTCTATCATCAACATGAATAAGAATGCACTCAGATTATACACTCTTAAGCATACATTTCAATATCAAAAGGAGAGAGTAAGGATTTGGCCTGATCCCAGGGTGTCTCACAGGATTCACAAGAAAAACATTCCACAGAGATACATTGGCCAGGTGAAAAAGATTGTAGATGAAGTGATCTCCTGGTCTTTGTAGTATCACCCTGGGAAATCCTAGAAGACTTCAAGAAAGCTTATAAAGCTAACCAAACCCCACATAAGATGCTTGAAAATAAAATGGTGAAAAAGGGGTTAGTTTATAACAGGCTTGAAGAAGTCAGAAAGAATGAGCTCCAGTTGTTTCTAGAGGGTAATCACCCTGATGAATTTGCTTATAGAATAATAACAACTGTGGAGCTAAAGAATGGGAAACAGGTCAAATACCTATCTGAGTACTATGGGCCTGAATCATTATTGAAGGAGGTGCTGAAGAGCTGACCATGGAGGAACAAATTACCTTCCTTGAGGCCTACACAAGAGATTCATACAGACTCATAGTAGGGAAGTAGATCTCATGGATGGGTATCAACTCCGTGTCCAGTTCCCCAAGACAGAGTTCCCATTCATACTTTGCCAAACAGATCATTAAGACTTCTTCCCAGGCCTGTGCTTAAAAGGGTCACTTCTGAGCTGATCTAGAAGACAAAAAGACCAATCCTCCTTCCATAATAAGTGGGACATCTTCAATAAGTTTAGAGGTTTTGGCTGCATTGGTTCAGGGGGAGTTTGTTGGACCAAAAGAACCAATGAGCCTGATTAGAAAAACCTCTAAGTCCCACAGACATCACAACAAGTGCTGAAGACTTGATCAGCTGTTTGACAAAGTCTGAAGACTTCAACAGCTGAAGACAAAAGTACTGAAAACTTCAAAAGCTGAAGACCAAAGTCTCAAGATCAACAGCTGAAGACTAAAGTACTGAAGACTTCAACAGCTGAAGACTAAAGTACTGAAGACTTTAACAGCTAAAGACCAAAGTCTGAAGATCAACAGCTAAAGAACAAAGTACTGAAGATCTACAGCTGAAGTACAAAGACTGAAGACATTAGCTAATGACAACAGCTGAAATTCAAGTACAAGTACTAAAGCCTTCAGAGTTTGTTACAACAGCTGAAGAAGCATTCTTCAATTGTTGTGATGGTTTCCTTTCAGTAGTTTTCTTTTTGTTTCAGTATTTGTAAAATGACTGAAGAGCATGTTCTTCAGTCGTTGTAGTTTCAGTAGTTTCTTTTCAGTAGTTGTAGTGATAGTTAACACTTAGCATTTTTGTAAAAAGATGTCAGCTGTTTGACATCTTCAGTAGTTGTGTTAACTATCAGTAGTTTGAATAAATTATGTTAGATGTCACTATCAAGTGACATGAGCAGACGTCACATCTCCTATATAAGAGATGTTGACCTAATTGTATGTGTGGCATTTTGTTACCACGAAAGCGAATATTGAATGAAATATATTCGCAGAATTCTTTCTCTCTATAACAGTTTGTTCTTATCTTGAATATCTTTTGTGTTCTTGTGAATTAGCTAATTCATTGGTTGATTTCCGCTACTATACTCTCTAATCAATCAAACGTAGATCGCTGATCCTAACATAGAATAACAGGAGCGATCAATGCGAAGGCTCGAACGGTTGACTCGTTGCTTAAATGATTCGATTCTTTTTTTGTTAGTGTGATAAGCTTAGACGGGAAGGAAACATTGCCTATATGAATCGACTGGTGTGTTATATAGATGATATCGGTGTTATTTGTTGGCGTCAATCAAGTCCACGAACCTAGCTGTTAACAATCGAGGAGGTTACACATCCCGTATCTTAATCAAACAAGGAATTAGAGCATCGAATAGAACGGGGGTGTTACTTTTACCTTAGAACAACCCGTTGGACGTCGTACGTTACCGATGAAATCTGGGTCCGTAGTTGAACTAGAGTGGTGATGATCAGAAAAATGTAGGAGGTGTTCTTAAACGCGATAACAATCGGATGTAAACTTGTGGAAACCATAAACTCTTTGCAGGTAATTTGTTGTTTATATTGACTGAATCGAATGGGAGCGGGGGTGTCGAGCTCAATTTACGAAATTGTGGTGTTGTTAGTTATATTAGATAAAATTGAAATCCTAATATTGTTGATGATTAGGTATGTGATAATAGAATCCATGTGTTGACTTATTATTATTATTATTATTATTATTATTATTATTTTATTATTATTATTATATTATTATTATTATTCTTATTATTATTACAAATAAGTATGGGGTATTTCCGCTCAAGTAGGAGAGGTGGCCTATAGTCTGGAGTTACCCAATGAGTTAGGTGAACTCACCCGACATTTAATGTATCTCTCTGAGAAAGTGCTTGGAGGACGAGGATATGGTTGTACCATTGGAAGATATCGAAGTAGATGAACGCATCCATTATATAGAGCAACCAGTGGCGATCATTGATCATAAGGAGAAGAGGTTAGGGAATAAAGTAGTTCCCCTTGTGCGTGTATAGTGGAAGCACATGAAGGAATCTGAGTCTACGTGAGAAACTAAAGAAGAGATGAGGCAGCATTACCCACAATTGTTTGAGGAATAATAGGTTTCGGGGATAAAACGTATATAAGGGGGTGGACTTGTAACACCCGGTTATTGTACAAGGCAAGAAAGAAAGAATAAAGTGAAGAAAAAGAAAGAAACACAATAAAACCCAAGTTGAGGGGTAAAAAGTGTCCAAAAGGACAAAAAGTTTGAAAGTTAGTATAAAAGGGGGCATGGCCGCCCACTTCTCGTACAAACACCACATCAACCAGATTTTAGAGAGAGAAAGTGAAAAAGAGCTGAAAACTCTTGAGTTTTGAAGAAGAAGAAGAAGAATTCGAATTCAAGTTAAGAATTCTTGGTTTTGTGATGTTCTTAACTGGCCTTAGCCTTGATTATATGCTTATATGTGTTTGTGTGTTTGGTTATGTGTGTTTGGTGGGTTTCTAGGTGGTAGAACTTAATTTGCAAACGGGTTTTGAAGAAGTCATACCTAAAGGCTGCTAAGGTGAGTTCTAGAACCCCCCCCCCCCTTTTTTTACTTGTTTTTAACTAATTTAGGGCTGGAAATGCATGTATGAAACTTTTTATTAAAAACGGGTCTTTACGCGTATGTATGCGTGTGAATGTGGTGTTGGGTGGGTTTGATTGGGTGTGTTTATGGTTATAATGATGTATGAATGTGTTTCTAAGGCTTAGGATGTATGAATTAAGCTTAGAACATGATAGTTGATTATTGGTCACTGAATTAAGTCGTTTAAGTGTGATATAAACTAGCCATGCGCATAAACAGCGGCCCATCCGCCCAATGGTATGAACTACCTATGTGTCCCCATGCGCCCAAAGTTCATGTGCCCAAATAGCTACCATGCGCCTAGAAATAGGTTGAAATTGACTAAGTGTCCATGCGGAAAGGAAAGCCCATGCACCTAGGCACTCATGCGCTTGCATAGTGCCCATGAGCCTAGAATGTGCCCAAAAAGACTAAGTGTTGCCTATGCGCCCTAATAGTACCCATGCGCCTGAAAATTCCCCATTCACCTCAAAGGCCATGCGCTTGCATAGTGCCTATGCGCCTAAGACTTTGATTATTTTTCTGATTTTTGGGGAAAAAGTGAAATGTAGGCTTTGACTTGTGATGTTCCCGGTGGAGAAGTAAGTTGACATTCGATGATGTATGGCCTATGTTATGGTAGTATGATGATTGTTATGTCATGTATCATTAAGCCTTGTATGGTGATTTTTTGTATTGTTATGTTTATGTTCCATGTTATGTATGTTATTTTCCATGGCTTTACGTGTTATAGTTGTGAAAGAAATGATAAAGTAATATATAACGTAAAGTGGAAGATAATGAAAAGAGTAACATAATTATAGAATGCATGCATTAATGGAAGTGAAAGTAAAGAAAGGATTGCAAGCAAAATATACGGAGGTGCACCACTCTAAAATGTCATAAACTCAACTGTGTATGGTTTAGCTAACCCATAAGCATACACATAGGGGTCTAGTCTTTGTGACTGACCAGTGGTATAGTACATGGATTATACTGGGTACTCACCCGGTGTTGGTGCCAGGCTATGTGCATTATGGAAGTCATTTATGATCGTCGGCCTAATACCTGCTTTGTGCATACGTTTGGGGTGTAGTATACAGTTGGGATCTTTGTCGCTTGCACCGGTGCTGGTGCCAGGCTATGTGCGTCATGGAAGTCATTTATGATCTTTGGCCCAATACCCACTTTGTGCGTACATTTGGGCTATAGCTGAAGGCACTAATCAGGAAAGAAGTAAAGAAAGAAAGTGATGAACAGTAAAGGAAGATAATAATGATATTATCTGTGTGTACGTACGATGTGTGATCATGTATGAAAGTAGAGAATGGTTTTGAAAGAAAGTAAAGTATATTTATTTTAAAACTAGAACTCACTCAACAACGCTGACTTTTATGTGTTTCCAGTTGGCAGGTAATGGTTGTTGAGGATGGCATGGTGTTGGTGCCAGGCTATGTGCGTTGTGGAAGTCATTTATGATATTCGGCCCAGTACCCACTTTGAGCATACGTTTGGGGTGTAGTATACAGTTGGGATCTTTGTCGCTTGCGTCGGTGCTGGTGCCAGGTTATGTGCGTCATGGAAGTCATTTATGATCTTTGGCCCAATACCCACTTTGTGCATACATTTAGGGTATAGCTCAAGGCACTAATCGGGAAAGATGTAAAGAAAGAAAGTGATGAATAGTAATGGAAGATAATAATGATATTATCTGTGTGTACATACGATGTGTGATCATGTATGAAAGTATAGAATAGTTTTGAAAGAAAGTAAATTATATTTATTTTAAAACTAGAACTCAGTCAACAATGCTGACTTTTATGTGTTTCCACGGGGTGGCTACTTGGCTTATTTTCGATGGCATTCTTTTGTATAATGTTTTTGCGTTGTAATGCGAACAAACGTTGTTTTGTAATGAATGTTGTATTATACAAATTAAAAGGTTTTTTAATTGTTTCCGCTGCAATGTTTTATCAAAACTAATGTAATTATATGTTCTATGTGCGATGATTGAACAACTGTGAGCATCCCGGGAACGGGGCCTTACATCCCAAAATATAGACAGCTTCACCAAGATCCTTAATAGAAAAACAACTTCCAAGCCAGGTTTTTACACTTTCCAAGGTTGTGATGTCATTTCCAAATAGTAGGATGTAATCCACATACAATACTTGGAAAGTGATGATGCTCCCACTAGCTATGTCATTTCCAAATAGTAGGATGTCATTTCCAAATAGTTGTGATGTCATTTCCAAATAGTAGGGTTTAACCATATAGACATCTTCTTCAAGATATCCATTTAGAAAAGCGGTTTTGACATCCATTTGCTAAATCTCATAATCATAATTAGCATATATGGCAAATAATATCTTAATAAAATTTAGCATTACAACCGGCGAGAAGGTCTTATCATAATCAACCCTTGAGTTTGGGTGAAACCTTTTGCTACAAGTCTAGGTTTATAAGAATCCAAGTTTCCATGCATATCGGTTTTCTTCTTGAAAACCCACTTACTTTCAACTACCTTGGAGTTAAGGGGTGGTTCAACCAAGTCCCACACTTGGTCGTCATACATGGATTGCATCTCAACATTCATGGGTTGAAGCCATTTGTCACAATCCAAATTGGACATCACCTTACAGTATGTGGTTGGTTCATTGGTATCTACCACATCGCATCCATCCATGAAAAATCCATATCTTTCAAGTGGATTACTAGTTCTACCAGATCTACGAACATTTTGTGTGTATTGGTCAACCATTTGATCATCCTCAACATCATCATGTTGAGAGCTAGTGTCAACAAAACTTATATCGGGTTGTGGTTCTTGATCTTCCTCAAGATCCACTATTCTAGTTCTAGTCCCTTCCATAAGGAATTGGCTTCTAAGAACTCAACATTCTTAGCACCAAACTCCTTTTGTTCCAAAGGATCATAGAAACAATATCCCATTGAATCTCTAGGATATTGATGGGTACGGATAGTATATATATTTTGATAAATATTTTACGCACAAATTCAGTTTTAAATGGTTATTACAAGTACTAAACCACACACACAAAAGGCAAGTGTACCTGTCGTGTGGTAATATAGTATTGGTAAGAACCGAGTATCAATCCGTGGACACACCTAGCCTACTCAACAAACTTCACATTTGACTCTTAGATTTGGTTTTTATAAAGAAAATGATAAGTTGCATTGGGAAGATTTTTTAGGGTTTAAAAACAACGATAAAAATAAACTAAACTAAGATTTGAAGCTTTCGGATTTAAAATCATGGAATAAAAGTTATCATCCTAATTAGACTAAACTTATGTAATCGTGATGAATTAGTGGTGTGATTTAAACATATGGATTAATGTACTTATGTTAATGTTTATAAAGATGAGCTGGCACGATTTCTCGTCTGTCCTGCTGCCGTAGTGAATTGGATCATGTCAAGTTGAGTTTTACTGCTTAGATCAAAGCCCTAGTAATGTAGGTAAATCTTTTGTGACCTATTTGACATATGATTTCTGAAAACATAACTTAATGTTAAAAAGAGAGTTGATCAAGTTCTTTCCTAACATACCATTAATTTTAGAAAACATAATAATTACTGAAGAATTCTCAAACTAATAAAAGGGAACCCACAAATGATTAGAAAGTTAAGGTGATATGATTTCTAATAACCATTTCTAGTTCATTAGCCATGGATGTATTATGAAGACCAGTTTCGCGAATGAAAGTTAATCATATGGTTTTCAACCTTGTATGACAATCATAATCACATACCATAAATTTATAACTTCTCATTCAAATGTAGATGCTACCCATCAATAGTTTTCCCAAGACCACCATAACATTAACATAATATTTATCGCACCATTAGTTCATCACAAATTACATAAGTTTCATTTGATTAGGATGATAGAAAGAGTTTAGCTCATAATGAGCTTGAACATAACAACATATAACAAAGAAGATAGATATGTAATCATCAGTGAAATGGAACAATCAAACCGATAATTCACAATGGATGACATTTAGACGATCTCGAGCTTCGTCCAAGTGTTGTATGCACCTCCCGAGCCTTCAAATGACCTTGAAGTCTTGATTCCCGAGAGAGTTCTACAGAGTAGCTCTCCCACCAAAGCTTACCAAAAATGGTGAACTTAGGCTTCTATTTATAGGCTTTCTGGAGTTTTTAAGCACGACCCCGTGCCTAAATGGCACCGCCCCATGCTAGTACAATGCTTAAGAAAGTTGGTCGGCTCGTACATGCAGGTTGTGTCGGACACGGCCCGTGCTAAATGGGGCACGACCCCGTGTTGGAGGTGGGGAACGACCCCGTGTTGGAGATGGGACATGGCCCCGTGCCTTATGGGGCACGACCCCTTGTCTACTTTTAGGGAAAAGTACTTTTGTGCTGTCAGATGTCCAAACAAGAGGGTGTGTTAATTTAGCACGGGGGTGTGTTTCTGGCAAAGCATGGGGGCGTGTTTCTGGCAAAGCATGGGGGCGTGCTTAAAGAGGCATGACCCCATGCTTAGACTCCAAAGCTCGGATTACTTCAATTCTTGCTAAATGTGCTTCTTTTGTCCATCTTGCCCTTTTAAACACTTGTAAACACAATTTAACATTTTTAAGTATATTTGCATCATTTTAAGGAAGGTATTAAGGAATAATTGATGTGCTTTTGATAGGATTTTTATGTATAATTCGGGGCACATTAGATATCCAATAAAGATATACTTAATGGAACGGCTTTCTAACTTTTTTGAGGTGGGAGTCTTAACAAAAGTCTCACATCCCCACACCTTTAAATATGATAGAGATGGAACCCTTCCATGTCGTATTTCAAAAGGTGTCCTTTCCACCTTTTTGGTTTGGGCCATATTCGAAATACGAGCCGTAGATAGCAAAGCAAAACCCCAAAATGATAGAGGTAATGAGCTTCTAGCCATCATATATCGAACCATATCCAATAGAGTTTGATTTCTTCTCTCGAACGCACAATTGTGTTGTGGTGTTCCAGGTGGAGATGGTTGTGAGACAATCCCACAACTTCTAAGATGATTTCTTATAGCATCACTTAGGTATTCACCTCTTATATCGGTGCGGAGAATTTTTAGTGACTTGTTGAGTTGATTTTCTATGTGAAAAGAAATACTATCAAACATAAACATAACAAATACTATGTGAAACCAACATAACAAACCCAAGAACAAGGATCAAATATATGTGAAAAGAAATACTATCAAACATAAACAACCATAGGATGTTCAGAGAATACAACCTTTCTAAGGACAAGATGATGATGATGGAAATCGATGGAGAAGATGATGATGTTCTTGAATCCAAGCCTCCAAAGGAGAAAGCCTCAAGCTAGTTTACCCACAAGCTCATGCAAACACCCTACTTGTTAGGAAGTGCAACGCCAAAGTCTTCTTCTTGCACCTCTTATCAAATCCAAAAATTTCAGCAAAAACCCACTTCAAATCCAAATTATTCAGCTTGAAAACAAGACGAGAGAGTTGCTATGTGTGTGAGAGAGAGTGTGTGTATGGGTGGAGTGTGTAAGTGATTCAACTCTTGCATAAAACAAGAAAAAGGAATCCCAAGGAGAGGGCTCCAAGGGGCAGCCGAAATCACCTTTTAAAAATGAGTTCCCACCCATTTTAATTTTATAAAATAAGTTACACTCTTTAACCCCATAAGTTTGTAAGATTAAAACCCTTTTAATTTTTTAACTTAAACACACTTTTATTTGTTACTATTTAACCCACTTAAATAATAATACAAATAATTTCTCATGAATAAATTGTCCATATAATGTTGTTCTATTTCAAAAGCAATAATTTAGAAAGCCCATTTTCTAAATTGGTGTCAATATTTATTTGTTTGATCATATTAATAAACAAATATTTACTGGTGTTTTTTAGCTTGCTATTGGGTATGCCCCGAGTTGGATCATAACATACTAACCACATCAATCTTGTATGTGTCTTGGGCATACAAGAGCGATGATGAGGATCATACTCTATTCACCAGTGTTCATAAACCCAGGTCTTTGTTTACACAAAATAGAGGGAATATGATTTGCAGAGATAGAAGTTATAAAGTGTTTTACATAGTGTGATAGGGTGAACGAGTTGATCAAATAAGGATAAGACTTGCTTGATCCTCAAAATGGAGTATCCCACAGACAGTCACCATTCATTATGTTAGGTATGCTCTTAGTGTAGTTTCCACTTAAGATGAACCTACTCACATATCAAAGTACTTCTGATTAGTAAGTTAAGAACTCAGGAAGTAAGCAAATGCATAGTGTACTATCATTTCCCGTACATATGTCATGCTAAATCAAAAGGCACAATAAAGAAAGACAATAATTTTTGTATTTTTGTATGTTTTTTGAATGTTTTTTGGGTACTATCATTTATCATCTGGTATATGTGCTTTATGCACTAGCAGGCCATTCAACATGTTTGCTTAGGTGTTTATTGGTCTGGTATCAACATTCAGGAAGGGAGAAGACGTATGTTCCTGATGTATCCAAGGTTCTTTCAATGCCTCATCAATGAAGCTTTTCTTAACATTATACTTGAAGGACCTGTGTTGGATATTCCTCATTATAATGCCAAGTCTTACAAGTACATCAAGAAAAGAGATCCTAGGAACATTTACAATGGAACCACTTTCCATTGTTGCCCTAGATGTTACAGCAGATAAATCCAAAAGAACAAGCACAAGAGGCTCTATTGATGAGCCTAATTTAGAAGAAGAACAACCTGCTCATGACCAACAAACTGTTGCCAAGCAAGCTGTTGAAAGAGATGAAGGACAGAGGTCAGTGTCACCCCAAGTGGATGTAAGGGGTGATCTTCACACTGGACCTTTTGTTCAAGATGCTGATATGGCCTCACCTTTTATGCCCACACCAATACCATCACACCAAAGAACACCAATACCATCATCCCAAAGGACACCAATCCTATCACCACAAGCATAACCCATCATCTCTCCATATATATCTCAAATCCCTCACTCACCTATATCACCTATTCAAACATCTCTTGTTACTACTAAGCTTGTTGAGTTTGGTGATTCTGCCAGTTCATTAGAGAAATCCAAATCATCATCTGATGAGGAAGATCATCCAAGACAGATGCATGTTAGGCAAGTTGCTTCTGAGGCTACTCCATCAATAAGTTATGCTAAATCAGGAGTCAACAAGCCTGATGAAAAAGATGAGTTGATTTCAGAACTACTACAAAAAGTAGCCAAGATGGAAAGACTACTTAACAGAAGATCTGGTACCAGTCAAGATAGACTTCTAGAATTGGATGAGAAAGAGGAGTTGAATGATATGAAAGAGAAGTATAACAATGAGAAGAAGAAAGAGAAGTTTAAAGGTAGCTCTCCAACACTCAAGGGATGAAATAAGTGGTCATGTTGACACTTTAGCCATCCAAACTATAGCCATGGAAGAACAAGATGGAATGATTGAAGAACAATCTGATATTATCAGAGACTTCCAGAAACATACAGAAACTCTAAACAATAGAGTATCTGAGTTAGAGTTGCTTGTTATGATCAAAATAGAAGCTGAGATAGAGAAAGCTAAAGGAGAGAATATAGAAGAGAAAAGACAAAAGGAAAGTGATAAAGATGGCAGTTCTGAAAGTTCATCAGGGGAAAGTGGTGATAACTCCCCTCCTACCAAAAAGATGAATTCTCTAAGACTGAGAAAGGGGTAGAAACTAGTGAATCAAAACATGATGAATCTAGCATGAAGATGGTGATCTATACAAGCAAACCAGAAGAAGTTCACTCTGAAGAGGTTGAAATTAGCGATATGATTATAGCTCTTAACTCTTTCACTATAGAAGAGTTTATTATAGATGATGATTTTTGGGAGTTCATTGTTGATCAGTGGCAAAATGAAGAACCAATAGTGGTCATTCCTTAATCTCCTATCACAATTGAGAAGGAATTGAGTATGCAAATAGTGCATGTTGTATCATTGATTAATGAACAAAAAGAGCTCATTAGAAGATTATGTGAACAACAACAAAAGAGAGAAGAATCAGCAGCTATTAATGATGAAAAAGAAAATCAGAGGCTAAAAAGGTGCCTTAAGAAGCTAAAATGGCTGAAACCTCATCTGGTTCAGGAATGCAAACCTATACCAAAGGAGGAAATATTTATCTGTGAAGGCAAAGGGGAAGACACCAATGGCGGAAGAAAAACGAATGAAGAAACAAGAAAAAGATGACCCTAGAAGCCTTGCAGCAATTGCTGAATACTTAGAGGAGCATGAAAAGGTTGAAGCCCAATTGAAATAGAAGGCTGAATTCATTGATTTAAAAGAAGTAGAGATAGAGGGTGGCTATGTGGTTGATGAACCAATAGCTCATAAAAGCCCTGTGAAAAAGGAGGAATCAGTATAGGAGATGGTAGAGAAAGCCCAAACTAATGACTTGATGGTGAAGGCTATGTTTTTTATCAATTATGGGTATGACCCTGATGAGGTGTTTAAAATGACTTATGAGGGAATGAAGGAAGAAAATGAAAAGTTAAACAACTGTTGGACCCTACTTATGAGACTGAGTATGCAAAGACTCTTTCTCCTAAAGCTCCAATGTTCAAGTCATTCTCAAAGGCAAAGCAGAATTCCACTCCTCAGATATTGAATGTGAATCCCTACAATATGACTAACAGGGAAATAAAGGACTATCTTTCTCATCAAGGATTTACTAGAAGAAAATTAGGAAACTGAAGACAAATTCCCTAACGGATGCTATACATACGATGATTAATGAAAAGAAAGAAAGGCTGAAGAAAATTGAAGAAAAGATTATTAGCAAAAAGCCTAGAACAAGAGTATCTGCATAAGACATCCAACTCACCAATAGAGACCATGACTCTCTGGCACCTGTTCTGCACAAGAATCCAGAGTGGTTTGCTGAGCCCTCTAAATTGAAGCTTTCAAGAAGGGCTCACCACTGTTGAGATGATTTGAGGTGTGTCTACAAAAGGAAAAACTGATCAGAAGATAATTGCCTGGAGAGTATGACAGTGACTGGAACATGTTCATGATCAAGAGGATTCTAGGTTTAAATCAAATCTTCACAAAGTACTCTGCTCTATGAACTCCCTGGAAATTCATGATCCGAAAGACCTAGCCAATTTAGAGTTGATCAATCGCAAGGTTATGTTCAGGGGTTATGAGTTTGAAGATATTCTGCAATGTTTAAAAGAACAAACAACATCAAATCTCTTAAGGCTATCTGCATGTAAAAAGAAAGATCCTTTCTCAACCCCTAGGAGAAGAAAAGAACAAAACCAACTAAAGAAGTGGTATTCCTGAAGTAAAGGTAAAGCCTACTAAAGCTCTAAAAAGAATGATGGTAGCTGGAACTCATTCCTCCAAACCAAACTCTAATGTCTATTATTATGAAAAGACATATGAGTTGGTGATTAAAAGAAGATGGGGAGGAAATAAAGGAGCTGAAATCAGGTTGTTTAGTGGATATGAGGTGAGATTGATAGATGAATCATATATCCACTACATATATATAAGGTATTTCAAAGAGATAAAGAATAAAATAGGAGAAGAAGATATGCATTTCTTTCAAAAATGTATAAAGATTTTAAAACTGGCATTGATAGAATCAATGTCAAGAAGGACTAATCGAAGAAGAAGAAGATTCGTCTGTAGTTGGGGAATATTGTGAAGTTAGAGGTGGATATGGATTGTGCTCTATTGATTCATAGAGATGGGTTATCCATAGTGTCAATATAGGACCCCATTTCTCTAAAGAAGCTGCCCTTAGAAGCCATCTACATAATGAGCCATATGAAGATCCGTGTGCTAAACAGAGAGAAGATGTCTAATGCCAATGACTTTGTCAACATGATAAAGGCCATTATGGATCCATCTCAGGTAGAACCTCTTATTCCTCCACAAGACCCAACAAAATCTTCCCAACCTCAACCACCATCAAATCCTTGAAGAACTTAGGTTGTATACTCCTTAGGAGGAGTATTGTTGGACCTGAAAGGATCATACATGCCAATTCAAGTGGTGGGTTGATGGTTGTTCTACTTGAAATCCCAAAAGTCCAACAACAAATACAGAAGAAGAATCTACAAACAAGAATACAAGTGTCGGCTAACCACATTGTATATACAAATGACATAGAACAAATGCTGACAAGTATTTGTTCTTCTGCATTAAAAAAAGCGGATTCCCGGAAACAAATGCTAACAAGTATTTGTACATCTGTATTTACTAATGTGAATACTCGACAAAAAATGCACATATGTGTTTGTTCATCCGCATTTGTCAATGCTGATGACCAAACACTAATGCTGAAGATCAAAACAAAATGTTGATCAATATCAACACATCCGCATTAGTCAATGCGGATGAACAAAAGAATTTTTGATGAAGGCTCAAACTAGTTCTCTGATGTATAGGTCAGAGGTACTTTATTTATTTTGTAAAAGGCATCTAAAACCTTGTATGTTAGGTGACTGTTGATACACATTCTAGACATTAGAATGTTTTGTTTAGTCTATGTTTACAAGGTGTCTTGTTACTGTTTAATGCTCTTACCTAGCATTCATCGTAACCGATTACCTTCATTAATAAAAACATCATTTAAGAGTATTTCATGCATTCAATGTTCCTTGATTGTTTGATTCTGCCTTACAATCATTGACTCAATCATCATATTCAGTCCTTGTTGATTCACATGAGTAGAGAATATCATTCTCAAACCCAATCAAATGGTATCAGAAACTTATTGGTAGCTACATCTATTAAAATAAATACGGATAAACGAATTTTACTCTAGTGCATTTTTTATATTGAACAAATGCTCACTACCTATTCAATCGCATTTGCTACAGTGAAGAAATATTGTTAAGTTTTTACTCTTTCGCATTTATAACAGTACACAAATGCTGATGAACAAAACTCATCCGCATTTGCTATAGTGATTTTAAAATTTTATCGCATTTATCCTAAAACTTATAATTTTTTGTAGAAGACATTAATTGACTATTTAAAGCCATTTCAATAGGTCATTTAATACTTTTCAAACTTGACAGACTTTATATTGCGACGAGCGAAATTCATAATTCTACATCACTCATCGTCTTCATCATCAAACTTATGTTCTACTTTCACCTTACCTCATTTGTCTGCTGTTTTGATTCTCTACAACTGTAGTATCAAACAAAAGTTAATAATTTTTTAAATTTATAAGCTTTGAAATTTATAACCTTTGAAACCCAATTCTTCACACTCATCATCTTCATCATCAAACCTGGTTCTACTTTCATCTTACCTCATTAGTTAGATGAATCATATATCCACTACATATACACAAGGCATTTCATAGAAATAAAGAATAAAATAGTAGAAGAAGAAATGCATTTCTTTCTAAAATGTATAAAGATTTAAAATGTCATTTGATAGAATCAATGTCAAGAAGGAGTAAAGGAAGAAGAAGAAGAAGACTCATGTGCAATGGGGAATATTGTGAAATTAGAGGTGGGTGTGGATGGAGCTCTGTTGATTCATAGAGATGGGTTGTCCATAGTGTCAATATGGGAACCCATTTCTCTAAAGATGCTACCCTTTGAAGCCATCTACACAATGAGCCAGATCAAGATCCATGTGCTAATTAGAGAGAAGATGTCTCATGCTAATGACTTTGTCAACATGATAAATGCCATTCTGGATCCATCTGAGGCATAACCTCTTATCCCTCTACAAGACCCAGCAGATGCTTCCCAACTCAACCACTATCAAACCCTTGAAGAACTTAGGTTGTATAATCCTTAGGGGAAGTATTGTTGGACTCTAAAAGTGTTGAATCTTGTATGCCCAAGACACATACAAGATTGATGTGGTTAGTACATTGTGATCCAAGTTGGGTCATACCCAATAACATGCTAAACAAACACCAATAAATATTTATTTGTTCATGGGATCATACAAATAAATATTGACACCAATTTAGAAAATGGGTTTTCTAAAACGTTGCTTTTGTAATAGAACGACATTATATGTATAATTTGTTCATGAGAAATCATTTGTTTCATTATTAAGTTAGTTAAATAATATCAAATAAAAGTCTGTTAGTGCTATAAAATTAAAAGTGATTTTAATTTTATAATCTTTAGGGTTAAAAGTGTATGTATTTTATAAAATTGAAATGGGGGGAACCCTTTCAAACAACCCATTTCGGCCGCCCTTTTTGGGCATAGGGAACTCTCCTCACATCTTTCTAACACATGCAAAGAACTCTCCTCACATCTTTCCTCGGCTGAAAATTTGGATTTCTTGGCTGAGCTTGAAGGTTTTCTTGGTTGATTTTCGGATTTACAAGAAAGTGTTGAGAGTTGGTGTTGCACTACCTAACAATTTAGGTGTTTGAAGAGCTTATAGGTATACAAACTTGAGGCTTTCTCTCTTGGGGGCTGGACATTCAAGAGCATCATCATCTTCATCTCATCCATACTTCATCATCTTGTTCCTGAAAGCTAGTTTCAAGAACACCCTATGGTTGCATTTTCATTTTTGATAACATATTATTTCACATATATTAATGATCCTTGTTTATGGGTTTTGTCCTTGGCTTAAATGGTTAAAAATATTAGATTGTTAAACATACTTTAAACCTTATATCCGCTGTGTTTTTATAGTTTAACTGGTAAAAGTAGCTTTGATTAACATGCTACAAAACCCAACAATGGCATCTAGAGCCGGTTATGTGGAATATGTGCTTCAACGTTCTTGAAAAGTTAGTTTTCATGAACTTTTTCAACCCATTAGGGGCTGTTTTTTTGTGGATGATTGAATCCCTTATGTTTCAAGGTTTTATCTTACATGCTTTAGTATAAACCTTGAAAGATTAACATCAAATGGTTGATTGTTTTGTTTAGACAAAACCCTAAAGTTTTGGTTCATGTTGGCCAGAACTTGAAGGTTATGTAAAGGGGTTCATTGCTGTTCTTGGATGTTGTATATGATACATATTTTGGTGCATAACATAGTCTTGACCTTATGTGTTTTGGATTTGGTTGATTGTGGTTTGTCATGTTGGTTTTGATTCTTGAAAGGGTTGTAATATTTGTGTTTGTATTTTGGGTTGTAATTTATTTATTCATTGGTTATGTAATAAATATAATAGTTGCATTTCTTTTTTAGGAAAATTGTATTAGCATATGATTTTGTAAAAGAAGATGCACAAGATGAAGACCCAAAAGGAAGGACACAAAAGACATGGACACTTGAAGCATTTGGATGTGGATTCAAGTGGGAGTTCATGGACACATATGATGTGTCATTGTTAACCCTTAGGATTGACCTTATGACAACACTTGATGGCAAACAAGTGTAATCAACTTAGTGGCTATGGTTATGCACTTATGTATGACTATGCTTGTTTGGTTGTTGTTGTATGGTTGTTGTTTGATATTGGATATGCATAACAAACTCATTAACAAACCTAACAAGCTGAAAATTGATGGTTCTATTATTAAGTGATTAATAAAAGGTTATTAAAAGGATTAATGGTTTTAATAAAAGGGGTTTTATTAAAAGTGAACCATAGGGTACATTGTATTTGAAAACATGCAAATATAAGATACATGGAGTTTTCTAAACTAGTATTATGAAAACTTAAAAATTCTATTATAAACAAGTTTAACACCATCCTTTTGCACAACACGTGAGTCACTTGGAAACTCTTAATGGGATAAAGGTCACCTAACCATTTTGAGGAAACTTGTGATTTGAGGTGAGGATACCATATATGGGGGATAAAGGTCACCTAACCACTTATGTTGGAAAACCCACATGTGTGTGTAAGTAGGATAACTTGATATGCAAACCATGTTTAATGGATCACCTACAATGTGGTTTACAAAGGTATTGATGGGATAAACATGCCGACTACACATATGATGTCTAAGTTGATCCCATATCATTGAAGTTGCAAAGGGTTGCAATTGTCAAAACGTTGACTACCTTGTTAATTTAAATAATGGGATAAAGGTCACCTAACCATTATTTAAATGTAACGTTGAATTCTAAAATTTTAAAAATTGTGTAAGACACTTAAAAGGGCTTTAATTATTAAAATATGAACAATATCGAAAATACTAAAATTGAACTTTGTCAAATTTTGTAGATAACCACCAACCACAATGAAAATAATGTTATCACGTCCGCTCACACACTATCACGAAGAACCATTCTACAAAAGGAGTTTCTAAATCATAATAACTTTATAGATTGGTTTCGAAACTTGAGAATTGTTCTCAAGCAAGAGAAATGATCGTATATTTTAGACGATCTGATTCCCGATCACCTAATGAGGGTGAGGAGGCCTATAATAATTGGGTAAACTACACCGAGGACTCAGTCCAAGTGTCTTGCCTCATGTTGGCAAGTATGACTCCGGAACTCCAAAAGGAGTATGAACATCATGGAGCATACGCAAAGGTAGAGCGCTTTGAAACGTTCCAACAACAAGCAAGGGTAGAGCGCTTTGAAACGGTTCGAGCACTCCATGCATGTCGTATGGATGACACCCAATCCATTTCATCTTATGTACTTAAAAGGAAAAGCCACATTGACCGCCTTGAAAGGCTGAATTGTCCGGTCTTGAAAGAGTTGGCTACGGATTGATCCTCAACTCTTTGTCAAAAAGGTTGGACAACTTTGTCATGAACTATAACATGAACGGGTGGGACAAGAACATAATGAGCTTCACTCTATGCTCAAAACTGCCGAGGCAGCCATGGGTAAAAAGGTTTTACCCATTCTCACCATCAATGAAGGTGGGAACAAGAAGAGCCTCAACCCGTACCCAAGGGAAATGTTGCCAAGGGTAAAGGGCAAATTAGGGGAAAGGGAAAGGGAGTGGTAAGAGTGTCACCACAAAACAAGTGGAGAAGAAGCAAAAGGTTGCTTCAAATGACCCATGTTTCAAGTGTGGGGAGATTGGACATTGGGCAAGAAATTGTCCAGTCCATCTCAGAGTTGCAAGCTAAGAGGGATGCCGGGTAGACCTCAGGTACAATTTACATGATTCATATAGATCTAAATTTAACATCCTCTAACACATGGGTATTGGATACCGGATGTAGAACTCACATTTGCAACTTATTGCAGGGGTTCAAAAGAAGTAAGGACTTCAAGAAAGGGGATGTTAGCCTCTACATGGGGAGTGGGGCAAAAGTTCAAGTTGAAGGCCAAGGGGACTACATCTTGAAGCTTCCAAATGGTTTGGAAGCATTTTTAAACAATGTTTTGTATGCTCCTAGTTTGACTAGGAACATTATTTCTCTTGCCCAATTAAGACAATATGGTTATATTTAACATTTATTGAAAATGAAATTCATGTTTCTTTAAATGGCAATTTTTATTTGAAAGCTATTCCTATTAGTCATCAGTAGTTAGAAAACTACTGAAGACATGGTATTGCTTCAGTTGTTTAGAATGAAACAACAGTTGTACAAACGACTGAAGAGAAATTTCTCATCAGCTGTTTTGTCAATTCTTAGCTTTTCAGCTGTTTCATACTGTCCTCAACACATTCATCAGCCTTTTTGGCTGATTTTAGTTGTTTCATAGGACATCAGTACTTATCTGTTTTTACTGATTTCAGTAGTTGTAACTGCATCAGTAGTTGTAACTACATCAGTAGTTTAGAACAGATGAAGTACTTCAGTACTTGTGAGACATTTAGCCTTCAGTAGTTATAAAAATTGCTAAGGGTAAAAGAACTCATCAGTACTTATATGTGACATGGTTACAATGATCATCAGTACTTATTACTAAGATCATCAGTAGTTGTCACTTATTCTAGCTGCAGCATACCAAGCCTTAACACCAGGTTTTGGAAAGTTGAACTATCCAAAGGCTTAGTAAAAATGTCTGCAAGCTCATCAGCACTAGGCACAAACTTAGGATCAATCAGACCTTTTTCAAAACAATCCTTATAAAATGATGTCTGATCTCTATATGTTTGGTCCTAGAATGCTGGACTGGATTTTGACAATACACAGAGCTGAAGCACTATCCATTAACAATGGAGTCTTAGTCTCTGTAATGCCATAATCCAGAAGTTGGTTCTGAAGCCAGAGTACCTGAGAGGTGCAACTTGCTGCAACAATGTACTCGGCCTCAGCAGTTGATGTAGCAACAGATGTCTGTTTCTTGCTCTGCCAAGAAATCAAGCAGTTGCCTAGGAATTGACATCCACCAGAAGTTGATTTCTGGTCAACTTACACCCTGCATAGTCACTGTCAGAAAAAGCAACTAATTTACCAGAATGTCCAGTAGAATACCATAAACCTAGAGATGGAGTGCCTTGCAGATATCTAAAGATCCTCTTGACTGCAATCAGATGAGACTCTTTAGGTGCAGCCTGAAATCTAGCACAAACACATGTAGCAAACATAATATCTGGTCTAGAAGCTGTTAAATACATCAAGGACCCAATCATACATCTGTAAAGTTTTCATCAACCACTTTACCTTTCTGATCTGTATCCAGTTGTGTGGTGTGCACATGGGGGTAGAACAAGGCTTACAGTTTTGTAAATCAAACTTTTGCAAAAGATCTTTTGTGTATTTGGACTGATGAATGAAAATTCCATCAGCCTTTTGTTTGATTTGCAACCCCAGAAAGAACTGTAACTCTCCCATGGCACTCATTTCAAACTTCTGTTGCATCAACTTTGTAAAGGCATCACACAACTTTGGATCAGAGGATGCAAAAATGATATCATCTACATAAATTTGAACAAGTAGATTATGCTGCCCAGCTTTCTTAATGAATAAAGTCTTATCTATGGAGCCTCTAGTGAAATTATTTTCCAGAAGAAAGTTTGATAATGTCTCATACCAGGCTCTAGGAGCTTGTTTTAACCCATAAAGAGCCTTATCAAGCTTATACACCCAATTAGGATGTTTATTGTCCTCAAAGCCTGGAGGTTGACATACATAAACCTCTTCTTTAATTTTTCCATACAAAAATGCACTTTTGACATCCATTTGAAAAACTTTAAGGTTTTGATAAGCAGCATAAGCTAAAAACAATCGAATTGCTTCCAGTCTGGCTACAGGGGCAAAGGTTCATCATAATCAATACCTTCTTCTTATGCAAACCCCTGAACAACCAGTCTGGCCTTGTTCTTAACAATAAGCCCATTTTCATCAGTTTTGTTCCTAAACACCCATTTAGTGCCTATTGCACACTTACCTGGAGGTAGAGGAACCAGTTCCCACACTTGCTGTTTCTTGAACTGAAGAAGCTCAAGCTGCATGGCATCAACCCATCCATTGTCCTTAAAGCAATGTGATAATTCTTTGGCTCTTGCTGACTGATAAAGAGAGCATAGAAGCAGAAATTTGACAATTGACTTCTTGTTGATACTCCAGCAGTGATATCACCAATGATTTGAGACATAGGGTGATTCTTCAGATCTTGATACACAATGAGATCTGTGCAAGTGTTTGTAGCAGGCTCAGCAGTAACAGATGGTGATGGTGAATCATTTCCTTGAAACCAATCAGTGGATGGTAATTCAAAGGAAGTTGAATTCGAAGAGATCTCATCAGCATTTGTTGTGGATGGTGCTACTGGAGCTGCAGGAACATCAAGTCTAGCTGAATCAGGCAGCTGATCACTAAACCTGAAGAGGTGAGTACTGCAATCATCATCATCATCAGCAGTACCACCAGGTGGTGAACTGTTGACAGGAGCAACAGCAGGAGTTTGATAAAGAACATATTGCAGTATGTCCAAATCAAATAACTCCACAGGGCTTTGTGGAATCTTGTCCTTTGGAGATTCATTGAACTTAACATGTAGAGTTTCTTCAACCATCTTTGTTCTGCAGTTGAAGACTCTGTATGCCTTGCAAGTAGATGAATAACCAACAAAATACCTGCATCCACCTTAGGATCAAATTTATGGAGTTGATCCTTTGTGTTGAGAATAAAACAGGGACACCAAATGCTTTGAAAAATGAAATCAGAGGAGCCAAATGATGGAGGACTTCATATGGAGTCTTCATCAACCTCTGATTTACTAAAACTCTATTTTGCACATAGCAAGCTGTGTTGACAGCTTCAGCCCAAAAGGTCAGTGGCAAACCAGAGTCAGCCAGCATGGACCTTGCAGCTTCAATGAGGGTCCTGTTCTTTCTCTCCACTACTCCATTTTGTTTAGAGTCCTTGGAATGCTAAACTGCCTTTTGATTCCCTTTGAAAGATAGAAGTCATCAAGTGTATGATTTCTGAATTCAGTTCCATTGTCACTCCTAATACACTTGACTGGAAGGGAATACTGCTTCTCAATATACAACACAAAGTGAATAATCTTCTGAGCAACCTCATCGTTTGAATGTAGAAAGAAAGTCCATACAAATCTGGAGTAATCATCCACAATTACCAGACAGTATTTCTTCTTTGCCATGCTCATTACTCTCACAGGACCAAATAGATCCATATGCAGTAATTGCAAGCAGGCAGTGGACTTAGGCACTTCAATAGGAGGGAATGAGACTTTGTGCTGTTTTCCTTTTAAACAAGCAGTGCAGGTTTCATCACAGTGGAATCCTTATTGGTAAGCCTCTGACTAAACTATTGTGGGTAAGCTGATTCATGTTTTTGAAATTAACATGACCAAGCCTTCTATGCCACAGTTTAGATTCTTGAGAAGAGGCTTTGGAAAATAGGCAAGGATTGCCTCTTAGATCTATTTTCTTGGAAAGATCTAAGGCATACACTCTTCCTGTCCTGTTGGCTTTCAGGAGATTGTGATCATCCAACACCTTATCAATCAAATGCAGAACTTTGGATGACAGAATCCTACAGTTCTGACTGGTGAAAAGAGCAACATGGCCTTTATCACACATTTGACTGACACTCAAGAGATTGTACTTGAGATTTTCCACATGATTAACATCATCAAACTTGATTTCTCCATTGGAGACAAAGCCATTTCCAATGATGTAACCCCTAGCATCATTGCCAAAAGAAACAAATCCCTTCTTTCCTTGAGAGTAGTCATAAAGAAGAGAGTTGTTCCCAGTCATGTGCATAGATCCCCCACTGTCTACATACCAGATGCTACTTTGGCATGTTGAAGAACCCTGCAATAATAAACAATCAGTTAGTTTTGGAGACCCAAACCTTTTTGGTTTTGGGCCTGGTCTCATCAATAGATGGTAAACTAACAGGTTTATTTGGAACAACAGCCTGAGAGGAAGAAGATGGTGAAGAAGAGGAATCCTTTGGCTTGGACCTCCTTTTCTGTGGTTTCAACATAGGAGCATCTAGTTGGTTAACTCTATCCAACAGATGTTGAACCATCATAACCAGCTGTGTCTGATTTTGTGATAAAGCTTTCAGCTCATCAGACACATTGCCAGTGGAGTTTGATAAGTTCCTATGTTGCACCTTCTTCTTCTCAGCACTCTCAGCTGTCACCTGTTTAACCCCTTCCTTTTTGGATTTCTTTGAAGACTTAAGGGTTACAGGATTTGATGTTGCTGATACAAATGTGGTCTCAAACTCATTTTTCATTTTTACCATTTCTCTTTAATTTCTTCTTTTTGTTTGAGTTTGGAACCTCTTTTGTACCAACAATCATCTGTAAGATGATTGAACAAACCACATACATCACATGGTTTCTTCTTCATCTTAGGTTGATCATCAACTAAAGAGGGTGAAGCAACTGGAGACTTGCTCTTCAGTGCTTTGGAAGCATTGTTTGCTTTCTTGACTTCCTCTTTAGTAGCCTTCAAACTCTTTCTACTGATAGTTATCTTCTTTTCAGTACTAACAGTAGTTGGAGTTTGAACTTCAGGTGTTAAATCCTGCTCTCTAGTCCTTTCAGGACTTTCAGAATTTACTCCTGAGTTGATCAACTCATTGATCATGTGAGTGTCAGCAGTGGAACCATCAACATCAGCTGATAGGTTCTGAGATAGCTTGATGCTGACTTCTACTTCTGATTGTGCTATATCAGAAAGTAGATCACATGATGAGATGGATTGGTTATACTCTCACCATCAGATTCTACCTCTGCTCTTGGAGTAAAATCTGTAGGTGGAGCAGTGTGATTGTAACCAATGCCAAACTTCACATTGGAAGCAGATTGCTTACTAAGAAGCATTTCAAAACCTTTGCATGATTGTACCCATCTATCACACTCTACCTGGGTAACTGCAAGGGTTTCTTTGAGATCTTTGTACTTCTCTAGAAGTACCTCTTCTCTAGCCTTATCATCAATTATTTGGCATTTCAGTTTATAAATCTCATCATTTTTATCTTTAAGCACAGACTCAAACTCAGCTTTTCTTTTGGAAAAAAATTGTTCTAGCTCAATGTTCTTATTAATTAAAGCTACATTTGCTTCTCTAATGGACGCAAATGCTGCTATGCATGGTTCAGAACATAATTTGGCTTTTGCCTCAGAGGATACCTGTGATACCTGAGGTGTAGAAGCATTAGAAAATGAAGTATCAGCAGACTCCAAAGCCATAAGAGCTAGATTCTCAAAAGGACTGTCACCACCATGTTGACCAGCACCTGAGAACAGTTGTTCATGACCACACATGTCATCTCGTAAACTGCTCCAGTCAACAACTCCTGGGGTGAAGAAGCTGTGTTGTTGAGGTTGAGTTTGTTGTTGAGATTAGGATGGCTGAGGTTCTGGTAGTGCATGAGGTTGTGGTGCCATAGGAACTTGAACTTGATTTGACTGTGGCATGTAATAACAAGGGTAAGGATATGGCATTTGACCCTGAGGAACAAAATATGCCAGAGATTGTTGTTGAGGATGATGACTAGAAGTGACAGGATGTGCCCTCTGTGTTGTTGACTATTGCCAGGAAAAGTCACAAAGGGTGCAGTGGAGTTAGATCCAGTTGATCTACACTCTCTTGCAAAGTGTCCAAGCCTTTGGCATTTGTGACACCTCAACTTGCTCTTGTCAAAACCAACTTTGGTTTTGCCAGAGAGTCCTGGGAATTTTCTTCCAGTTCTTTTGTAGAACTTCTGAGATTTGATATTATCAAGGCCATTTGGCTCAAAATATCCATCTCTTCTAAGTCGTCATCAGCAATCCCCTTGAGATCATCCATAATGAAGCATAAATTGTCATTATTACACCCAGTAAACTGACCATCAACTCTCACAAATGCAGAATCAGAAGTGTTTGAAGAGAAATTAATATGCTCATCATACTGGCATTCAGATGAAGCATATTCTGACTCATGACCAACCAAGGCAGTGTTGCCTGGTACAAAGTCTTCAGTGAGCTTTCCGGATGAAGACAGCTTTCTCTTCTGTTCTATCTCTCTCTCAAACGTGAGCAGTTTCCCATGGAGTTGGGTGAGAGATAGTTTGTCCAAACTTGCACTGGAGCGTAGGACAATAGTATATGTGTCCCATCTCTCAGGCAGTGATCTGAGAAATCTGTTATTCATCTGAATATTTGTGTACTCAAGTTTGACCATTTTTAATTCAGAGATCAAACAAGAGAACCGCTCAAATTGTTGAGTCAGTGTCTCACCCTCTCTATGAGAGAATGTCTCATATTGTTGGGCAAGGATTTCTCTATTAGTTGCCAAGACCTCATCTGTTCCTCCAAATTGTTCTTTCAAGGCATTCCAGAGGTCATGGGCAGTTTCATGATGCATTAGCCCAGAATAGATTTCATTGGGCAGTGCCATGGCCAGAATTCCATGGGCTTTTGCATCAATTTCAAGCAACTTCTTATCCTCATCTGAGTATTGCTCCCTCCTCTTCGGAACCATTTGATTGGTTTCTGGGTTATTCACCATAGGCTTGTGTGGACCATGTACCACTGATGTCCAACAACCTGCGCTGTTAACAGACAGGTGATGGAGCATTCGTCGTTGCCATATGTTATACTCATTCCTAACCAGCATTGGTGGCTTGGTTGAGGAACCAGTATTGTGAGGATCATTGGAGGGAGTAGTCATTTTCAGTTCAAAAACAATTTAATTCAAGCTTTTAAAAGTTTTACACAGACCACAACAAACTCAATGAAAACCAAGAAAAGATCTCAGGATGAATGACCAGAGAAAATTCAATCTCTATAACCGTTTCTTGCAAAAACAAAAGCTAATTCAATCAAACTTAGATCTTGAATAGCAGTTACAATGATCAATTATTAGATCGATCAAGATTAACCTGCTCTGATACCATTTGACAGGATCAGCGATCACAAGTTTGATGTATTAGAGTTCAAAGCAGCGGAATAAGAACAGGATTTAGACAAATTGTAGCAAGAAATCGATACTTGTATGCATTAAGAGCACATACGGTTATAGTGACAGAATATATTTCTGATTCAAGGAATGTTTATAGATATGGAATATTTCTGATCAAATCATTCACTTTATTACAATAGGTTGTTACTCCTTATATAGAGTGCAACAATCACTGCTGTTATCACGAAAAGTGACAACTGGCAGATCTATTACAAAAATAACTAAATCTTAACAAACTACTGAAATGTCCACAACTACTAAGAACATATCAGAGTGTTAAGTACAGAATATAAAACTACTGATTAGAAACTACTGAAACTACAACGACTGAAGAACAAGCTCTTCAGTCGTTTTACAACTGCTGTTTCATTCTAAACAAAAGAAGCAATACCATGTCTTCAGTAGTTTTCTAACTACTGATGACAAATACCAAGTCTTTAGTTGTTTACAACAGCTGATGACAAAACCACTGTCTTCAGTAGTTTCACAACTACTGATGACAAACACCAAGTCCTCAGTTGTTTCAATCATCTGAAGTCAAAACCACGATCTTCAGTAGTTTTCTAACTTCTGATGCCTAACACCATGACTTCAGCTGTTTCAACGTCTGAAAGGATCATACCATGTCAACAGTCGTTTAAAACTACTGATGACTAACACCACATCCTTCAGTCGTTTTCTTACCCGTACCCTATAAATATCCCTGACCTAATCCTTCAATGCTTCATCTTCTTCAAATCTAACGTTCCTCTCCAAAACTTCTCTCTTCTCAATGGCGTCCATGCAAATTAAACCGCGACACAACTGTGTTACCTACCTTACTAAATCGCCTGTCTGGGCTAAGTTCGATACTGCTATCGATCCTATGGTTCAGTCCCAATACAAACGGCATTTCTTCTGAATCCCATACTACATGCCGAATCCCTCCAACAGTTTTGGATGAATGTTACTATTACCACTGGGGAGAACAACACACCATCTCTCCAGTCGGTCGTCAACAACAAAGAAGTAGTCATCACTCCTACAATAATCCGCCAAATTCTTCATCTAGATGATGCTATTTCTCCTGCTGGATATCCGAAGGGCGCCACAGATCTATCCTTTGCCCAACATGGATATCAAGGCAATCTCAGTGCCTCCACTATCATGAAGAAACACTTCCATGACGCTGAACGCCATTTTTCACATGGTGAATGTATGTTTGGCTCCTAAGACTTCGTCTTGGGATCAAATGTCGACAAAGTGGCAGCAGGTAATGTATTCTATTCTTGAGCAACAACCGTTAAACTTTTCAGAAATAATATTTTCGGAGCTCACGGATATGGCTCAAAAACTAACTGTTAACCGTTGGATACTATATCCACGGTTCATAATGGCCATCATTACAAAAACTTAATGCTGAGGGACTTGTTGGCTTGGGAGTCCCTGCTACGGCTGTTCTGCCGGAAGTATACTCCCGGCACAACTCTGACCAGACACTCAATTGGCTGCCAAGCTGCGCAAACCACGCAGCTGGAACCCACAGCCACCACCTCCAAATCAAAAGTCCCCACAAACCCACCAAAAAGAAACCCAAAAAGGCTACTCAGGGAATTGAGTCCCTGAGGATGCTCCTGCAACACAACGTAGGATATATCCACTAGTCCAAACCCCCTAGTGGATACAATGACTCTTCCAGCCATAGCCGCTCAGGATTCCTCTCAACAGGAGCCTGCAGCAACCACAAAAGGGGTACCTACACATCTGGAATCTTCCTCACTTGAGGGGATTGCCATTGAAAAGCACCAACCTCCCCAGGTGCACACTGCTTCTATCCCTTCACCCCATACACCGCCCTTCACAGCCCAACTTTAATAGTTGCACAAGTGCTGACTCAACTGCACTCCTCACCCCTCTCCAGAAACCACTTACTACTGGGAACACCTCTACAACTAAGGGCGAGGAACACAGTGCACTTGAGAACCCACAGCACAGGGGTTTACCACTTCTATCTCCTGGTGTAGATAAGGAGCTTAGAATATCTAGTGAGGCTGCCACCTCTTCTGAATCAGCACATGATCAGAATGAGGCTGGTAACATTGCTAAGACCTCACTAGAGGCAACAGCTGATGATGGACATTGTCCTGAGGCTGGAAGTCCCCAGTACCAAGCACAAGGGGCACATGCAACAACTGGTCTACACCCAGTGCATGTCAATCCTGCTCTAAGCAGGAGGTCAGATGATTCAGCTTCAGCTGATGATGACTTGGGCTTTTTCTACGATGTTCTTGCCTAGAACACAATCCTTGAAGAGAAAGTCAGTAGGCTTCAAAACCTCCTTGACCAACTCTCACAAAGAGAAAGACCATCTGCCTCCACCAACCCACAGATGGCACCTTCAGTTGAAGGTTCCCCAAACACTGAGCCACTCCAAACTCAACCACCTGCCTCTGCTTCAGGCCCTATTTCTCAGGAACAGAACCCTCCTGAGCAAATAGGTGCTGTACTTCAAAATTCCCTCCCTCTCATCACACCCATAATCACTGATATTGTGACTAAAGCCATTGATGAGAGGCTTTCCTCAACTTTACAATCCTTGATTGATGCTGCTGTGCAGAAGACACTTTCTGCGGTACAAACCCCTTCCACCAATGCATCCAAAAAGGGGGAGAGTACTGCAGTGAAAGAAAAGAAGAGGAAAAGAACAGAGGAAGAGAAGGAAGAGAAGCAAGCCCAAGAGGAGGAGAAAGAAAAGCAACCACTGCTCACTTACAAGCGAAAGAAAAGTGCTAAGGATCATCTACTGCTGAAGACAAATCCTTGGAAGAGTTGGTAAAAGAAGCTGATACTACACACACCCGATCCATGGATAAAATAATTGAACAACTCTTCAGGCAAGGGTTTGATACAGCCACATTGGATAGTGAGATCAGAAGGTTGGAAGTGCAAGAGATTCAAACCCGATGGGCTGGGTATGATGCTCTTGAAAAAGAGAGATTGAAGATCATGATCCGCTTCATTGCAAAAATTTAGGAAAATCTTAATGGAGATTCGCGCATGGACCAGGGACAGTATTCTGGCTATAGCCACCAGAATCTGTCTGTCTAAGCAATTCGACAAGGGGATTATTGTGGAAGCCCTTGATGAGGCTGGGGCTGGTAAAAGGTTGGAGATGGCTAAACTCACAAAGGCGAAACTTACTACAAAGATGCTGGATCAACCTTCCCTTCCACCCACTCAAACACAGCCTACCCCTCAAATCTCCCAACCAATCTCTAAGCCAAAATCCAAACATCCTCATTCTTCAAAAACAATTCCTTCACCAACCCAACCATCATCCAGTGATGCACCTAGAAGGAGGAGAAGGGTGCTGAGGATGGAAGAAGAAGAAGAAGAAGAGGAGGATGAAGATGATAGTCTACCACTCTCTGTTGTTCTAAAGCTACCAAAACCCCGAAGTCAACCCATGATCACACCTGACTCTCAAAGGGAAATGGTCAGAGTCAAGATAGAAGATGAAGAACAGCAGAAACAGCACGATGAGCAACTGTTGAAGATGGTTGACAAGGAATTTCCTCAGTCATCATCTATTCAAGCCATGAAAGGGCATGCTCAAAGGTTGTACACTCTCAGGCACACTTTTCAGTATGAGAAGGAGAGAGTGAGAGTATGGCCAGACCCCAAGGTGAGTTCTAGAATCCATAAAAGAACTATTCCACACAGATACAATGGCCAGGTCAGAAAAACAATAGATTCTACCATCATGCTGGCCATTGTAGTCTCACCTTGGGAAATCATTGATGAATTCAAGAAAGCTCACCAAGCAAAGATGACCCCTCAAGCTTTACTAGAAAACAAGATGATTAAGAAGGGGTTGTTATATAAAAAGCTTGAAGACATCAAGAAGAATGAGCTCCAGTTACTCCTTGAAGGCAACCATCCTGATGAATTTGTATATAGGGAGGTAACTACAGTGGAGCTGAAAAATGGCAGGACCATGAAGTACTTATCAGAGTACTATGGTCCAGAGTTCTTCTTCGAAGGTGGAGTAGAAGAACTCTCCAAGGAGGAACAAGTTGTTCTCCTGGAAGCCTATGTTCGAGAGTCATACAGACTCATTATGGGGAAGTAAATCTCCTGAATGGGATAACAACTCTGTGTCCAGTTCCCCAAAACAGAGTCCCATTCATACCCTGCCAAACAAATATCTGAGATTTCTTCCCAGGCCGGAGCTTACATGGGTCATCTTCTCTACTAATCAAGAAGGAAAAAGACCAATCTTTTGCCAACAATAAGTGGGATAATAAATAACTTAGAGGTTTTGGCTGCATTGGTTCAGGGGGAGTTTGTTGGACCAAAAGAACCAATGAGCCAAGATCAGAAAACCCCTAAGTCTCACATGGTATCACAACAACTGCTGAAAGCTTCATCAGCAGTTTGACAAGTGCTGAAGACTTCAACAGCTGAAGATCAAGTGCTGAAGACTTCAACAGCTGAAGAACTAAAGTGCTGAAGTACAATAGCTGAAGAACACAAGTGCTGAAGATCAACAACTGATGTACAAAGTCTGAAGACAAAGACTGAAGACATCAGCTGATGATATCTACTGAAGTCATCAGCTGATGAAACATCTGAAGGTCAAAGTCTGAAGATCAAGTACTGAAGCGTTAGTAGTTTGTCACAACTGCTGATGAAGCTTTCAGCAGTTGTTGTGATACCATGTGGGACTTAGGGGTTTCTGATCTTGGCTCATTGGTTCTTTGGTCCAACACATTTTTATTTTAAAGCTATTCCTATTAATGGTATTTTATGAATTGGTTTGTGAAAACACATTATATGATAGATCATTGTACCAAACTACCACCAAGAAACTCAAATTGGATTTGAGTGATACCTATCTTTGGTATTGCCGTCTTGGTTATATAAACAAGAAGCACATACAAACACTTTAAAAGAATGGTCTTTTAAAAGCAAGTGAATATGATTCATTTGATGTATGTGAATCTTGTTTACAAGGTAAAATGACTAAGGCACCTTTTAGTGGCAAATCCGAAAGGGCAAAAGATTTATTAGACATCATACATTTGGATGTATGTGGTCCTTTTAAGCCAATAACTATGTACCATTAAAGATACTTCATTACCTTTACTGACGACTATAGTTGATATGGTTATGTCTACTTGTTAAGACACGAAGTTGAAGCTTTTGAAATGTTCAAAATCTTCGCAAATGAAGTAGAAAATCAACTCAACAAGAAAATAAAAATTCTCCGCACCGATAGAAGAGGTGAATACCTATGTGATGCTTTTAAAGATCATCTTAAAAGTTGTGGTATTGTCTCACAACTATCTCCACCTATAACACCACAACACAATGGTGTGTCCGAGATGAGAAATCGAACACTATTGGATATGGTTTGATTTATGATGGCTAGAAGCTCATTGCCTCTATCATTTTGGGGTTTCTCTTTGCTCTCTGTGGCCCATATCTTGAATATGGCCCCAACCAAGAAAGTGGAAATGACACCTTTTGAAATATGGCATGGAAGGGTTCCCTCAATATCATATTTAAAGGTATGGGGTTGTGAGGCTTATGTTAAGACTCCCACCTCAAACAAGTTAGAAAAGCCGTTCCACTAAGTGTATCTTCATTGGATACCTAGAGATTCTGTGGGATAATATTTCAATGATCCATTGGAACAAAAGGAGTTTGTTACCAAGAAGGTTGAGTTCTTAAAATATAAGTTCCTTATGGAAGGAACTAGCAGTAGAATAGTGGATCTTGAGGAGGATCAAGAACCACAAACCGATACACAATTGGTTGACACTAGCACTCAACATGAGGATGTTGTGGGTGATCAATTAGTTGATCAATGCACAAAAACATTCGCAGATATGGTAGAATTAGTAATCCACCTTAAAGATATGGATTTTTCTTGGATGGCTTCTATGTGCTAGATTCTGATGAACCAACCACTTATCATGATGCAATGTCCAATTTGGATTGTGACAAATGGCTTGAAGCCATGAACATTGAGATGCAATCCTTGTATGACAACCAAGTATGGGACTTGGTTGAACCACCTCTGAACTCCAAGATAGTTGGAAGTAAGTGGGTTTTCAAGAAGAAAACCAATATGCATGGAAACTTGGATACTTATAAAGCTAGACTTGTAGCAAAAGGTTTCACTCAAACTCAAGGAGTTGATTATGATGAGACCTTCTCGCCTGTTGCAATGCTAAAGTCTATTAAGATATTATTTGCCATAGTGGCTCATTATGATTATGAGATTCGGCAAATGGATGTCAAAACTGCGTTTCTAAATGGATATCTTAAGGAAGATGTCTATATGGTTTAGCCTAAAGGTTTTGTTAATAAAAAACATCCTAACAAAGTATGCAAGTTAAAGAAATCAATCTATAGATTGAATCAAGCATCAAGAAGTTGGAATCACCATTTTGATGAAGAGATAATCAAATTTGGGTTCATCAAAAACGCTCATGAAGCATGTGTATATAAGAAAGCTAGTGGAGCATCATCAATTTCCTAGTATTGTATGTCGATGACATTCTACTATTTGGAAATGACATTCCAACCTTGGAGGGTGTAAAAGCCTGGCTTGGAAGTTGTTTCTCCATTAAAGATCTTGGTGAAGCCACCTATATTTTAGGAATAAAGATCTATAGGGATAGATCAAGGTGGTTGATAGGTTTAAATCAAAGTGCATACATTGATAAGATTTTGAAAGGTTCAACATGGAAAACTCTAAGAAAGGTACAATACCTATTCAAAGAGGAACGATATTGAGTAAGACTCAATGTCAAAGCTCAAAGGATGAGCAAGATAAAATGAAAGGAATCCCATATGCAATTGCTATAGGATCCATCATGTATGCAATGATATGCACTAGGCCGGACGTGTCATGAGCTTTGAGCATGACAAGCCGATACCAGCAAAATCCTAGAAATAGTCATTGGATGGCTGTTAAGAACATACTTAAGTACCTAAGGAGGACCAAAGATATGTTCCTAATCTATGGCTAATCTATGGATCTGGTGAGGAGGAACTCTTAGTGAAGGATTACACAAATGAGAGTTTCTGAACTGATCAGGATGACTCACGATCACAATTGGGGTACATTTTCATCTTGAATGAAGGATCAATTTCTTGGAAGAGCTCTAAGCAAGATGTGGTGGCATTGTCAACTATAGAGTGAGAATACGCCGCTTCATTAGCAGCTCAGGAAGCTACATGGTTAAAGAAATTCATTGCCGATCTAAGGGTAGTACCTTCCATTCAGGACCCCCTAGAAATTCTTTGTGACAACAAGGGGGCGATTGCTCAAATCAAGGAACCCCGTGCACATCAAAAAACTAGGCACATTGAACGGAGATTCAACTACATAAGGGATGAAGTTGAAAAGGGAAAGATATGTATTCGCAAAGTTCACATGGATCAAAACATTACGGATCCACTCACGAAGCTTCTTGAAAAGGCAAAGCATGAAAGTCATACTTGTGCCCTGGGACTTGAATATTCTTGTAACTGGATATGATCTTTAGTTTTTGTATTTATATATTGTAACCCTTTATTACTTGAATACATTATTTGGTTATAATGTTTCAACTAATATTCCTATTTTGCATGTTTAAAATCCATGAATAAATCATTTACTCAGAACGTCTGTAGTCGTTCATACTTGTGGGAACAAGTATAAAGGTAAGACTATTATGAACTTAGATTGGTAGATATTAATATGGATGAATATAGAGCAAAAGGTTGCTCCCAAAGTTCATAGATATTTATGGGATACAAGTATTGGACTGACCAGCATCTCAAATATTACTACATGGAATCTTCCTGATTGATCATAAGTAATTTTGAGTAAAGGCGAATATCATTTGGTATCCTCTAACCTGAGATACATATTAGGTCTTGATATTTTACCTAATATTATACTTTGACTTAGTTCTTCGCTGTTTTGAAACATGGCAGTACATAAGTCTGAGTTCAGGTATGATATAAGGTAATTGTGAGAGACATATGTAGTCAAGATAGGATTTGTCCCTCTTATTCGTTAAGACTAAGATGCCTAAAGCCTGATAAAGTTAAATCAATGGAGAATGATCATTTTGTGTCTCTGGGATTTAACATGACATCTGTTACAAAAGGATAGATGATTGATTCACCTAAAACATTTCGAGTAAGGTACTTGAAGGAGATGATGTTATTTAATGGCACTTAATCATACATATTATGGGTAGTAAACCGGTGTTAGGTGGTATCTACTACTTGCATCAATCTTCTATGAATCTTGGGCAAGTGGGAGATTGTTGGATCTTGTATGCCCAAGACACATATAAGATTAATGTGATTAGTACATTATGATCCAAGTCGGGTCATACCCAATAACAAGCTAAACAAACACCAACAAACTTGTGGCTTTCTCTCTTGGGGGCTAGACATTCAAGAGCATCATCATCTTTATCTCATCCATACTTCATCATCTTATTCTTGAAAGGTAGTTTCAAGAACACCCTATGGTGGTATTTTTGTTTTTGATAGCATGTTATTTCACATATATTAATGATCCTTGTTTATGGGTATTGTCTTTGCTTAAATGGTTAAAAATTTCAAATTGTTAAAGATACTTTAAACCTTATATCCGCTGCGTTTTTATAGTTTAAATGGTTAAAGTAGCTTTGATTAATATGTTACACAACCTAACAGAAGGATCTTATATGCCAATTCAAGTGGTGGGTTGATAGTTGTTCTGCTGGAAATCCCACAAGTCCAAGAAAAAATGTGGATGAAGAATCTGCAAAGAAGAATACAAATGTTTGCTAACTGCATTTGTATTTGTGGATGACATAGAACAAATGCTGACAAGTATTTGTCCTTCTGCATAAACAAATGCGGACAGGCAGAAACAAATGCTCACAAGTATTCGTACATTCGCATTTACTTTTGCGGATGCCGGACAACAAATGTGCATATGTGTTTGTTCATTCGCATTTGTCAATGTTGATGACCAAACACTAATGTTGCAAACCAAAAAGTAATGCTCATCAAGATTAACACATCCACATTAGTTAATCCGAATGAACAAAAGAAATGTTGATGAAGACTGAGACTAGTTCTCTCATGTATAAGTTAGGGGTAGTTTAGTTATTTTGCAAAAGGCATCTTGTCAGCCTATAAATAGAATAGAAAACCTCATATGTGAGGTGACTGTTGATACATAATCGAGACAATTAGAATATTTTCTTTTGTCTTATGTTTACACCATGTCTTGTTACTTTTTAATGCTCTTACCCTAGCATTCATTGTAATCGATTACCTTCATTAATACAAACAACATTTATGAGTATTTCTTGCATTCAATGTTCCTTGATTGTTTGATTCCCCCTTACAATTGTTGACTCAATAATCATATTCGGTCCTTGTTGACTCATATCAACAAAGAATATCATTCTCCAACCCAGTCAACATGAACTTCCTTACAATATCCCAGTTTTCAAGAGTCACTCCAACAACCACTAGAGTGTCCATAATCTCAACATTCCTAAAGTATTGTTCAGTCATGATTTCACATGTTTTAAAGATGAAATTGTCATACTGCTGCTTAAGGAGATACTTCTTGTTCTCCTTGGCTTCAGTAGAACCCTCATACATTAGTTTCAATGCATCTCATTTAGCTATTTTGCATTTCTTGAACCTTTATATATAGAGTTTGGAAGAGCAGTGAAGGGTGGTCATGGCCTTCTAATCAATTTCAACTCTCTTTCTATCATAATCAGAGTAGTCAAGCATAGCCTTTGGAATCATACCACCTCTAGCAGTTGAAGAGGTGTTTGGTATGTAAGGTCTTGAGACAACAGATTCCCACATCCTGGAATATTGAGACTTGATGAAACCTTCCATTCTTTGGAACCAAGTGTCAAAATATTCAAGAGTGATCAGCGGGGACTTTGTCATGGTTGTGGTTTCCATATCAGCTTTAGTGATAGCTGCCATTTGAGATGTTAAGTATTATGTGTGTGATGGATCATAAGATGGTGAGATCTTACTACCAAGAGCTTGTAATGCTCTGATACCAATTGTAGGGTCATTGGATGGGGTTTGGTCAATTACAACAAAACACACAATGAGGAGAGATTGATTTACAACAATTAATAGATCAAATAGGGAACTTGAAACCAAGTACAATGATACTAAGAAACACAAGTAAATGAGAGACAAAACAAGAACAAAATACACAAATTTTTGGTTTTCAAAAATGTTGTATATTGCTCTCTAGTTCCTTACAAGTGTTACAAATCATACATTAAGATACAAAGGACCATAGATACCTTATACTACATCTACAACAGGCCATACTTTCAAGGCTAGCTGGATACATGATCTAGACAACAACAAAATCAATACTGACTATGACATGCCATAGCTCACATCTTAATATATTACAAAAAGGATAAAAGTACATAAAGTAGAAAGAAACAGACTGATAACTGCAATGTATAGTTTACCAAAAGCATGACCTTTCCACTAACTTTTGAAAGTGGGTGAGTCAATTGGCTTCGGAATACTTTGTCTTTGAAGCTTTGGAAGACTTCATGTTTGGATTTGGAAGATATTGGTCTTGTATTCGAAAGATTTCACACCTAGAATATTTTCTAATGTAGAATGTGAAACTTTCGAAGCATTCTACCTCAGCACTTTGTGCATGCATGCAGGACAGACTATTTGGATGTTTTGGATTGCATCAGCCTTGTATGAAACCATACATGCATGATCACATGTGAAAGTAAAGAAAGGAAGGTTTTAAATAAAAATAAAGTATTCTATTTTATTAAACTAAAACTCACTCAGCAACACTGACTTTTATGTGTTTCTAATTGGCAGGTAATGGTTGTTAAGGATGACATGGGTGGTACTTGGCTTATTTTGGAGGGCATCCATCTTGTATAATGATAATGTTTTTGTGATATAATGCAACAAGTTATATTTTATAATCTTTTAACGATGTATTATTTTGCAAAATCAATATTAATGATATGAAATGGTTTAAATTTATTACGATATATGTTTTGATGTGCAATGATCGACCAGTTGTGAGCGTCCTGGGAACGGGGCCTTACAGGAAGACACTACTATGAGTCATTGGACATAAGTATGGTCCTTCTGACACTCCGTTGTAGACCTTTGATATACTTTATGGCATTTTCTCAAAACCCATTTAGGTGACTATCCTTTATTCCATAATTCACCTTTATTAGTTAGTAAAGTTGCCAACTTTAGTTGGTGACAAAGGTAAGTCATGGACATGTCATGACTACAAAATCTTAAATAATACATTATCTAAGGTACCTTAACTTTAGCTTTGTAGCATTTACATTAGTTATAGGTTTCCAGCTGGTATCAAAGTATAGCGGGCGGTAGGTGATAGTATATATAGTTTCTCATTGTATCTCTTGTAATATGCTTGTAAGAGTCTTGTAATACTTTGAATTAAGAAGTAATATATACAAGTACCTTGAAAATTCTTTCCTTGTGTTCTTTGTTACTTACTATATTATTATCAACTCTTAGAAGAGGTGCTGCTTCATCTAAAACCATGTGTGATTAAGTAAGTTTGAGAGAAAAACTAGGTGTTAAGTAACAAACATCAATCCTGCAACATCTGCCCTCCACATGTGTCGGTTACGCTTGCCGATGATCTTAATTGGCTGGTCATCGGAATAGATACATTGAATTTCATGGTCGCTCATGGAGGTTCAAGGAATACTTCTTTAATACCAATTGGCTTAAAAGACTCTTTAATTTCATCACAAACCCTTCAGTTTCAATCATCAATTACAATTGCAGATCATGTCCCCTCCATTCAATCATTGATTTATTCAATCAGTTTAAGTCCACTACTGCTTTTAAAATCCTGACTTGAAGTTAACTTCACCATAATTCCATCTTGAATTGTTTCTTGAAATCTAGGTATGTGTAGATGATCACCTAATTTTTTCCTCATCATTGTAACAGGTGAGCGGCTAAGTAAATCCTTCCCTTTAATAATTAGATAAATTGAAACTATTAAGTAATTAAACATCCATTGAATATTGGGATGAAACAGTTAGGATCTTCTTCTTTATTTCTTGTGATTCCAGCTTAAAAATCTTCAAAGGAGTTTGGGAACTTATAAATCATAAAATCTATGGTGTGGCATATGAAAAGATATGTCAAAGGGATTTAGGCTACTGATTGGTATAATCCTTTTGAGGTTTTTAGTTTGTTTACTTGTTCATAAATTGATTAAGGTATCTTTTTAGTTTTGTTTCTTTTAAGATTTTCTTGAATTGATTGAATTAAGAGAGACAATAAGCAGGCATTGGATTGGAGAAGATGAGAAGGTTACAAAGATATTTGTTGAAAAACATACTTCGTTCATTTTAGTTTGTCCATAACATGTTTTTTATTAATCTCTATTTGACTAGGTTTTAGAATGATATTCTCTGATGATGTGAATCAACAAGGACTGAATGTAATGATTGAGTCAATGATTGTAATGCGGAATCAAACAATCAAGGAATATTAAATGCAAGAAATATTCAAAATGTTGTTTGTATTAATGAAGGTAATCGGTTATAATGAATTCTAGGGTTTGCGTTAAACAGTAAAAAGAAACCTTGTAAACATAAGACTAAACAAAAGATTCTAATTGTCTAGAATGTGTATTAACAGTCACCTCACATACGAGGTTTTCAATTCTATTTATAGGCTAACAAGATGCCTTTTACAAAATGACTAAACTACCCCTAACCAATACATCACATAACTAGTCTAATTCTTCATTACCATTTCTTTTGCTCATCTGTTTTGACTAATGCGAATGTGTTGATTTTGATCAACATTTCTTTTGGTCTTCAGCATTAGTGTTTGGTCATGAGCATTGACAAATGCGGATGAACAAACACTTATGGGCATTTGTTCCAGTCATCCGCATTAATAAATGTGGATGTACAAATACTTATCAGTATTTGTTTCCGGCTATCCGCATTTGTTAATGCAGAAGAACAAGTACGTGTCAGCGTTGGTTCTATGTCATCCGCATATACAAATGCTGTTAGCCAATACTTGTAGATTCTTCATCCACATTTGTTCTTGGACTAGTGGGATTTGCAAGAGGACAACCATCAAACCACCACTTGAATTGGCATGTATGATCCTTTTAGGGTCCAACAATACTACCCCTAAGAATATACAACCTAAGTTCTTTAAGGTTTGATGGTGGTTGAGGTTGCGAAGATTCTGCTGGGTCTTGTGGAAGAATAAGAGGTTCTGCCTCAGATGGATCTAGAATGGCCTTTATCATGTTGACAAAGTTATTGGCATCAGACATCTTCTCTCTGTTTAGTACATGGACCTTCATCTGGCTCATTATGAAGATTGCTTCTAAGGGCAGCTTCTTTAGAGAAACGGATTCCCATATTGACATTGTGGACAACCCATCTCTATCATCAATAGAGCTCCATCCACATCCATGTCTAACTTCACAATATTCCCTAATTACACAGGAGTATTCTTCTTCTTCCACTTCTCCCTCTTGACATTGATTCTATCAAATGCCATTTTTAAAATCTTTATACATTTCAAAAAGAAATGCATATCTTCTTCTCCTATTTTATTCTTTATCTCTCTGAAATGCCTTGTGTATACGTAGTGGATATAGGATTCATCTAACAATCTCACCTCATATCCATTAAACAACCTGATTTTAGCTCCTTCCTTTCCTCCCCATCTTCTTTCAATCACCAACTCATATGTCTTTTCATCATAGTAGATATTTGAGATTGGTATGGAGGAATGAGTTTCAGCTACCATCTTTCTTTTTAGAGACTCATTAGGTTTCACCTTAAGTTCAGGGAATACACCTCTTTAGTTGGTTTTGTTCTTTTCATCTCCAAGGGGTTGACAAAGGATCTATCTTTCCTCATGCAGATAGCCTTGAGAGATTTGAAGTTTTCTATTCTTTTAAACATTCCCAGAATATCTTCAAACTCATAACCCGTTACATAGCCTTGTGATTGATCAACTCAAGATTGGCTAGTTCTTTTAGATCTTGGATTTCCAGGGAGTTCACTAGAACAGGGTACTCTATGAAGAATTGAACTAATCCTGAAATCCTCTTAATCATGAACATGTTCCGGTCATTGTCATACTTCCACGCAATTATCTTTTGATCAGTTTTGCCTTTTGCAGTAGACACACCTCTAATCATCTCTCAGGAGTGGTGGACCCTTCTTGAAGCTTCAATTGAGAGGGCTCAGAAAACCACTCTGGATTCTTGTGCAGAATAGGTGCCAGAGAGTCATGGTCTCTGTGGGTGAGCTGGATGTGTTCTAGGCTTTTTGCTAATAATCTCTTCTTCAATTTCCTTTAACCTTTCTTTCTTTTCATTAATCATCCTAAGGATAGCAGCCCTTAGGGAATTTGTCTTCATGTTGCCCAATTTTCTTCTCGTAAATCATTGATCAGACAGATAGTCCTTCATTTCTGTTAGCCAATACTCTAGGGATCAGGATACAGTGGTTGAGGAGTGGAAGTTTGCTTTGCCTTTGAGAATGACTTGAACACTAGAGCTTTGGGAGAAAGAGTCTTTTCATACTCAGTCTCATAAGTAGGGTCCAACAATTTGTTTAACTTTTCTTTTTTTGCCTTCATTCTCTCATAAGTCATTCTAAACACCTCATCAGGGTCATGCCTATGATTTATCAAAAACATAGCTTTCACCATCAAGTCATCAGTTTGGGCTTTCTCTACCATTTCATGTACTGACTCATATTCTTTCACAAGGCTTTTATGAGCTATTGGCTCATCAACCACATAGCCACCCTCTATTTCTCGTTCTTCTAGATCAATGAATTAAGCCTTCTCTTCAAATTGGGCTTCAGCTTTCTCATGCTCCTCTAGAAATTCAGCAATTGCTACAATGCTTCTGGGGTCATCTTTTTCCTTTTTCTTGATTGGTTCTTCTTCTGCCATGGTCTCTTTCCCTTTGTCTTCTTAGATAAATATTTCCTCCTTCTGGTATAGGTTTGCATTCCTGAACCATATGAGGTTTTAGCCATTTTAGCATCTTGAAAGCCTCTGATTTTTCTTTTTCATGAGGCTGATTCTTCCTCTTTTGTTGCTCTTCACATAATCTTCTAGTAAGCTCTTTTTGCATCTAAAAATGATACAGTAGGCACTATTTGCATACTCAATTCCTTCTCAATTGGGATAGGAGATTGAGGAATTACCACTATTGGTTCAATATTTTGCCCCTGATCAACAATGAACTCCCAAAAATCATCATCTATAATAACTCTTCTGTAGTGAAAAAGTTAAGAGCTTTAATCATATCACTAAATTCAACCTCTTCAGAATGAACTTCTTCTGGTTTGCTTGTATAGAACACCATTTCCATGCTAAATTCATCATGTTTTGATTCACTAGTTTCATCCCCTTTCTCAGTCTTAGAGAATTTCATCTTTTTCGTAGGAGGGGAGTTATCACCACTTTCCCCTGATGAACTTTCTTTACTGAATCTTTATCATTTTCCTATTTTCTTTTCTCTTCTATTTTCTCTTCTTTATCATCTTCCCCATCTCTGCTTCCCTTTTGATCATAACAAACAGCTCTAACTCAGATACTCTATTGCTTAGAGTTTCTATATATTTGTGCAAGTATCAGATAATATCAGAATGTTCTTCAATAATTCCTTGTTGTTCTTCCATAGCTATTGTCTGTAAGTCTAAAGTGTTAACATAACCACTTATTTCATCCCTTGAATGTTAGAGAGCTGCCTTTAAACTTTCAATCTCCTTTTCTTTTTCAATCTTTTCATCCTAATACTTTTCTTTCACATCTTTTAACTCCTCTTTCTCATCAAATTCTTAGTGTTGTTTGGTCTTGTTTGTGCTTGGCCACCATTTATCCTTGGTGCCTTGCACTCCCTAGCAAAGTGACCTATTTGGTAACAGTTGTAACACTTGACTTGGCTTTTATCTAGCCCAAACTTTCCACTAGATGTATTGCTAGGAAACTTCCTTCCTGTCCTCTTGTAGAACTTCTTGGCTCTATGAGTGCTAAGAACCATCTGCTGAACTATCTCCATATACTCCTGGTCATCAGGATGGATAAAATCTAGGTCTTCAAGGGTGAATACAAAGTAGCCTAAGCTTTCATCAGAAGACACAAAGGCATGTGAAGAACTTGTCACTTGGAATGGGCTTCCTTGAGTGTAGCTTTCTTTTGGTGTCTCTAGGAAGGTGATGAAATGAACCTTTTGTGAGTTGTTTGGGTAGCATATAAGATGATGTTAAGGTTCTCTGCTATCCCTTTCAGTCACATGCAAGGCTATACACATTTTATTGCTGGAGTTACTAGATAAACCTTGCATGTTCATCTCTATAGGTATCCATTGAAAATACCATACAACTCAGTCAAATTGAGAGTCTTAATGTTCTTAGTCCTCTTAATGACAACACAATAATGGGTCCATTACCTACGAAGAGAGGACATGAACTTCCTTACAATGTCCATGTTTTCAAGAGTCACACCAACATCCACTAGAGTGTACATAATCTCAACATGCATAAAGTATTGTTGAGTCATGGTTTCACCTATTTTAAGGGTGAAATTTTCAAACTGCTACTTCAGGAGATCCTTCTTATTCTTCTTGGCTTCAGTAAAACCTTCATACATTAGTTTCAATGCATCCCACAACTACTTATCTGTTTTGCATTTCTTGAAACCTCTATATATAGAGTTTGGAAGAGCAGTCTAAAGAGCTTTCATGGCATTCTGATCAATTTCTCCTCTCTTTCTATCTTCATTAGAGTAGTCAGCCACAACCTTTGGAATCATACCACCTATAGCAGCTGAAGTGGTGCTTGGTATGTAAAGTCCTAAGACAACAGATTCCCACATCCTGGAATCTTGACACGTGATGAAACCTTCCATTCTTTGGAACCAAGTGTCAAAATCTTCAAGAGTGATTAGCGGGGACTTTGTTATGGTTCCGGTTTCCATATGAGCTTTAGTGATAGCTGCCATTTGAGATATTAAGTAGTACATGTTTGAAGGATCTTAAGATGGTGAAATCTTACTATCAACAGTTTGTAATGCTCTGATACCAATTGTAGGACCATTTGAGGAGGTTTGGTCACTTACAACACAACAAACAATGAGGAGAGATTGATTTAGAACAATTAACAGACCAAATGGGGAACGAAAAACTAGTTACAATGAAACTAAGAAACACAAGTAAATGAGAGACATAACAAGAACAAAATACACAAATGTTTGGTTTTCAAGAATGTTGTATATTGCGCTCTAGTTCCTTACAAGTGTTACAAATCATACATGAAGATACAAAGGACTAGAGATACTTTATACGACATCCTATACTCGGCCATACTCCGAAGGCCAGCTGGATACATGATCTAGCCAATAACAAAATCAATTAGAGTCAAAAGGCAAATTGCCTTTTAACTAGTGACTTTGACATGCCATAGCTCACATCCTAATATATTACAAAAAGGATAAAAGTACATAAAGTAGAATGAAACAGACTCAAGATCTTAATGTAAAGTTTACCAAATGCAATGACCTTTCCACCAACTTGTGAAAGTTGGTGAGTCAAACAAATTTGCAGCAGAAAGGTGGTCCAGCTTTATGGTATAAGGTACATTAGATAAAGCATGTACTCAAAAGTCTTCGTATGAATTTTTTCTTCATATACTGGCTTCGGAAGACATTGTCTTTGAAACTTTGGAAGACTTCATATTTAGTATCGAAAGATATTGGTCTTGTATTCGGAAGATTTCACACCCAGAATATTTCCTAAAGTAGAATGTGAAACTTCCAAAGCATTTTACTTTAGAACTTTGTGCATGCATGCAGGACAGACTATTTGGATGTTTTGGATTGCATCAACCTTAAATGAAACCTTACATGCATGATCATATGTGAAAGTAAACATAGGAAGGTTTTAAACAAAAGTAAAGTATTCTACTTTATTAAACTAGAACTCACTCTACAATGCTAATTTTTATGTGTTTTCAGTTGGCAGGTAATGGTTATTGAGGATGGCACAGGCGGCTACTTGGCTTATTTTGGATGGCATTCATTTTGTATAATGATAATGTTTTTGGGATATAATGCCACGGTTTATATTTTGTAATCTGTCAATGGTGTATCATTTTGCAAAATCAATTATAACGATATGAAATGGGTTTAAATTTATTCCGCTATTGTTTTGATGTGTAATGACCGACTAGCTGTGAGCGTCCTGGGAACGGGGCCTTACAGGAAGACACTACTATGAATCAGTGGACATAAGTATGATCTTTCTAACACTCCACTATAGACCTCTCATATATTGCATGCCGTTTTCTCAAAGCCCATGTAGGTGACCATCCTTTATTCCACTATTCAGCTTTATAAGTTAGTAAAGTTGCCAACTTTAGTTGGTGACAAAAGCTAAGTTATGAAAATTTTATGACTACCAAATCTTAGATAATACATTATCTAATATGCCTTAACTTTAGCTTTGTGGTATTTGCTTTAGTTATAGGTTTCCAGCTGTTATCAAAGTATATCCAGCTATAGGTGATAGTTTATATAGTTTCTCCTTGTAACTCTTGTAATATGCAATTAAGAGTCTTGTAATACATTGAGTTAAGAAGTAATATATACAAGTACCTTGAAAATTATTTCCTTGTGTTCTTTGTTACTTACTATATCATTATCAACTCTTAGAAGAGGTGTTGCTTCATCTAAAACCATGTGTGATTAAGTGAGTTTGAGAGAAAAACAAAGTGTTAAGTGAGAAACATCAATCCGCCAACATATACCCTACACCTGCGTCGGTTACTCCTGCTGGTCATCTCAATTGGCTGGTCATCGGAATAGATACATTGAATTTCATGGCCGCTCATGGAGGTTCAAGGAATACTTCTTTAATACCAATCGGCTTAAAGGACCCTTCAATGCCATCACGAACCCTTGAGTTTCAATCATCAATTGCAATTGCGGATCATGTGCCCTCCATTGAATCATAAATTCATTTAATCTGTTTAAGTCCACAACAGCTTATAAAAGCCTGACTTGAAGTTAATTGCACCATAATTCCATCTTGAGTTGTTTCTTGAAATCTAGGTATGTGTTGATGATCCCTAATTTTGTTCACCATTTATCATAGCAGGTGAGCGGTTGAGTAAATCCTTCCCTTTAATAATCAGAGCAATTGAAATGATTATGTAATTAAACATTCATTGAATATATTCGTGGATGAAATGGTTGGGATCTTCTTCTTTATTTCTTGTGATTCCAGCTTAAAAATCTTCCGAGTTTGGGAACTTATAAATCATAGAATCTATGGTGTGGCATATGAAAGGATATGTCAAAGGGATTTAGGCTGCTCTTTGGTATAATCCTTTTGAGGTTTTGGTTTGTTTACTTTTTCATAAATTGATTAAAATATCTTTTTAGTTTTGTTTCTTTTAAGATTTTTTTGAATTTATTGAATTAACAGAGACAATAAGCAGGCATTGGATTGGAGAAGATGAGAAGGTTACAAAGATTTTTGTTGAAAAACATACTTAATTCATTTTAGTTTGTCCATAACATGTTTTTTATTAATCTCTATTTGACTAGGTTTTAGAATGCTATTCTCTGTTGATATGAATCAACAAGGATCAAATATGATAATTGAGTCAATGATTATAAGGCGGAATCAAACAATCAAGGAACATTGAATGCAAGAAATACTCATAAATGTTCTTTGTATTAATGAAGGTAATTGGTTACAATGAATGCTAGGGTTTGCGTTAAACAGTAACAAGACACCTTGTAAACATAAGACTAAACAAAAGATTCTAATTGTCTAGAATGTGTATTAACAGTCACCTCACATATAAGGTTTTCTATTCTATTTATAGGCTGATAAGATGCCTTTTACAAAATGACTAAACTACCCCTGACCAATACATAAGATAACTAGTCTAATTCTTCATTAGCATTTCTTTTGTTCGTCTATATTGACTAATGCGAATGTGTTGATCTTGATTAGCATTTTCAGTGGTCTTCAGCATTAGTGTTTGGTCATCAGCATTGACAAATGCGGATGAACAAACACTTATGGGCATGTATTTCTCGTCATCCGCATTAATAAATGTGGATGTACAAATACTTATCAGTATTTGTTTCCGGCTATCCGCATTGGTTAATGCAGAAGAACAAGTACGTGTCAGCATTGGTTCTATGTCATCCGCATATACAAATGTGGTTAGCCAACACTTGCATTCTTCTTTGCAGATTCTTCATCCGTATTTGTTCTTCGAATTATGGGATTTCCAGCGGCACAACCATCAACCCACCACTTGAATTGGCATGTATGATCCTTTCAGGGTCCAACAATACTCCCCCTAAGGATTATACAGCCTAAGTTCTTTAAAGGTTTGAGATGGATCATGTTGACAAAGTCATTGGCATTAGACATCTTCTCTCTATTTAGCACATGTATCTTCATTTGGCTCATTGTGTAGATGGCTTCTAAGGGCAACTTCTTTAGAGAAATAGGTTCCCATATTGATAATGTGCACAACACATCTCTATGAATCAATAGAGCTCCATCCACATCCACCTTTAATTTCCAATATTCCCTGATTGCAAGGAGTCTTCTTCTTTTTCCTCTTCTCCCTCTTGATATTGATTCTATCAAATGCCATTTTTAAAATCTTTATACATTTTAGAAATAAATTCATATCTTCTTCTCCCATTTTATTATTTATCTCTGTGAAATGCCTGGTGTATATGTAGTCAATATAGGATTCATCTAACAATCTCACCTCATATCCACTAAACAACATGATTTCAGCTCCTTCCTTCCTCCCCATCTTCTTTTAGTTACTTACTCATATGTCTTTTCATCATAGTAGACATTTGAGATTGGTTTGGTGGAACGAGTTCTAGCTACCATCTTTCTTTTTAGAGATTCAGTAGGTTTCACCTTAAGTTCAAGGAATGCCACCTCTTCGGCTGGTTTTGTTCTTTTCTTCTCCAAGGGGTTGACAAAGGATCTATCTTTCCTCATGCAGATAGCCTTGAGAGATTTGAAGTTTTCTATTCTTTTAAATATCCTTAGAATATCATCAAACTCATAACCCCTAAACCTAGCCTTATGATTGATCAACTCAAGATTGGCTAGTTCTTTCAAAATCATGGATTTCCAAGGAGTTCACTAGAATAGAGTACTCTATGAAGAATTAAACTAAACCTAAAATCCTCTTAATTGTGAACATGTTCCGGTCACTGTCATACTTCCAGGAAACTATCTTCTGATCAGTTTTGCCTTTTGGAGTAGACACACCTCTAATCATCTCAACAGTGGTGGGCCCTTCTTGAAGCTTCAATTAAGAGGGCTCCGCAAACCACTCTGGATTCTTGTGCAGAATAGGTGCCAGAGAATCATAGTCTCTATGGGTGAGCTGGATGTCGTGAGCAGATGCTCGTGTTCTAGGCTTTTTTTCTAATAATCTCTTCTTCAATTTCCTTTAACCTTTCTTTCTTTTCGTTAGTCATCTTAAGGATAGCAGCCCTTAGGGAATTTGTCTTCATGTTGCCAATTTTCTTCTCTTAAATCATTGATCAGACAGATAGTCCTTCATTTCCCTGTCAGTCATACTATAGGGATCATGATACAATGGATGAGTAGTGGAAGTCTGCTTTGCCTTTGAAAATGACTTGAACATAGGAGCTTTGGGAGAAAGAGTCTTTTCATACTCAGTCTCATAAGTAGAGTCCATAGTTTGTTTAATTTTCTTCTTCTGCCTTCATTCCCTTATATGTCATTCTCAACACCTCATCAGGTTCATACACATGATTTATCAAAACATAACTTTCACCATCAAGTCATCAGTTTGGGCTTTCTCTACCATCTCCTGTACCGACTCCTCCTCTTTCGCAAGACTTTTATGAGCTATTGGTTCGTCAACCACAAAGCCACCCTCTATTTGTCCTTCTTCTAGATCAATGAATTCATCTTTTTTTCAATTATGCTTTAGCTTTTTCATGCTCCTCCAAAAATTCAACAATTGCTGCAATGCTTCTAGGTTTATCTTTTTACTTTTTCTTGATTATTCTTGTTTTGCCATGGGTCTCTTTCCCTTTGCCTTCTTAGATAAATATTTCCTCGTTCTTGTATAGGTTTGCATTCCTGAACGAGATGAGGTTTCAGCCATTTCAGCATCTTGAGGCACCTTTTTAGCCTCTGATTTTTCTTATTGATGGTAATAACTGATGATTCTTCTCTCTTTTGTTGCTCTTCACATAATTTTCTAATAAGCTCTTTTTGATCATCTGAAAATGATACAGTAGGCACTATTTGCATACTCAATTCCTTCTCAATTGGGACAGGAGATTGAGGAATGACCACTATTGGTTCAAAATTGTGCCCCTGATCAACAATGAACCCCTAAAAATCATCATCTATAATAAACTCTTCTGTAGTGAAATAGTCAACAGCTCTAATCATATCACTAAATTCAACCTCTTCAGAATGAACTTCTTCTTGTTTGCTTGTATAGACCACCATCTCCATGCTAGATTCATCATGTTTTGATTGACTAGTTTCTTCCCTTTTCTCAGTCTCAAAGAATTTCATCTCTTTGGTAGGAGGGGAGTTATCACCATTTTCCCTTGATGAACTTTCAAAACTATCATCTTTATCACTTTGCCTTTGACTTTTCTCTTCTATTTTCTCTCCTTTATCCTTCTCATTCTCTGCTTCTCTTTTGATCATAACAAGATGCTCTAACTCAAATACTATCTTGTTTAGAGTTTCTATCTGTTTCTACAAGTCTCTTATAATATCTGATTGTTCTTCAATCATTCCTTTTTGTTCTTCCTTAGCTATAGTCTAGATGGCTAAAGTGTCAACATGACCACTTATTTCATCCGATGAATGTTGGAGAACTGCTTTTAAACTTTTGATCTCCTTTTGTTTTTCTTTCTTTTCATTCGTATACTTTTCTTTCACACCTTTCAACTAGTCGTCTAATAATTAGTCGTTCCATCTTGGCTACTTATTATAGTAGTTTTGAAATCAACTCATCTTTTTCATCAGGCTTGTTGATTCCTGATTCCGCATAACTTTCTGATGGAGCAGCCTTAGAAGCAACTTGCCTAACAGGCATCTATCTTGGATGATCCATGAGATTATAATTTGGATTGCTCTAAAGAGTTGGCACAATCACCAAACTCAATAGGCTCAGTAGTAACAGGAGATGTTTGAATAGATGATATGGGTGAGTGATGTATTGGAGATATATGTGAAGAGATTATGGATTATTGCAAGACCGATGAAGGGGGTCACTTACAACACAATACAACAAAGAGGACATTAACCAAACTTAATCAAACAGTAAACTGCATTAACCATAAGTGAGACACTAAGAACACAAGTAATGTAAAAGACAGAACAATAGAACATAGTGTATGGTTTTCAAGAATGCAGTATATTGCTTTCTCTATGTTCTATTGCAGGTGTTACAAAGCAAAATGGAAAGATACAAGAACATGAGATACTTATACTACATTCTACAGCCGGCAATACTTTGAAAGCCAGCTGGATACAATTGACTAGACACAAATAAAATCAATTGTAGAGTCAAAAGGCAGATTGCCTTTTGACTAGTGACTATGACATGCCATAGCTCACATTCTTATCTATTACAAAAAGGATAAAGTACATGAAATAGAAAGTTACAAACTCAAGACCTCAATGTACAGTTACCAAAAGCATGGACCTTTTCACCAACTCATGTAAGTTGGTGACATTATAGAGATGCAACGGAAAGGTGTCCAGCTTTATGGAAAAATACATCAAATAAAGCGTAAATCAAAAGTCTCCGGAAGAAATCTGTCTTCATGAGTTGAAGCTTTGGAAGACTTCATCTTTGGCTTTGGAAGATATTGGTCTTGGTTTCGGAAGATTTCACACTTAGAGTTCTTTTCAGTTGCATGTGTGAAACTTCCTAAGCTAATGCATTTATGCAGCATGCAGGATAGACTTTGGATGTTTGAGTTGCATCAGCCTCTTCATTATTCTCTACAAACTCCCCCTAGGTTGATGCTACCAAAACACTTAGTAGCCTTCTGATATCAATAGTTCTCATTAGAATGATAACCAACCCTTTCTTCATGAGATGATCAGGATCCTTCAAACTGTCAAAATGTCTTCTCATATGAAAGAGATCATGCAGAGGCAACTAAAACATATCTTTCCAAGTGTAGATGTCTTCAGTGCCTGTTCTCTAATGACATGCCATCTTTTTGGATTCGTGGTGTATGTCCAGGACAAGATGTGTCTTCTTGATGCTAGAGGAGCTATTGAAATTGGAGTTGATAGAGCATCCTCTGCCGGCACATCCTAAGGATGTTCTGACTCATCTTGGGGTTTAGAAGAGGGTGCACTATTTTGCTTCTTTGGCTTTGGTTTAGAAGCCGTCCTCTCCATTCTCTTTATAGGTTTTAACTGAGAAGACTGGCCTACAGTACTAGATTGATCTTCATTGTCTTTCTGAGTTGGGACTTCTTCTCTCCCAGGCTCAGAAAGGAGAGAAAGGTTGACCCTGCTATGGATCAAAAGATGAAGCTTGCTGAGGTTCAGCAGGAGGTCTAGGTTGTATTGTCTCTGGTTGTTCAACCTTAACCTCCACTACAGGTGGGGCTTGACTTTGAGGGGAGTGTAAATCAATGAGCTCTCCACTTTTTATCTTTTGCTTAATCACCTTGATATGCTCATCCATAGTGGATAGAGACATGGGGCCAAGTCTCCTACTGGAGAATCCATACAACTTTAAGAAGCTCATCATCCTCTGCCTATCAGTAGATTTCTTCATGCTTTTGTGGATGATGGCTCTTGACTTAGCAACTTATTCCCTCAGCTTCTTTTTGGTTATCTTTCTTTCTCTGACTATCTCAAGTTCGAGTTGTTTGAGATACTCAAACTCAACATAGTCATAAAACAAGGGAAGAAGTGCTTTTGCCTGATAGAGTCCTGTGGCACTCAAGTAGTTGATCATCTTGATTCTATCTTCTTCTTTATCTAGTTAAGGTTCTTGTTGAACAACATCCTCTTATACAAGACTTTCTTGACCTGGGGAGAGGGTAGGTACATGTTTGTACAATCTTTTCTTTCTTTTCTCTTCTTTGATTTGTACAAGAAGCTCTGCATCTTCTGCCTCCTTCTTCTCCCTTGACCTTTTAGGTCAACCAGTTCATTTAGCTCTTCTAAGGGGAGAGAGATGACATTGTCTATCTCATAGTTCCTTGTTTGCAGATAGTTTATCCTGACTACCCTTAACTCATCATCCTGAGTATCTGGTCTAGGGGCAGCCCTGATAGCAGACTCCATGAGTCTTATAAACTCAGAAGAGGAACTTTCTCCCATCAACATCCTTTTCCTCTCTCTCTCTCTCCTCTTCCTCAATCTCCTCGGATGTCATCTTTCATTTCCTTTTGTCACTCATAGACCTTTGTGACTCAGGGTGGAGAGAGCTTTGGCCTTCATTGCTTGATGCAGCTTCTAAGCTCTGGCTAGAGAGAGGTTGAGAAGCACCCCCCCCAGCAGGTGTCTCAAAAGGCGTGTGAATCTCTACAGTAGTTGATGACGATGAGACAACGCTCTCAGGTTCTAACACTGGGCCTTCAGTCAAGATTTCCCCTATGAAACTAATCTTAGGGTCTGCCTCAACGTCCAGTTGATCGATGGCATTGCCTAATTGCCTGAGTCTCCTTTTGAAGCTAAACTGTGCAGTGATCCTGTCTTGGATTCTTTGAGCCAGCCTGTCAGCTTGTCTTGATTTGCTTGGATTTACAAGTGGCATGTTGACTAGATCCAGACCTTCATAGTAGTTCAAAGTCTAAAAATTTAAGACTTCTTGCTACCCTTGAGCTCTTATGATGATTAGGGCTTTCCTGTGGCTGTCATACATCCACCCAATGACACGATTAGAGTATGGCGAAGATGACATAGCCCTTGGTATCCCATCCTCAAACAACTCTGTATGAAGGAGTCTGTGTAGTCCACATCAATGTGAAATTGAGGAGGTTGCTAAGGATGCACATTTGAAGTGAGGATGGTGAGTCCTTAATGTCCACTCTCTCTGAAGAACTCCCAGGTTCTGCAGCAGTAATGACTTTCTCCCCCCTTTTTGGTAGCATCACCCACTTGCATAGGTGAGCTGGAAGATAGGTCAATCACATCCACGGGTTCTTGTGTTCCTAGTTGAGCTCTTCTTAATGGTCTCCCATCTAGTTTTTGCTTAAGATATGAAATCTGAAGTTGCTGATCATTGATCCTGTTGTGTAAGGTAGTCACCTGAGATTCAAGGTGACTGAACTTTGAGACTAAATAAGTTCATGTTTTAGACAGACTGTGCACCTTTAGTCTTAGATTCCCCTCATCTTCATCAAAAGAATCATTGGGTGATGAGATGATTGGACCAAAGCCTCTCTCTCACCACCAACTTCAAGTTCTTGGCTGCTGGATTTCCTCTGCTCACTGGTAGTCTAGTTGAGATGACAGTAGGCTAAGATGCCATGGTTGAGGTCTTAATGATGTAATCACTTTTAGAAGTGAGAGCCTCTTCCATATGGACATTCTGAACAAGTTTAGAAGTGTCTACCTCAGTAGTAGGTGACTGATGGGGGCTAGAAATTGGAGCCTCAGAAGCACTCATCTCTTTTTGAGTAGGGGAAAAGAAGAGAGAATCATGGTACTCACTGAAACCTAGATCTTCATCAGTATAGAAATCAAGGTTTGGAATTGGTTGGTTGAGATCTATAGGCTGGGGATCGTAACTGTCCCCTGAAGGTTGATCACTTGAGTGTTAGACTCAGAGTGATGGCTTAAGGAAGTTGGGCTAATGAGCTCATCAGGCTGACCATGAGGAACCTCAGCATTGATCCTTGAAAGGATGGGAGTGGTCTGTTCCTCAGGAAAAATGGGAGCACCAGTGTCCACTTCTGCCTGTAAGGGTGAGTCTATAGGGACCTCCACAGACTGAATAGTCTAAGCAGGGGTTCGTTAGGATTTTCTTTGGTAATCGAGGGTAATTTGAGGCTGCTGAGGTGTTTGGGAAACAGTAGGTGTGGGTTCAACACTAGCTTGTGTTATTAGGTTGTCACCTTGAGCAATGAGCTCTAACATTTTTGGGACTAGGGCTATTTCTACCCTAGAGAAACCAACGGTGGGCTTTTTTAGTATTTTAAAGATGCCGGGCTTCATCTGTCCCAGTTTAAGAATTACATGTTTCCCTTAATTATGAGCCCAGTTCACAGTTAAGAATGTACTGGACATATCTAGGAAACATATAATATTCTAAGGAGTCTAAGTTAGCAAGCAAGTTGGTATAAACAAACTGAGAATACCTGAACTTGACCCCTTGAACCATTCCATGGATGATGAAGGAGAGATTCTTAGGAATCTGGTCCCATCCACCACGCTTGTTTGACAAGCTATGGATGACCATATGGAGAAGGAATCTCCACTAGGATGAGACCTTCCCTTTCCTAAAGGTCTTTACAGAGAAATCTCCCTCATATCCCATCTGCTCAAAGGAATGATTAAGAGCTTCCTTTGGGAAGAACACCTCACCCTCTTCATCATCCAGCTAAAGATGCCTATTCATGATGGCCAGAGTGATGAAGACTGTTCTCCCCTGCACTATGGCAAACAGTGCCTTCTCCCCGTCCAAAATGACCTCTTGGCAGGTCTTCTAGAAATCAAGCAGATGATCCTCATAGAGAGGAGGATCAATGGTTAGGGAGGTGAAGTAATTTCACAAAGCTAAGAATCGACACATCTTTGAGAAAAAAGGATCTTTCTCAGAGCTTAATAGAGCAACCTGATTATGTTTCCTGTGTAGCTGCATGGTAAAGTTGGGATCATTTCTGTGAGCGAGATTGGCCATTGTGAGGTAGCTTAAAGATGAAGAAAGAAGGAAGAAAGAAATTTCAGAGAAAATTTGGGTTTTAGGTATGGAGGAAGAATAGATGATAGATGTTTCCTGTGTAGCTGCATGATAGACTTTGAAATCCAGATGTCGGTCCCACCTCTGAAAAAGTAGTTTACTTTTGCTCAAAAAATAGTTTTCTTGGAAATCAAAAAGCTTCCGAAGGTAAATTATTTTCATAAGTTTTAATTGAAAAACTTTGGAAGCTAGAATGACTTCAGAAGAATTTCCTGAGAGTTTTGAAAATTTTGCTTCGAAAGAGAAATTAAAACTTGATTGCTTTGTATATAAAACACAAAGCTTCCGAGAGTCAATTTTGCTTCGGAAGTAAATAGTCCTTAAAAATGAATAAGTGTCTGAGACAAGTATTTAAGCTTCAGAAGATAGATTAAAAACCTCTTCCAAAGGTAAATTTCTTAGAAAGTTATTTATTTTGAAGGCATGATTTGCTTCTGAAATTAAAAGCATAACTTCCGAAGGATCAAAAATTGTCAAAAATCTAAGGAAAGTCTTCAAAAAAGATAAATTCATCCAGAGAAAACATGAGCTTATGAAAGTGATGAACTAGACAACTTAGGACACACATATTTTAAGAAATAGTAAGAATTAGTTTCAAGAAAAACTTACTCAAAGTTGATCATCTCAATAGCTGATATTAGATATCTAAATCTCTGTTCATCGAAAGTCTTGTAAACAGATCAACATATTGTTCATCTTTGTGAACTTTAACTAGTTTAATTAATCCTTTTTCATCGTTATCTCTTATTAAATGGTACCTGATATTGATGTGTTTGGTCCTTGAGTGCTGCACAGGATTCTCTGTGATTAAAATAGCACTGTTGTTGTCTATGTGAATGGGAGTCTCTTTGAAGTTTAACCCATAATCCAGCATCTGATTCTGAATCCATAGCACTTGAGCACAGTAGCTTGCAGCAGCAATGTATTCAGCTTTAGCAGTTGATGCAGAGACACAGGATTGTTTCTTGCATTGCCATCAGACAACCCTTCCACCAAGGAACTGACACCCCCCGGATGTAGACTTTGCAGTCATGTTGCAACCACCTTAATCACTATCTGTATAAGCATACAGATTGAAGTCAGGATTCTTTGGGTACCATAAACCAAGTGTTGAGGCACCTTTAAGGTATCTAAGAATCCTCTTGATAGTGATGAGGTGAGACATCTTAGGGTTGGCTTGGTATCTTGCACAAATGCATGTAGCAAACATAATATGAGGCCTGCTAGCAGTAAGATACATAAGAGACCCAATCATAGCCCTGTATAAGTGTTCATCTACACACTCCCCCTCAATATCATGTCCAAAGGAGTGGTTTCTGGCTATGGGTGTCTTAGCAATCTTTCAATCAGTCATGTTGAATCTCTTGAGTATGTCCTGAACATACTTTGACCGACTTATGAGGATGTCATCTTCAAATTGCTTCACTTGAATTCCTAGAAAGAAATTGAGTTCCCCCATGGGACTCATTTGAAATCTGTCTTTCATCAACTTCTCAAAGTCTTTGCAGAGCTTTGGATTAGTTGAACCAAAGATGATGTCATCCACATACACTTGAACTAATAGAATGTTAGTTCCTTGTCCTTTGATGAAGAGAGTTCCATCTATGGTACCTTTCCTGTATCCATGTTTGCAAAGATACTCAGATAGTGTCTCATACCACTTCCTGGGTGCCTGATGCAGCCCATAAAGAGCTTTGTCAAGCTTGTAGACATAATCAGGATGATCAGGATCTACAAAACCAGGTGGTTATTTTACATATACCTCTTCATCAATCAATCCATAGAGAAAGGAACATTTTACATCAAGCTAAAAGACCTTGAAGTTCTTGGATGCAGCAAATGCCAGGATTATGCTAACAACTTCCAATCTTGCTACTAGAGCAAAGACATCAGTGTAGTCAATCCCTTCTTCTTGTGTGTACCCTTGAACAACTAGTCTAGCTTTGTTCTTGATGATAATGCCTCTATCATCTTTCTTATTCCTAAACACCATTTGGTTCCAATGGTAGTCTTCTAATAAGGATGAGGACAAAGGTTCCAAACATTCTGCCTTTTGAATTGAAGTAGCTCTTGTTGCATAGCCTCAACCCAACTTCCATCCTTTAAAGCCTCATCAACTTTCTTTGGCTCTGTCTGGGATAAGAAACAAGAGTGAAGACAAACATTTGCTTCATGGGTTTGTCCTCTTGTTCTTACTCCTGTGACAACATCTCCAATGATGTTTGTGGTAGGGTGAGACCTGTGGATCCTAAGCTGAGGGATCACAGCAAGTTGTTGAGAAAGGTCTAAATTAATTAGATCTGGCATAGATGTTTCTCCCACCACATCCGCACACTTATCAAGAGAAACTTGATCCAAGTAGTGTGTGACATCATTGATGTTGTTAGCTATGGTCTGGTTAGTAGCATCAAGACATTCTTGATCACTGTCACCATCACCATTGTTGTCTTCAACCATTGAGGTATACTTATCTCATTGTGGAGCCTCTAAGCTGGAATTTGAAGGCACCCCAGATGCTTCAGCTGAGTTTGTCATTGTAGTGCTGATAGACACCTCATTTGCAGAAGTAGTTCCAACTGAAGCTGAAGATGTGTGACTTGAAGATCTTTCTCAGCTCAAATCTTGGATCAGGATCACGTGTATTTAGATTTTCTACAGATCTTGAAACATTCTCACAAGATTTGTTAAAACAGTTGGTAACTAAGTCAAGATCAAATAGCCAATCAGGACCAGAACCAACCACACAAGGTGTATGTTCATTGAAAGTCACATTGGCTGAATCCTCAACAATTTTAGTTTTGAGATTGTATACACTATAAGCCTTAGCTTGAGAAGAGTATCTAATAAAGTGTCCATCATCTGATTTCTCAACAAATTTGGAAATTTTATCTTTCGTATTCAAGATGGTTCAAGGACATCCAAATGACCTGAGAAAACTAATGAAAGGTTTCCTCTTGTGCCAAAGTTCATAAGGAGTCTTCCATGAGTCTTGACCACTAAAACTCTATTCTGCACATAGCAGGTAGTGTTGACTGCCTCTACCCAGAAGGTGATGGGCAGCTTAGAATCAGACAACATGGTTCTTGCAGCTTCAATCAGTGTCCCATTTCTCCTCTTAGCAACACCATTCTGCTGAAGAGTCCTGTGAGCACTGTATTGTCTTGTAATACCCTTTTCATCACAAAATGTATCAAGGATTTGGTTCTTAAATTCAGTTCCTTGATCACATCTTATGTTCTTGACCTTGTGATCAGATTGATTCTCAATCTTTTAGATGCAATTCTTTAGAATCTTAGGAGTCTCATCCTTAGTTCTAAGGAAGAAGACCCAAGTGAATCTTGTAAATTCATTTGTGAACACTAAACAATAAAAGGTCCTTCCTAGACTTATTACACTGGTGGAGCCAAAGAGATCCATTTGTAACAAGTGTACTGGTGTAGTGATGGAGTTTCTTTCCTTAGGCTTGTGAGATACCTTATGTTGTTTCCCTTTCAGGCATGCAACACAATGATCATCACTTGTAAACTCTTTCTTTGGTATTCCAGTTACCAATTCATTCTTAATTAATTTATTCATGTTCTTAAGTTTACATCACACATTCCTTTATGCCACAGTAAAGACTCATCACTATTGGCTTTAGACAGAAAGCATAAAACTTCTCCAATGGGAGATGTTTCCTGCAAATCCATCTTATACATGTTCCCTTTCTTGGGCCTCTAAGCAGTATATGCTCATGAAGAATGACCACACCAGGCTTGAGAACAATGCACTCATGCTTAGTAAAGAGCATGTTATGACTCTGATCACAAAATTGGGATACACTCAGAAGATTGTACCCAAACTCTCTGACAAAGTTTACCTTTTCAATACTAAGCTTAGCATTTGTGACCATGCCCCTTCCTAACCACCTTCATGTCCTCCAAAAGCAACTGGTCATCCATCAATCCTTTCAAAGTTCTAGAGTAGTGACCTATTGCAAGTCATGTTCCTGGAACAACCACTACTAATGATCCACATATTATTGTTTGTCTTGAGCTATCCCTACACAAAGAAAAGGATTAGTTACATTTTGAAACCCAAGCCTTGCTTGTCTTGGGCTCAGAAACAGAAGGTAATGCAACGGTAATAGATCCTATGGTTGTGCTGAGAGGATCTTTAGCTGTTGTTGATAGAGAATCTTCAATCACTTGGTATTTCTTAGACTTCCACACCACCTTTGGAGTCTTGGACTTTACCTTCAAAACTTTGGGAGCTTTTGGAACTTCAGAAGTTTTGATGACTGAACCTTCGGAAGATTCCACAGACACTGCATCATACTTCAGTCCTTCGGAGGAACTCCTTTCTTCCGAGACCAACTTCTCTTCCGAGGGTAATTTTCCACTTGCCTTCTTCTTATATTTGGAGCTTCCGAAGGGAATAGATTTTTCCTTCCAAAGCTTGAATCTTCATGGAACTCTTTGAAGTCTTTGTCTTGGTCATATGGATAGTACCTTTAGGATTGTATGGACAATCCTTAGCAATGTGAGTGGTACTTTCACACATGACTCACACTATTTTCTTCTTCACAAGAGTCTTCGGCTGGGAGCAAGACTCTCTTTGGTCACATCCCTTTCTCCACCTTCATCTTTGCATATGTTGAGACAGTCCTTTTGGGATGGGAACTGTTCTTGGAGTTTGATGGTCCAGGCTATGCAACAGTGGTACACAGTAGATCAGTCTTCTTCTTGCTACTAAGATGATTTAAACAAGACCCAGAACTCTTAGCAGAAGAGTATTGGTTGATGTCTTCAGTCCTTACTACTTCAATCCTGCAGAGATGAAAATTTATTTCTGCTTAGAGTCAAAAGTAGCCTTGATCTCTTGAGCCTTCCTTGCTTTTCTTTTGCTCTTTCTGATCAAGTTCTTTCTCATGGACTTAGTCATCACAGCCTTCTTCTTCTCCTCAAAAGGATAGTGGCCCTTCTTAGAATCCTCCTCTTCACTCTTCTCAAAGATTCTTCACTATCTTTTCTTCATCCTCTTCACTCATAGGATCTATGAGAGGAAGCTTATCTTCACAAGTTCCACACCTAGGAGGTCTTAGAGACAAGATTGTGTGTGGAGGAGCTATCTCATTTGATCCTAGTCCCAGCCGGTTTTGATAGCACACCTTGTTGTGCATGGATGAGGATATCATGTTCTTGAAGGTCTCTTCATCAAAAACACTCTTTTCTGCCCTGGCTTTGCTGATCACAAGCTCAGCCTGACACTCAGTCAACTTGGCTATGAGATCTTTGATTTGAGTCCTAAAATCTGTGTGTTCATGTTTTAGAACTGAAATGGTTTTCTCTAGGTTCTCTATCTTCAGTTTATAATCATTTCCAGACTTTCTAAAATCAAACTTTAAAATGTTTAAGGACTCAAGATCAGATCTCATCTCCAAGTTAAAGGACCTATATCTATTGACTTTAGCAATGCATTCAGGAGTACAGAGATGTTCCAATACCTTGGCTTCATCATGATCTGCCATTAATGCTTGGTTTGGAGAATCATCTTCCCCTGGAACTTCCTTCCAGTCCTCTTGTAGAACTTCTTGCCTCTATGAGTGAGAAGAGCCATCTGCTAGACTATTTCCATGTGTTCCAGATCATTTGGATTAATACAGTCCAGTCTTCAAGAGTGAAAAGAGAGTTGCCACGGCTTTCATCAGAAGACACAAAGGCTTGAGAAGAGCTTGTCTCTTGGAATGGGCTTCCTTGAGTGTAGTTCTCCCTTGGTGTCTCAGGGAAGGTGATGAAAGGACCCTTCGGTGAGTTGTCAGGATAGCTTATGAGATGATGTTTGGGTTCTATGCTATCCCTTTCAACCACATGTAGGCTGAACCCATTTGTTGTTGGAGTTGCCATATGAACCTTGCATGTTCATCTCCATCTGGTAGCCGTTGAGAATCCCATATAACTCTGTCAGAGTAAGAGTTTTGAAATTTTCAGTCCTCTAGATCACCACACAGTAGTGGTGTTTACTGCCTAGGAAGTAAGGACATGAACTTCCTTACAATGTCTCTATTCTTAAGAGAAACTCCTCCATCCATAAGGGTATCCACAATCTTAACATATCTGAAGTATTGGTGAGTCATGGTTTCACCTGTTTTGAAGTCGAGGTTTTCAAACTGCTACTTCAAGATCCTTCTTGTTCTCCTTGGCTTCAGAGGAACCCTCATACATCAGTTTCAATGCATCCCACAGCTGCTTAGCTATTTTGTACTTCTTAAAACCTCTGTACATAGAGTTTGGAAGGGTAGTTTGAAGGGCTGTCATGGCTTTTCTATTAATCTCCACTCTCTTCTTATCTTCATCAGAGTATTTAGCCACATCCTTGGGGATCATACCAGCACCAGTAGCAGAAGGGCTGCTAGGTATGAAAGGTCCATTTTCAATAGACTCCTATATTCTTGAATCAAGAGACCCGATGAACCTTCCATTCTCAAACACCAGGTATTAACTCATCAAGGGTGATCAGTGGGGACTTGTTCATGGTTCCAGTTTCCATATCAGACTTAGAAATGGCTGCCATTTGAAAAGTTGAGTATTTGTTTATGTTAGGGATCTTAAGATGGTGAGATCTTATATTAAGAGCTTGTAACGCTCTCATACAAAATGCAGGACCGGTGAAGGGGGTCACTTACAACACAATAAAACAAAGAGGAGACTAACCAAACTTAATCAAATAGTAAACTGGATTAACCACAAGTGAGACACTAAGAACACAAGTAATGAAACAGACAGAACAATATAACACAGTGTATGGTTTTCAAAAATGCAGTATACTGCTTTCTCTATGTTCTATTACAAGTGTTACAAAGCATAATGGAAAGATACAAGAACATGAGATACTTATACTACTTTCTACAGCCGGCTATACTTTGAAAGCCAGCTGGATACAATTGACTAGACACAAAAAAAAATCAATTGTAGAGTCAAAAGGCAGATTTCCTTTTGACTAGTGACTATGACATGCCATAGCTCACATCCTTATCTATTATAAAAAGGATAAAGTACATGAAGTAGAAAGTTACAGACTCCAGACCTCAATGTACAGTTACCAAAAGCATGGATCTTTTCACCAACTCATGTAAGTTGGTGACATTACAGAGATCCAGCGGAAAGGTGTCCAGCTTTATGGAAAAGTACATCAGATAAAGCGTGTATCAAAAGTCTTCAAAAGAAATCTGTCTTCATGAGTTGAAGCTTGAGAAGACTTTGTCTCTGAGGCTTTGAAAGACTTCATCTTTGGCTTCGGAAGATATTGGTCTTGGCTTTGGAAGATTTCACACTTAGAATTCTTTTGGTTGCATGTGTGAAACTTCTAAGCATTTTTCGTCAATGCACTTATGCCGCATGCAGGAAAGACTTTGGATGTTTGAGTTGCATCAGCCTCTTCATTAATCTCCATTGTTATGCTTGTGGTGATGGGATTGGTGTGGGCATAAATGGTGAGGCCATATGAGCATTATGAATAGAATTTCCAGTGTGAAGATCACCCCCTACATCCACTTGGGGTGACACTAACCTCTATCCTTCATCGTTTTCAATAGCTTGCTTAGCAACAGTTTGTTGGTCATGAGCAGCTTGTTCATCTTCTTGATCAGGCTCATCAACAGGAGCCTCTTGAGCTTGTTCTTCTCGATTTATCTACTGTGACATCCAGGGCAACAATGGAAAGAAGGTTCCACTATAAAAGTTCCTAGGATCTCTCTTCTTGATGTACTTGTAAGACTTGGCATTATAATGAGGAATATCCAGCATAGGTCCTTTAAGTACAATATCAGGAAAAGCTTCATTGATGAGACATTGCAGGAACCTTGGATACATTAGGAACATATGTCTTCTCCCTTCTTAGATGTTTGATACCAAACCATTAAACACATAAGCAAGCATGTTGAATGGCCTGTTTGTGCATAAAGCACATATAGAAGAAGAGGTGATCACTAGAATGTCATTCCATCCAGTCTTTCTCTTTGACAGACAATGTTGGTAAAAATGAATCAGGAACCTCCATTGTAAGTCAACTAATCTTTTTATAATTTGGTTGCCTTCATATCCTTCCTCATATCTAATATTGGCAAAGAAAGAAGTAATATCATCATCTTCAAGCTCTAAGGGCGTGTTAGCATCATCACCAAAATGTAGACACTATCTCACAGTTTGTGCAGTGATGTTCAGAGTATGATCATCAGTGATTCTTCCAGACAAAGTCCTTACACCAGCTATCTATATTATCTCAACAGTGCTCTAGAAAGTCCTTATGAATCTCTCATAAATGATTGGTTTAACAGTGATTGTATAAGCAACTCTGGTAGTGGATATAAATCTAATCATGTCTCTTAGACCTTCTGCCTCGGGCACATCAGGGTCAAGATAACCATTGACATTATGAAGCTTGCTCTAAGTGAGATTTGCCATGTACCAGGCATTAGAGGCATATGAATTAGAAAGATTGATAATACTGAACATATATAGAACATGCATCAAGTGAAATTTCTCATTTTGAGTTTTTATGGTCTAAATTGAATGCTTATAGGTACTATTCCATAGGAATTATACCTATACTTGTTGTTATCAGGAATAATTCATTGTTATTTTGTTATTCATGCTTGAAGTGATCATTTTTGTTGTTTTTAACCCATTTTAACTCTTAGAATCGAGATTTGTTTTCTCATTTTCAATCTTTTGTTATGCTTTGTTCATGCGATGAAAAAGTGGTGAAAATCATGGTGAAAATCACTTGTTTGTTGTTATCTTCTTAGTTAACTTGTTCATTGCAATCGAAAATCATCATCACATCTTTATCCAAGTTTGATTTTAAATCACCATTTTTGACCTAGGGTTCTAAGTTCATTACAGCTTTAAAAGTCTGACATTTTAGGTCATAAACTTCAAATATGATCACCTTTTTTTTGATACTACAAAGAATTAAAACAGAGGACAAATGAGGTAAGTGAAAGTAGAACACAGGTTTGATGATGAATATGATTAGTGATGAAAAACAGTGAATTTTGCTCGTCGCACTATAAAGTCTCTCAAATTGGAGAAGTATTAAATGACCTTTTGAAATGGCTTTAAATACTCAATTAATGTCTTCTACAAAAAAATTATAAGTTTTAGGACAAATGCGGTCAATTTTTAAAATCATTGTAGCAAATGCGGATGAGTTTTGTTCATCAGCATTTGTGTACTATTACAAATGCAGAAGAGTACAAAATTAACATGTGTTCACTGTAACAAATGCGATTGAACAAGGTAGTCAGCATTTGTTACTATTACAAATATGACGGACAAGTTAGACAACATTCGTTCACTGTCACTGATGCGGTTGAACAAAATTTGTCAGCATTTGTTACTATTACAAATACGGCTGAATAGAGTTAGTGAGGATTCGTTCACTGTAACAGATGCGGTTGAACAAAGTTTGTCAGCATTTGTTACTGTCATAAATGCGGCTAAAAAAAGTTAGTCACCATTTGTGTACTGTTACAAATGCGGATGAACAAAGTTAGTCGGCGTTTGTTCACCGCAACAAATGTGGTAGAGTAAAATTTCTTTATCCACATTTATTTCAACAAATGTGGCTACCAATGAAGATGTTCGCATTTATTGACTTTCAGCATGATGACAGAAGAGATTAAGCACTTGGTTTATTCATTTTGAACACATGAAGTGTTGATGTCAACCACATTCAAGAAATGCGGATGAGTAAAAAGAAATGCGGAAATGCAAAGGTGTTCAGCATTAACAAATGCGGTAGAACACTTTTTTCTACATAGATTTTTAACACCGACACTTTGTTTTAAATGACAAAAACCTTTACCCGCATTGGTTATATGCATGGGTTACCTTCACCGCATTAACCAATGCACTTACCCGCATTAAATTTTGAACATAGTCAAAACTTAATGTTTCTGCAGAGATATTATTATTTTGATTTTTCTTTCTTGGTATGAAGAACTATCTTTGATTGACTTGTGTCTTATGAAGTTGTTGAGGTTGTCAATTCTTGCTTGGATTGACTTGTATATCATAGATGATACCAGTTTCCCATTGTTTGACTGATCTTGGACTTCTTATGCCTACATAAATATGCATGAGCTGAGATACAATAGCATAAGTTTTGCACCAACACAGATAGTTCCCTTTTATTTGTTTTGAACTTTTAAGAAACTAATTTAAAAACGTAAATATCTACACAAACTAATGAAAAATTTAAATTACTCCTCCTAAAAGTTTATATTCATACCTAGATAGAATCTTTAAAGATTTAAAACTTCAGAATATGAACTGTTTTTTATTTTTTTGTTTTTGTGAAATAAGAATGAAGAGAAGTATACCTTATGTTAAGATCATATCAATCTCACATTACCCATGTGCATTCTTTTAATAAAATGGACATGTTTATGAATTTATTGATTGAAGATGTGTTTGTCCTCTTAAGCTCATACCTGGTTAATATATTAATGTATATGATATTCATCATGTTTTGGTTTGTTTGATTATTCAACATGTACCTCACACACAGAAGCATGGAATGATCAACCATCCTCATGTAATGTATGGTAGAACTGTTTCCAACTTGAATTACCAGGTCACTTAAGTTATAAGATCTTATTTTCAATGATCATCATAGGGATTCTTTTACTTTCATCCTTTTCATGATTTGATCCACATTGGGATTCTTTTCACTTCACTTTGGAAGCTAGGTGATCCATGATTGGATTCTTTTGCTCATTCACAAGGAATGTATTGTTTTTGTAGATTCATCCAATTCGGATGTGTTCCTCATTGGGAATCTTTTGGATCAATACATTTGTACTATGTGCTTGTTTCTTCAGGTCTTTGCTTAGCAAAACAGAGATGAAACTTGATGTAGGTGAAAAAGATACATAAAGTATCATTACCTGGTGTATTAGGTTACTGCACACACATCCACTTAGATAAGCCAATACATATCTGTACTCTAAGATGTGTGTTTTACTATTGAATAAGATTTTATTCATCACAGCATATATCTTCTCTTACAAGTTAAGCCTACCCACATATTAGGTAAGTCATGTCAGTCTTTTAAATTTTGAATTAAGCATAGTTAATGATATAACGATTTAATTATATCATTTCCAATTGGTATATAGATCTTTTTCTTCATCAAATTTGACTTCTTTTTGTAATTTTTAAAAATTTTAAATTGTTTTTGATGATTTCTTTGATTTTATTCAAGGTTAATCATGCCAACTGATTGAACTAGAAATTCAAACCTACTTGGTTAAAATGCCATGATGAATAAATCAACCAATTGATTTTGAGTGGAAACTTGAATCAATTTTATTAACCCCTTTTCAGCATAGTCTCTCAAAAAGTGATATCTAATTTCAATGTGTTTTGTTTCTTAGTGTTTAACTGGATTATTTTAATAAAAACAGTTGTTGTGTTGTCAATTTGAATTGGAGTATGCAAGAAGTTAAAACCATAACCAAGCATCTGGTTTTGAATCCAGAGAACTTGAGAGCAACAAACTGATGCTATAATGTGAGTTAAAACCATAACCAAGCATCTGGTTTTCAATGTGTTTTGTTCCATCTACCGTCTACTGGACTTGCACTCCTCGAAAGAATGTGAGTTCCCCTATTGCACTCATTTAGAATTTTGAATGCATGAGATCTTCAAAATATTGCAGAGTAGCTTGTTTGTTGAGCCAAAAATGATATCATCCATGTAGATCTGGACCAGCAACATGTCTCTTCCTTTTATTTTTCTAAAGAGAGTCTAATCAACCTTTCCTCTTTCACACCCATTTTCAAGAAGGAAAGATGATAGAGTCTCATACCACTTTCTTGGGGCATGGTAAAGACCATACAGGGCTTTGTAAACTCTGTGAGGAAATTCAGGATCTTAAAAGCCAGGTGGTTGAGTCACATAGACTTCTTCAGCAATCTTTCCATACAACAAAGCATACTTTACATCCATTTGATAAACAGTGAACTTCATGGATGTTAAGTATGCAAGAAAGATTCATATTGCTTCTAATCTGGCAACAGGTGCAAACACTTCATCATAGTCAATTCCTTCTTCCTAAGTATACCCCTGTGGCACTAGTCTTGCTTTGTTTCTGATGACAATTCCTCCGTTATCAGTTTTATTTACGTATAGCCATCTGGTACCGATAGGGTATTGTCCTTCGGGAAGATCTACCAGTTACCATACTTCTTGCTTCTTGAATTGAAGTAATTCTTCCTGCATTGCTTCAATCCAGCTATTGTCTTGAAGAGCCTCTTTGATGTTTTTGGCTACTGTTTGACAAAGAAAGCATGAGAACAAACAGATGTTTGCAATACTTTACTTGCTTCTTGTTACCCTTTCGTTAAGTTCGCTAATAATGCTTTCTAGTGGAAGATTCTTGTGTATTCTGGTGGTTGGAATTGAGTCACAAGCAATTGTTACATCAAGATTGGAGACATTCAGATCATGATGGTGAGAAGCACCTTCATCTTGTACTATTGGAGAATTATGAAGATAATCATATTCTGTTCTATGACTGCTTCAGCATTAACAACACTTTGATTGCTTCCATCATTTGTTATTCTTTCTATATCAACTAGAGGTGTAGCTTGATATTGATTTCTAACCTCAGTTGTTGGGTCTTCTAAATGTGATGGTAACAAGCTGGAACCGGCTTCAGTTGAAACACTTTGATTTTGAGATGGTTGTCTGACAGGATCAGCTTGTAGTGGAACATCTTCATTCAGTTTTTCAGAAGAGGTTAGGGGAACCATTGGAAAGTCATTTCTTCTTTCTACTCCGGAATAAGGTTCAGCTACAGGTATATTTCCTGCATCAAACAAATGAAATTGATCAAAAGATTTTGTAAATGAGTCAATATCAAACAACCAGTCGAGACCATTTGTAAATTTAGGAATTGAATGTTCCTTGAATTGAATATTTGTTAAATCATCAATAATGTTTAATCTAGGATTAAATACTCTGTAAGCCTTTGAAACTGAAGTATAACCCACAAAGAATCCTTCATCATACTTAATGAAATTATCCTAAATAGTCTCGAGTGTTTAATATTGAGATAGGACTACCAAATGACTTGAAGAATCCAATAAATGGTTTTTTTGTGAAACAATAGTTCATAAGGAGTCATGTTGTTTTCTTTTACAATCAGAGTTCCATTTTGTACAAAGCACAATGTGTTAACTGCTTTTGCCCAGAAGGTAATTGGCAGTTTAGCATCGGCTAGGATTGTTCTTGCTGCTTTAATCAGTGTTCTATTTCTCCTTTCAGCTACCCCATTTTGTTGAGGGATTCTAGTTGTACTGAATTGATGAGCAATGCCTTTGGTTGCATAAAAGGAACTCATATCTTCATTTTTAAACTCTGTTCCATTATCACATCTTATTATTTTGACCTTATGATCAAGTTGGTTTTCAATCTTTGTGATAAAATCTTTTACTATTTGGGATGCTTCATTTTTATGAAGTAAGAAGAAAATTCATGTAAATCTTGAAAAGTCAACAATGATCACGAGACAATATTGTTCTTTCTAATACACATAACATGAGGTGGTCCAAAAAGATCCATATGAAGTAGCTTCAATGGAGTATTGTTTGTGTTCACAAACTTTGGTTTGTGGGAAGATTTATGTTGTTTCCCTTTAAGGGACGTTGAACATTGATCAACAAAATGAAATTGTTTTTGGGGTAGACCAATGACATGGTTTCCTTTGACCAATCTGTTCATGTTTTAAAAGTTTGTGTGCCCCAAACGTATGTGCCAAAGCTGAGACTCATCAAATGATGCTTTTGACATAAGACATGTTTCTTTTTTGGTGTAGCAGAATTTAGGTTTAAGACATAGGTGTTATTCTTCCTCGAGGTCTTTAGGACAACCCATTCTTCAGGAATTTGGAATCCTGGTTTCAGAATGTAGCAATGGGTGTCGGTAAAGTGAGTTGAATATTTCTTGTCACAGATCTGAGACACGTTGAGAAGATTGAAATTCAGTTGTTCATAGTAGTTCACTCTATCAAAGCTCAGCATCCCATTTGTCATTTATCTTTCACCAGTGATTCTGCAACCTTGTGAATCTCCTCTGAATTCCATAGTAGTTCCTTATATATGCTTAATGTCATGAAGGAGGGAATGATCTCCAGTCATGTGTCGGGAGAATCCACTATCCACGTACCATAAGCTATTGGACCTATATATATGACCCTGCAGGCATAAAAGAACTAATTAGAATATGGAACCCAAGCCATAATGGTCTTGGGTTTCCCGTTCCTATCCATGATGGTGACTTCTTGGTACTTTCCTCTAAACTGTGACTTAGAGAGAGGTGTTCTTGGAGATTATTGACGATATTTTAATTCTTTCATCTTATCAATATCAACTAAAGAGTCAGAGAATAATGAACCTTTGGTCCCTATTTCTTTGAGGAAATCTGACCCGTTTTTTATTATCAAACATCATTTTTGGTTTGGGAAGATCATATGTTTGCTTGATGTTGTGATATTTGTTTCTTTGAATCATTTTCAACTCTTTTATGTTTACCATGTCATTATCTGAGCTAGAAGTCCTATATTGATTGTTATGAAAATGACTTCTGATTTTGGGTTTGATAAATTATATTGGTGAGATGGGCTTGTTTTGGGGAATTATCAACCCTTTTTGCTTGAAGTAACAATCAGATGTATTGTGATTGTTCTTATCACAGACTGAACAATATTTATTCAAATAGCAGTTTTTGGTGGAATGATTGTTCATGTCACAGATAGAGTAGTATTGATTGAAAAAGCACTCTTTTGTTTTGTGATTATACATTTCACAAATGTCACAATACATATGTTTGTTTCACGAATTTGATTTTCTTATTGCTGATTCAGTTGCTTTACCCTTTTCAAGTGCGTCACAATCTTTGGTTTAAGGGAAGAAGCAAAATCGGCCTTTTTAGTAGTTTGTTTCATAATACTACTTTTGTTGACTGTTTTAGGTTGTTTTGTTTCCTTAACCTTTTCTTGACTTCTTGTTCAAACTGATTGACATGCTCCATATTGTAGATGTCAAAACCTAATCCTTGTTTTGATTTTGATGATTGAGGGTCAGACTGAATTTTAGCTTTTGAAATAAGTGAACTTTTGCTTTTCTTTGGCAGTGAAACTTTGTTTGATTTGCTTGAATTTTTTGGAGATTTAATATCATAATCAGAACTGCTTTCAGCAGAAGGTTTCATACAGCCACAGCTTTCTTCTTTCCTTTTTAAATTGCAGGTATAAATTTCACAAATAGGACAATGGCTTTGATTAGGCTTGATGGTTTAATGACATTCACTATCTTGTTTGAACACTCTTTGATTTTAATTTGGTGACCTAATCTAATTTTCTCATTAGTTGCTTCAATGTAAACATTTGGTTTGTTTTGATGATTTGTGCCTTGTTTTACTATTGTTTTTGGTTCAATAGTACTATGTTCATTTAGTTCCTTGAGTGTGACAGATTCAGGCATGACGGTGTAGTTGTCATTGTATGGTGGAGGACAAGAATTATACCCAATCCCAGTCATATCCTTGGGATCATTTTTTCATTCTAGCATCTCTTGCAGCTTGACTGAAGACATTTGAAACTTTTCAAGTTTCACTTCGGTAAGTGTTTGTTTAGCTTCTGATGAAGACTTTTCAGTTAGTTGCTCATTCTCAGCTGTAAGAGTGTACTTTTCACATGAAATTTTTCAGTATCAGAGATGAGAGATTTGATTTTAATTTCAAAGCCTTTAATTTCTCTTTTAAGCATCTCTGACTTGGCCTTTTCTTCTTTTATTTTATAAGCCACTTTATGATTATGCTTATGATAACCTTGCAGTTCAGTATTGCATTTATTACTACAAAGGTTGGATTTTACCTCAGATGGCACAGGAGATGGACCATCATTAATGCGACCCATGAGTGCATGATTTAGAAATTGAGGCTTCACTTCCTCTAATTACAGACTCCAATCACATACTCCATCTTGTCTGATGACAAAAGCATTTAAGGATGACTCAGTGCTTCCAAGAGCTTGATTAGTCAATTGTGGCTGACTTTGATATGGTTGTTGATGTTGTTGATGATGATACTGATGTTGTTGATGATGATCCTATTGTTGTTGATTGTTGGAGTGAAAGCTTGTGATTGGTTGTGGAGATGAGTGACCTTGAGAATTCCTTTGGAAATTGTTGTTGTTTCTTTTGGGAGCATTACATTCTCTAGAGAAGTGGTTAGTCATACCACAGTTGAACACTTTACCTTGGATTTGTCATATCCATGTTTTGTGCATTCATTGAGGCTCAGCATTCTTCCTTTTCTGAAGAACTTCTTGGCTCTCATTGCAATTATAGCCATTTGCCACTTTAGATCCATTTCTTCCATATCATCTAGATCCATTTCTTCCAAGTCTTCTTGGATCAGATGAGCAGAAGTGAGTCTGCGTTCCAGGTAAGCTTCAAAGCTAGCAACAAAGGCATTCTAAGTTGCCTTTTGCTCTTCTGATCTTGGGTATTCAGGAGTAGTTGAAGGAGTTGTAGTGAACCTTGTTGGTTGTGATGGAGTTGAAGGCTTGTTAGTTGATGGAGCAGTAATGAACCAGTCATCTTCACTTGATCTCTTGAGGAGAGAAAATCATCATCCTCGGTGATGAATGCATTTTCTACACAGTAAGTGTCTGTTGGAAACTTATAAGCTTTAATGATTTGACATCCACCAAGATTCCTGCTCCTTTCATCAAGTTCAAATGAGAAAGTGTAAATTTCATCCATATTGACAAATGCGGTTGGACACTTAAAAGGTTATACGCATTGACAAATGCGGTTGAACACTTGAAAATGATTTTATCCGCATTGACAAATGCGGTAGAGCAATTTTTGTTGCAATAGGTTTTAACACTTCAAAATTTCGTGTATACTTGTAACACACTAATGCGGTAGCGTACAATCATTGTCCGCATTAGTTTTACTTGGAAATAAAAAGCTACCCACATTGGTTATAAGCATGGGTTACCTTCACCCGCATTAACCAATGCACATACATGTATTAACTTTTGAATTTAATCATAAGTTAATGTGATTGTTTTGGTTTTTCATGTTATGAAGATGACTGGGTTAGTGAGATTGAGATTCTCACTAAGGGTCGAATATAGTGACTGAGTTAATGATTAAATGGCCGAATCAAACAATCAAGAAATATTCAATGCAGAAGAAATACTCATAAATGCTTTTGTATATATTACTAAAGGTGATTGATTATAAAGACTACTAGGGTTAGCAAGAAACATAATAATGCACCTAGAGAATACAAATATTCTGATTGTCTAAAATTCGGTCACCTCATGTACGAGGTTATCTATTCTATTTATAGGCAGACAAGATGCCTTTATAAAATGACTAAACTACCCCTGACCTATTACATCAGAACTAGTCTAAGTCTTGATCCGTATCTCCGCTTGTTCATCCGCATTGGCAAATGCGGATAAGTTGACTTGATGAGCATTTCTTCACTTGATCATCCGCATTAGTATGTTGGTCATCCACATTGATTAATGCGGATGAACAAATACTTCTGCGTATTTGTCTGGTCATTCGCATCGGAAAATGCGGATGAACAAAGTCTTGTCCGCATTACTAATTGGTGTTTCACATTTGTTAATACGGAAGAACAAATACTTGTCCGTATTTGTTTTATGTCTTCTGCATTGACAAATGCGGAAGACCATACTTTGTTTTTTTGTGTAGGATCTTCATCCGCATTTCTTCTTGGACTTATTGGATTCCAGCAAAGCAACTATCAACTCACCCATTCAATTGGCATGTATGATCCTTTCAGGGTGCAACAATACTCCCCCTAAGGATTATACAGCCTATGTTCTTCAAAGTTTTGGAGGTGATTGATGTTGTGAGGATTTGATTGGGTGTTGTGGAGGCATTAAAAATGCTTCTTTAGTAGGATCCAGAATGGCTTTGATCATGTTGACAAAATCTGTTGCTTCTGACATTCTTTCCCTACTTAGCACATGTTTCTTCATTTTGCTCATATTATAGATGGCTTCTAGTGATAACTTCTTTAGAGAAATAGGTTCCCAAATAGATACAACAGAAAGACCATCTCTGTGAGTTAGTAAGCTCCCATCCACATCTACCTCCAGTTTAACAATATTCCCAAGTTGTAAAGGAGTGTTCTTCTTCTTTCTTTTGTCTCTCTTGGAAATGATATGATCATGTGTCATTTTTAGGAACTTGATGCACTTTAGGAAGAAGTGCATATCTTGTTCTCCTAGTTTGTTGCTTATTTCCCAGAAGTGTCTGGTATATATGTAGTGGATGTAGGATTCATCAAGCAATCTTACTTCATATCCACTAAATAGTCTTATTTCAGCACCTTCCTTTCTCCCCACTTTCTTTCAATCACCATCTTTTAAGTTTTCTCATCATAGTAAACATTTGAGATGGGTGTAGAGGAATGAGTACCAGACACCATTTTTTTCATCAAAGATTCTATTGGTTTCACTTTTAACTCTGGAAGCACAACTTCTTCAGTTTGTATTGTCTTCTTCTTCTCAAGGGGATTAATAAATGACTTATCTTTCCTCATGCATATTGCCTTTAATGATTTGAAATTTTTAGTTTTTTTGAACATTTTGAGTATGTTTTCAAATTCATATCCCCTGAACATAGCTGAGTGATTGATCAGTTCTAGTTGAGCTACTTCTTTTAAGTCATGAATCTTTAGGGCATTTACAAGAGCAGAATACTCTGTGAAGAATTGGACTAGCCTGGAGATCCTTTTAACCATAAACATGTTCCAAGTGCTGTCATACTTCCATGCAATTATTTTCTGCTCAACTTCGCCTTTGGGAGTAGACACACCTCTAATCAACTCTGCAGTGGTTAACCCTTCTTGTAGTTTTAGTTGAGAGGGTACAGCAAACCATTCAGGGTATTTATGAAGTACAGGAGCCAACAATTCTTGATCTTTTTGGTTTAGTAGCATGTCTTGAGCTGTCACTCTAGATCTTCGCTTTTTGTTTACGATTTCTTCTTCTATCTGCTTGAGCCTATCTTTCGTTTTCATTAATCATTTGGAGAGTTGCAACCCTCAATGAGTTTGTTTTCATTTTCCAAGCTTCCTTCTTGTAAAGCCTTGGCTTGAAAGATAATCCTTCATTTCCTTACCTGACATGCTATAAGGATTAGGAAATAGTGGTTCAGGAGTTGAGGTTGATTTCTTCATGGCTGACAGCTTGGGCACAGGAACATTTCTGGAAAATGATCTTTCATACTCAGTTTCAAAGGTTGGATCCAGCAGTTTATTGACCGTTTCTTCTTCTGATTTCATGCCTTCATAAGTCATACTATAGACTTCATCTGCATCATACCCATGATTGATCAAAAACATTGCTTTTATCATCAGGTCATCAGTTTGAGCCTTTAACACCATTTCATCCACACATCTTTCTTTTAGTATAGGGCTATCAACATCTACAGGCTCATCAGCGTTATATCCTCCATCAATCTCTTCTTCTTCAAGATCAATGAATACAACTAGTTTCTTCAATTGTGCCTCAGCTTGATCATGCTCTTCCAAGAATTCCGCTATTATAGCAAGACTTCTGGGATCATCTTGTTTGGTTTTCTTTGCTGGTTCTTCTTCTTTCATAGGTCTCTTTCTTTTAGCTTTCATAGATAAGTATTTACTCTTTCTGGTATAAGTTTGAAGTGGAGGACCGGAAGAGGATTCAACCTTTTTCATCTCCTCAGGCAATTTTTCAGCCTCTTTTTGTACTTTTTCTTGATCATCAGCTCTTTTTCTTCTCTTTTTTTTTTCTTTTTCACAAAACTTTTTAATCATATCTTTTGTTCTTCTGATAATGACACAGCAGGTACCATTTGCATGCTCAACTCTTTCTCCAAGGGAATTGGAGATTGAGGAATGACCATAATGGGTTCAGTGTTGGTCCTCTGGTCTGCAACAAAATCCCAAAAATCCTCATTTATTATGAATTCTTCAGAAGTAAAGCTATCTTGATCACTGATTAGTTCTTCAAATTCAACTTTCTTAGTTTGAGTAGCATCTGATTGCCCAGAATAAACCACAATTTCTAGACTTGATTTTTCATTTTTTGTTTTGCCTGCATCTTCTTCTTTTTCAACATTTTGAGTAGAGGGTTATTTCTTATCAGTCATTACTCTTTCTTCATCCTTTTTACTTTCTTCAGCCTCAACACATCTTTGAATTTCAATTAACATCTCAAGTTCAGAGATTCTTTTATTTTGGCTATCAATTTCACTTTGGAGATTGGAGATGATCTCTGCTTGTTCTTCAATCATATCTTCTTGCTCTTCCATAGCTATAGTTTGAATGGCAAGTGTTGAACATGACCACTTACTTCTTCTCTAGAGTGGTTAAGAGTAGCTTTTAAGTATTCAATCTCTTTCCCTTTCTTTTTGCTTTATGTTTTTCTTTTAGCTCTTTTAACTCATGCTCCTTTCAATCAAGTTCTAGAATACTATCATCAATGATTCTAGCCCTCCTATTCAGTATCTTTCCATCCTTTCAACTTTTTGCAAGAGCTCACAGATTAACTCATATTTTTCATCTGATCAATTTACATTAGATTCAGCAAAGCTCTCTGAGGGAGCAGACTCAGAAGTGACTCTCTTTATAGGCATTTGAGCATGATGATCCTCCTCATCTGAAGATGTTTTGGATGCTTTAGATGTGCTTGTTGAGTCTCCAAACTCAGATGGAATATCATGGGTAGGCAATGGTTGAGATGGTGATTTTAGTGAGCGATGAGGTTGTGATATTGGCGAGTGATGAGGTGGTGATATTGCTGAGTGATGAGGTGGTGATATAGGTGAGTGACGAGGTGGAGATGTTATTGGTTGGGCTATAGGTGATGGTTGTGGTGATGATTGTGGAGATGGTTGTGGAGATGCTTGTGGAGATAGTTGTGAAGATGGTTGTGGAGATAGTTGTGAAGATGGTTATGGAGATGGTTGTGGTAAAGGCACAAATGGAGATGCATAGACATGAATTTCAGGTTTAGTATGTGAATCACCCCCTGCACCATCATGGGGTGATATTGACCTTTGCCTATCAACACCATGAGCTTGCTCATTAGCAGCTTGTTCTTCAGTGTGTTCAAGAGCATCTTGTTCTTCTCCTTGTTCTTCAGGATTGATCTGTTGAAGCATCCAAGGAAGAAGAGGTGAGTGAGCTCCATTATAAAAGTTTCTGGGATCCCTCTTCTTAATGTACTTGTATGATTTTGCATCATAATGAGGAATATATAGCACTGGTCCCTCAGTATCAAGATTTGGGAATGCTTCATTTATTAGACACTAAATGAATCTGGGATACATCAAGAACTTGTATTTTCTTCCCTCTTGTATGTTTGAAACCAGATCATTAAATACATAAGCAGACATGTTGAATGGTCTATTTGTACAGAGAGCACAAATAGCTGATGAAGTGGTGATTGGAATATCATTCCACCCTGTTTTTCTTTTGGATAAGTAGTGTTGAAAGAGGTGGATTAGAAATCTCCAATGCAAATCAGCTAATCCCTTTACAATTTGCTTAGCTTCAAATCCCCCTTCATACCCAATCTCTGCAAAGAAGGTGGTTATGTCATCCTCATCCAACTCTAGTGGTGCATCAGCATCATCACCAAAATACAGACATCTTCTTACAGAATCTGCTCAGAGTATGATCATTATCAATTCTTATAGATAAAGTTCTAACACCATCTGCTTCATTCACTTCAGCTAAATTCCAAAAAGAACTTATGAGGTTCTCATAGATGGTTGGTCTAACAGTGATAGCATAAGCTACCCTTTTTGTAGAGATGAATCTGATAATATCTCTGAGTCCCTTAGCTTCTGGTACATCAGGGTCTAAATAACCGCTGACATTATGGAGCTTGCTCCATAAAAGATTGGCCATTTTATCTTCATAAGAGACATATGTGTTTGTTTTGATGAGAAAGCATGTGCATAATTGACCAGTTTGACTTTTAGTGGTTAAAGATGAACGTTTGAAGTCACGGTTTCATTATTGTCACATCAAATGGTAAATTTGTTGTAGAATAATCACATTTTCTTTATTTTTCAAGTTTAAATAAACTATTTATTAGATGTTACTTCATTAATTTGTTACATATTTTCGTTTTTCATCAGACTCTATTCTTGTGACGAAACAACTATGAAGGTTTTTCATGCTCGTTAAAATTTCTCTTAGTTTGCATGTTCATTGATGTCGAAAATGTATAAAATATCTTTGAATAAATTGGATTTTGTGTGTTCTTCATTATCATTTGGTTTTTCGTTCACTTTTGGTTCAAATGTTAGGTCATGAAAAAATTATGCAAATTTCACCTTTCTATCAATGCTACTGTTGTTTGGAATCGATTACAATAAAAGGTTGATTTGAACATACTGAATTCTTTGGTTGTTAATGATGAGATGATCAAATAAGGTTTACTGTGTTTTTTGCGCTCGTCTCACTATGTAGTCTCTCAGATTTGAAAAGTATTAAATGACCCTTTCAAATTCCTTTAAATAGTCAAATAATCGCTTTTACAAAATTTTACAAGTTTCAGAGGAAATGCGTTCACATTTTTAAGTCACTGTAGCAAAAGCGGAAGTGTAAATTTTAAGTCTTTGGGTCATCCATATTTGTTTACTGTTGTAAATGCAGAAGTGAAAATTCAAGAACTTTGCAATCCGCATTTGTTTACTGTTGCAAATGCGAAAGAGTTAACTTGTGATTTTGGGCATCCATATTTACATATTGTAGAGATTAATGAAGAGGCTGATGCAACCTAAACATCTTTAGTCTTTCCTGCATGCTGCACAAGTGCATTAAAGAAGAAGCTTAGGAAGTTTCACACATGAAACAGAAAATACACTAAGTGTGAAATCTTTCGAAGCCAAGACCAATATCTTCCGAAGCCAAACATGAAGTCTTCCGAAGCCTCAGAGACAAAGTCTTTCGAAGCTTCAAGTTCATGAAGACAGATTTCTTAATGACTTTTAGTAACATGCTTTATCTGATGTATTGTTACATAAAGCTGGACACCTTTCCGCTATGCCTCTGCGAGTCACCAACTTACATGGTTTGGTGAAAAGGTCCACGTTTTTGGTAACTGTACATTGAGGGCTTTAGTTTGTAACTTTCTACTTTAAGTACTTTATCCTTTTTGTAATAGATAAGGATGTGAGCTATGGCATGTCAGATGTCCTTGTCAGATGTCCAAACACGGGGGGTGTGTTAATTTAGCATGGGGTGTGTTTTTGGCAAAGCATGGGGGCATGCTTAAAGAGGCACGGCCCCATGCTTGGACTCCAAAGCTCGGATTACTTCAATTTCTTGCTAAATATGCTTCTTTTGTCCATCTTGCCCTTTTAAACATCTGAAAACACTATTTAAGACTTTTAAGTACATTTTCATCATTTTAAGGAAGATATCAAGGAATAACTGATGTGCTTTTGATAGGATTTTTATGTATAATTTGGAGCACATCAAATATCCCCACACTTGAACTTTGCTTGTCCTCAAGCAAAAATCACTTAAAATGACAAATCCACCAAAAACCAAATAAAACAAATTATAAACATGTCTTTCAAGAAATACGCAAGTAAACATTATTTTCATCCAAATAAATATTCTAAGCTTATGTAAAATGATATCCTAGCAAGCAATAGGTTAGTAAAGATTATAATCTTGCAAACATCCACACTTCTCACAAGGTGCACTCACACTCGGCTCAATATATGGAGCCATAATCAAGATTAAGTATGAAGATCATGTTAGGTTGGACTCACTTTACTATAGATGTTTACTTTACATTGTAATAGGACTTTTGTTAGTTTCATTTTGTTTGTAATTTGCAGTTTTGGCAGTCCAGCGAAACTGTGAGCGAATCTATACATTCGCTCACAGTTTGCTGTTTTAGTTTACCCGGCGAACTTGTGTTCTGCCGGGCGAAACTATAGTTTCGGCATGACAGTTTCGCTGGTAGCGAAACTGTCAGTGAATCTATGACTGCTATATATACTATTGTCATTTCACTTTGTACGGAGAGCTTGCAAAACCCTAATTGTGGAATTCTGTTGCAAGCTACCATTTCTAAGCAGTTACTTCATTGAAAAACAATTGTGCTTGTTGTTATTGAGTGAGTTTGTTCATTTGTGTACCAATTATGTCTTGATTCATCATATTCACTTCTCAATTGTTGTTATTTGGATTATGTGTTTGATATTGATCAAATTATCCTATCAATTGTACTGTTCATCGATCACATGGACCAACAATATGGTATCAGAGCCTTAGTGCTCTTGATTTGTTGAGTTTTTGTGGTTTTGGTCAATATCTAGTTTCAATCAATTTTCATTGGATTATCAGCTATTTTTGGCATGGAAAATGATTGAATTATGCTTGTTCTTGATTGAGGAAGATTCTACAATCATCAGATCTCAAATTCATTGAGATTTGGATGATTTCAGATTGATTTTGAGGTGAAAAAGGGTTTTGAGATCGACCAGCGAAATTACTGTTCTTACAGGGAACTGTCATCTTCATTCATGAAATTATGAGTTATTTTGGATCAGAAGTTGTTTTCTAGAGTTTCAGCGAAAGTATTCCCTTGAACGAAAGTTCATTAGTGTTTTTGACCAATCATCAAGCGAATTGCTGCCGAATCTATTTTTGAATGAAAGTTCAAGCTTGTTTCCTGCGAATTTAGCAGCGAAACTAAGCAATTGTTGTCTCTGTTCAAGTGAAAGTGCTGCCGAAATTGCAAGCGAAAGTGTCTGTTTTTGCGAAAGTATCTGCGATAGTATTGTTTGGGCGAAACTTTTAGCCAAGTCACCTCTTTCAGCGAATTTGTTAGCGAATTTGTCAGCGAAATTATCAATTTTTCTGCCGAAACTATCATGTCGAAATTACCTACTCTTACACTTGCGGATCTTGAAAGTGTTGCTCCTAATAGACCTCCAAGACTCATTAATGAGATAATTTTGAAGATTGGAAGAGATGTCTCAAAGCTTTCTTTTTCTACACAGATCATAATCAACGGGAATCGATTATTTCATGTCCTCATATACCTACGGTTACGGTTGGTGATGTCGTTTCTCAGAACAAAGACCCATCTTCTTATACTGAAAGAGATCTGAAACTGATTGATCGTGATCAAAAAGCTTTTGGTGCTCTAACTCTCTGCTTGGCTCCAGATATCTACAATCGTTTTGCAGAGCATAAAAATGCTAAATCTCTTTATGATGCTCTGTGTGAGTTCTATGATGGGAATGCAGATATGGTGAAAGACAAGAGTATTCAAGCTGAAAAGGAGTTCAATTCGTTTGTAGGATACAAGAATGAAAGTTTGACAGATCTGACAAATCATTTCTTAACCATCTCAAGCACTCTGAAGAAGTATGATGAAAGACTCTCCAACAGTGAACAAGTTAACAGGCTTCTCGATTCTCTTCCACCACAGTGGAGTCTTCAAGTGAGGATGTTCAAACAAGAAAGAGGTTTTACAGATTATAAGCTGATGGATATCATTAACAAGTTGAAATCTTTTGAGTTGGATATGAAAAGAAGAGAATTTAACCAGACTATGATGCCCACATCTGGTTTTTCTCAAAATGCTGCTTTGTTGTCATCCGCTGCAAACTCTCACATTCAAAATCCAATTCAAGGAGGGAGCAATACAAGTAATTTCTCGAGTGGTAGTAATCATGTTGGAAAAGAATTGGGAAATTCTAAGGTGAATGCTGAAACTTCAATTTCATTTGAAACAATGGCTCTTTGTGGAATGTTTGTTCAAAGCTATGAAGCTCTTGTTGCTGGTGAATTGAAAGGTAAAGGAATGACTATGGAGGATATGTATCAGGTTGATCCTGATGATTTAGAAGAAACTAACATTCAATGGCAAATGGCGATGTTAACGTTAAGAGCCAGTAGATTCATGGAAAGAACAGGAAGAAAGAACTTTGGTGGTCAATCATCTACCTCAAAACTAGGATCTGATAAGTCAAAATTGAGGTGCTTTAACTGTAAACAATTGGGACATTTTACACGTGAATGTCCATTACCAATTGTCATAGATCCTAGTAACACTGGAGTACCAAGATTGACAGCAGAGAAAGAAAAGGAAGAAGGAAATTCAAAAAAGGAGTCAGCTTTGATCTCAAACTTTGACTGGAGTGTGGAGGTGGAAGAAACAAGATCTGAAATAAATCACGCATTAGTTGCTAAGGTTGTGGAAAGTGATGAGATGGAAGTTGATAAAGATGGATTTATGTTGTTCAAGGAATTCAAAGGAGAAAATGAATCTTCAGTAAAGGAGAAAGAAGAGAAGGCAGATGGAGAGGAGAAAGAGGAAATTACAGGTTCAGATGAAGAAAGGAATTCAAAAGCTGCGAAAGGAAAAGAGAAGGATGATGCGGCCGCTACTGTTGAGGAAAGGAAATCAAGTACTCCAGCATGCATGTGCGATAAAGCTTTAGCTGCCGAAAGGATGGTAATGGGACTTCCTTATGAGGTAATACAGGATATGTGCTCATCTGCTTGCAAAATTAGACTTTTTGGGATTTATAAGGCTAATCGTTTGTTAATTGATAATGAAAAGGATTTAAAACGCATTAATGATGAACTTAAAATGAATGAATCAAAATATTTTGTGAAATTAAATGAGGCTATAAAAGAAACTGATCATTTAAAAAGAATTGTTTTGGAAAGAAATGTAGAGGTTAATACTTTGACTGAACGGGTTGCTCTTGCTGAATTTGAAGCAAGCAAACTTCAGTCAAAGTTAGTAAAATGGACTATTTCTGGAATGAAACATGATGATCTTTGTAAATCTCAACGGGAAGCAAGAATTAAAACAGGTTTGGGTTATGAAAATGTACAGGTTTATCCTCCTCCTAGTACATACTGTTATTCTCCTATGCCTGTTCCTCATCCTTCTAATGATTTAATCCATCAGATACTGACAGTATGTCTGCAGGTTTAGTCGGGAATAACTCTAAGTACATTCGTGAAGACTACGACTATGGACCAACTAGTGGGCTTGGATGCACTAGTTCTAGTACACCTGACAATCAGCAGTCTGTTTTAGATAATAAGTCTAGTTTAAATTCAGTGTTTGTTTCTAGTTCAAATGTAACAGACTTTAATGTCTCATGTTCTCTTGATAGTTCTATTTCATCTTCTACTTCAAATCATGATAGTGATGATTTTTGTTCTGGTAATGAATCTGATGTTTCTCCTAAAACAACTGAGCAACTTAAAATTAATTCTTTCGAAAAGTTCTTTTCTCAACCTATTCCATCTTTCATACCATTAAATATGACATCATCAGAAAAATGTAGTTCGTCTTTATCTGACACTGGTACCAATGGTACGAGTTTTACTGATTTGTCAGAAGAATCACGTTTTGATTTTGACAAGAATAACTCTGATTCAAATAAACAAAACATCATGAGATGTATGAGACATTCAGTGATGTTGATTCTAGTTTGTCTCAATGTGATGAGGAGATTATTATTGATCCTATTTTTACCTCATCACATCATCGACCTAGGTTCAAACATCATTGTTTCAGGTGTGGTGAAGAGGATCATCTTATCAAAAATTGCCCTTTGATTCAAAGATCCTCTAATAGGAATTGTTTTGTGAATAAATTGACAAAATTGGTTAATAATTTCTTTTGTAAAAAATCTGCTTCTTTAAAAACAAAAGTTGTTCAATCTTGGTCCCTATTGCTCCTGGCTAAATGATTTGTTAATTCATTTCAGGGATCCTCTTCAAAGATTGTACACAGTCTGTGGCATGTTGATAGCGGATGTTCCAAGCATATGACGGGATTAAAGGATTTGTTGACCAATTATCGGATTATAGATGGAGGATATGTGGCATTTGCTGGAAATAAGAAGGGTGGAAAAATGATTGGACAAGGAGAAGTTACCAATGGTTCTCTTACTCTAGAAAAAGTCAACCATGTTCCTGAATTGGCTTTTAATCTTCTGAGTGTCTCTCAAATTTGTGATAAAGACATTCCTGTTCTATTTAAATCTGACGAATGTTTATTTTTAAAATCAGCGATAGCTATTCCGGAGGATTTAATTCTCATGCGTGCCCCAAGGAAACATGATACATATCTTCTTGATATGAATTCAAATGAGTCAAAGGCTACTGCAACTTGTCTTCTCTCAAAAGCATCAACCTCTGAGTCACTCTTGTGGCATCGTCACTTAGGCCATGTCAAGTTAAGATAATTAATAAATTAGTCAAGAACAATCTTGTTAGAGGACTTCCTTTAAAAGATTTTTCTGTTACTGAAAAATGCATGGCATGTGCCAAAGGAAACAACATAAGAAACCTCATAAGCCCAAACTTTTAAATAGCATATAAAGTCCTCTTGAGTTGTTACATACTGATTTATTTGGGCCAATTAGTGTTAAATCAATTGCTAAAAAATCTTTTTGTCTTGTTGTTACAGATGATTTCTCACGTTATTCATGGGTGAGGTTTCTTGCACACAAAAGTGAAGTTGCAGAGGAATTGCAGAAATTAATCATTTCTATTGAATCAGTCAGTAAGAGAAGAGTTATGGGATTAAGAAGTGACAACGGCACTGAATTTAAAAATCAGATTCTTGATTCATTTTGTGCTCAAAAAGGGATTGTGAGACAATTTAGTGCTGCAAGAACACCCCAGCAGAACGGTATTGCAGAAAGAAAGAATTGCACTCTTGTGGAAGCTGCTCGTACAATGTTGATAGAATCCTCATTACCCTTATTTCTGGGCTGAAGCTGTTAATTGTGCATCTTATGTTCTAAACAGGGTGCTAATTGTGAAAGATAAAGTGAAGACTCCTTATGAACTTTTTCATAAGAGGAAGCCACTAATTGATTTCTTTCGACCATTTGGATGTTCTTGTACTCTTCTGAATACTAAATCTCAAAAGACAAAATTTGGTGTTTGTTCTGACGAGTGTTATTTTGTTGGATACTCTTCTTCACAAAAGGCGTACCGAGTTTATAACAAGAGAACACGTATTGTTCAAGAGTCATTCTATGTTGATTGGCAAGAATCCAATCCTTCTGAAGTGAAATCTGAACCTGCATGGTTCTTTGACTCCAATACTGTGTTCAATTCATTTAATTTGCTAGTTTTCGATGATGATACATCAATTCCAAGTACTCAAACGAATATTATTCCATCATCTCCATCGTCTGTTCCATCCATCCCGCTAGTAAATGATGCTGTTTCAACTGATGTCAGCTCATCGTCTCAATGCCTGATCAAGCTCCATTATCTGATTCTTTATCTCCTACATCTCCTAACTTACCTAATTCAACACCTGTCATTGATACACCTTCATCTAATCTTTCTCCAGACATGGCTGATACTTCTTCAACTATCTTTCCTTCTTCAAGTGATTACAAAACTTTGAAATATCATCCGCTCGATAATGTGATTACGTCTGTTTCTCATGGTGTTCGCACGCGAAGTCAATCTGGTCTGATTAATGTTTGTCTTTTCTCATGCTTTATTTCTCAAATTGTTTCAAAAAATGTTCATGCTGCTCTACAAGATCCTTGTTGGGTAGAATCTATGCAATTGGAACTTCAACAGTTTAGAAAGCTTCAGATTTGGACCTTAGTTGATTTACCTCCCAACAAATATCCAATTGGTACAAAATGGGTATTTAAGAACAAACCAGATCATCGGGGTGTGGTGGTGCGCAACAAATCTAGACTTGTAGTACAAGGCTTTGCTCAAGAAGAAGGAATTGATTATTCAGAAGTCTTTGCTCCAGTTGCTCGTCTTGAAGCAATTAGAATATTTCTTGCTCATGCTGCTCATAAATAATTCAAAGTTTACCAGATGGATGTGAAATGTGCTTTTCTCTACAGAGACATTGATGAGGAGATATATGTGTGTCAACCACCCGGCTTTGAAGATCCTGATTTTCCTGATAAAGTGTATAAACTTGCTAAATCTTTGTATGGTCTTCATCAAGCACCTAGAATCTGGTATGAGACTCTTACGCAATATCTTCTAAGCAATGGTTACTCTCGTGGTACCATTGATATGACCTTATTTAAAAGAGAGGTGAATGGTGAAATGATCTTTGTTCAAGTGTATGTCGATGATATTATTTTTGGATCTACAAACTCTCAATTGTGTAGAGAGTTCGAAGAAGTGATGAGCCAAAGGTTTGAAATGAGTATGATGGGTGAAATGTGTTTCTTTCTTGGATTGCAAGTTGAACAACAGAAAGAAGGAATTCTTATTCATCAAGAAAAGTACATTAAAGATATTCTGAAGAAATTTAAGATGGATGATGTGTCTACTGAGATGACTCCTTTTACTGCTCAGACATGTCTAACTCCGGATGAAAATGGAAAACCAGTTGATCCTCATCTTTTTCGGTCTATGATTGGCTCTCTCATGTATCTTACTGCAAGTCGTCCTGATATCACATCCTGGGTTCTGGGTACTGTGCGTATCCTCCAGTCGGCTCCGAGAAAGGAAGTCAAAACGAATATTGTTATCTCAAAGGCCTGTCTCGTCTCGGGTTGTGGTATCCGTATGGTGGAAATTTTGATTTACATGCTTACTCTGATAGTGATTCCAATGGTTGCAGGTTAAACAGAAAATCTGTGTCTGGAGGTTGTCAAAATTTTGGGAAATTGTCTGGTATCCTGGCAAAGCAAGAAACAAACTACTGTTTCTCTTTCTACAGGGGAAGCTGAATATATTGCTGGTTCCAGCTGCTGCTCTCAAGTTCTCTGGATCCAACATCAAATGATTGATTATGGCATTAATTTCCTTCATACACCTTTATTCTGTGACAATGAGCGCTGCCATTGGAATTGCTAAAAACCCCATTCATCATTCCCGCACAAAGCATATTGAAACACGAATCCATGCTATTCATGATGCTCAAGAGAAGGGTTTTATTAATATTATACCCATCGACACAAAAAATCGAAAAGCTGATCTTTTCACAAAAACATTTGATAAACCTCGTTTTTATGAATTGATTTCTATGCTTGGGTTAATATCTTTTAAAAAAAAAATTCATTTTTTATTTCTTTATTAATTTAAAAAATTTATAACAAACATAAAAAATTAATTAAAATGAAAATTCATTGATAATAATAGAAATATGAAAATAAAAATTTGGGGGCGTAATATCATTATTCTGAGATTGGAATTTACATGATGAGAAATGATTGTATATTCTCTAAATTTTTATTTACATGACTAGTACTTCTATAAGAATGATAGTAACTGTTACTGGATTCTGTTTCACATTAAAAAGGAAATGGATCAGATTCTTTAAGGATATGTTTGATAGACTCTGCCTGACGAATGATGTAGACAACAGCTTTTTGATTAAATTAAACTTTATGCTTAAGAATGTCTGGATTTACTCAATCGTTTTGGATTGCACAAAAACTGAGTCCTGACAAAAATTGGATTGAGAATGAATCTTTCGTTCATTTTGCTTTGTTTTGTCTTCATCCTCTACTGGTATATTAAGTGTCAAGATGTCTTGTGTCTGTGCTTATCTCCTCTGCTGTACGTGAGTACTGACCTGGAGTGATGATCTCCTCTGTTGTACGATAGTACTGACCTGGAGCTCTCATCAGCACATGTTCAAATGGTTATCTCCTCTGTTATACGTGAGTATAGATCTGGAGCTCTCACCATTTTGATATAATTATGTCAAATCATCTTATCGATAAATTTCTCTAAGAATGAAATATTCTGTTGATAATCATTGCACACTAATTCACAAACCTTGTTCTTTGAAGATTGATTCATAATTCAAGAAATCTTGAGGTTAGGTGAGGTTTTTTTTTACCAAATGATTGTGGGGTCTTGCATTTTAAAGCATCTAGTCGAACCTTAAATGAATCATAAGCTGTTGTTCGAAAAAGGTTAAGGCATGAGTTTAAGTGGACAATTATATCAGCAATCGTTATTGATTTGTTCTAATTTCAGTTGTTCTGTGCAGATTGTGATCAGATCTTGTATTCAGTATGATCTCATGACCGGTAGATGATTTTTTGATCATCTTTATGTTCTAAAATATTTGGAGAATGTGATCTCTGATTATTTTAGATCTCATTATTAGATGTGCTTCCTTTAAGTATTATAATTTAAAAAATAATAATAATAATATAATAATAAAATAATAAATAATAAATAAATAAATAATAAAAATAAAAAATAAAATAAATAATAAATAATAAAATTAAAGGTGCGAAAGTATTCTTTCGCTAATAATTTCGCAAAGCGAAACTGCAATTTCGCTAGGTTGGCTAATAATTGTTAATCATTACCTCCTAGCAATTACAATTTCACTAGGCGAAACTGTAAATTAGAGAATTACAGTTTCACTGGGCGAAACTGTAAATTCGCCAGACGAATTTATAGTTTCGTTGTCTGCGAAACTATTTGCTATATAAGTCATGTTTGCGAATTTTCTCTCATAATTTCGCACAATCGCTCAGTTTCACTTTTAGGGTTTATCCGTAACTTTTAAGGCGATTTTGACTTGTGTTTGTGATTTGGTCTGATTTTTGTGAGATTCACTTCGTATGTGAGTTTCGAACACTGATTCACTTTCTAATCTGGATTAAATAGTCTATTCTTAAGTTATCTAGATTGTGTCTCTTCGGTGGTTTCGCTGTTCGTTCAGCGAAACTACTAATTTCTCTGCGAAATTGAACGAAAGTTCACATCTTTTCTGCGAAACTGTAAAGTTATGCTGTCCGAGCAAACTTAATAGTTTCGCCATATCTTCTCTAATTTCTCAATGAATGATCTTTAATTTACACAGTTTCGCTTGTATTTTCTTATGTCAGCGAAACTAATTTGTAATAGCGAAACTAAATTAATATTTGGTGAAACTAATTGCGAAACTACTTTAATTCATTCTAATCTTGTCGAAACTAATTTTTGTTCTGCGAAAATAACAAGTTTCAATGAGCGAAATTATAGTTTCGCTTGTCGAAACTGTTTGTTTTCCTTGTCGAAATTGTCTTTGATTCAGCGAAACTATCATGTCTTAGTGAGCGAAACTATTGTTTCGCTTGCCGAAATTGATTATTTCTTTTGTTTTTGTTTTATTTTCTTATTTTCAGTATTTCTTATTCAAATTTATTTGTTGTCTTCTCAGGTTACCATGGCAATCTCAAGTTTGATGAGAGGAATAACATCACTACATATTAGACGATACTCTTCCAAAGGCGGCCGGATTTCGTGACTGCATTAGATGGCTTCAGAGATCACCCATTGCATATGCTAATCACACTCACCCACTATCTATGATCTTAATATTAGAGATTTTTGGAGATCAGCAGAATACAACACTGGAGGAGATGTATAGAGAATCAAGCTAGAGTGATTGATCATGATATAACTATTACTGTTGAGAGTGTGTCGAGGATTCTTAGACTAGAAGATGATACTGGTGATGAAGTGGATATGACGGAGTCTGAAGTATTCCAAGCTTTCAGACAAATGGGGTATGAGGGACCAGCTTTTGGTTCGAGGAAGGAGATTAAAAAGTCTTTTTTATCTAAGGAATGGAGATATATAGCTCATGTTTTTATTATGTGCTTAGATCACCATAAGGGTGGATCCGATGGACTTAATCTTGACTGGGCCAAAGCTATGGCGATATGTTGTAAAGGGGAGAAGAAAAAAACATTGCTAGACTGATCTTTGCGTGTATGGCAGAGAATGTGATGGATGTGAAGAAGGATAAATGGTTGTTATATCCTCGCTTTATTTAGATGATTATTGATGATCTTATTCCTGATGTTCCTAAACATGGTGAAGTCAAGAGATTAGTGCAGATGAACCCTCGGATATTTGCTAATTGCTGTGCTATCCGCCATGATTTCAGTGGTAAAATCACCCATCTCTGGGAAAATATGTACCCTCCAGAATGCTGGAATTATATCAGACGGGTCGATGAGTCTGAAAACAAAAGGACTGAGGAAACAAGGGTGCAACAAGCTGATGCAGCTAAGAAGAGAAACGATATGCAAAAGAGAAAGATTATGATTTTGAAGAAGATATAGATGCACAAGCAGAGGAGATAAGGGTGGAGAAAGAACGGAGATCTAAAAAGAAAACTGACTTTGTTGAGCCTGAACGGAGATCAAAACATCGACACGAGGGTTTCACAGCAAGAAAAGAGGCTAGTGCTAGTCTTGATGAGGATGTTATTCGTAGTCTAAATACTTCATTGGCCAATGAGTTGAGTATGATAAAGACTAAACTGACGAATCAGGAGATTAGGAAAAACAAAAGGATGAGGTAATTGAAGGAATGAAAAAGATGTTGGTTGACTAGAATAATTTGATTAAGAGATTGTTTTAAGAAATTTCTCAGATGAAAGCTGTTGCTGGCCTACCTAGTCAACTAACTCAATCTGAGTTAGATGATATGACTGATATATCTAAGTACTCATTCTTGAATGTGGGTACTTCATCCAAGGTAGGAGAGGGCACTTCTGGAGCAGCTAATACTGAAGCAGGGGGACAAGAGATCCCAAGAGAAGATGCTGGAAGAAATGAGGATGATGATATTATTGAAGCAGGGTTTGTTAACCTATAGTTTGATTTTGATAAGGATAGTGTGGGTGAAGAGTGGTTGTTACTGCTACCACTGAGGGAATGTCTGATAAAGGAAAAGGTTTGATTGATGAAGAAGAGGAGGATGAGCAATTGGTTGATTATGATTCTGAACCAGATTTTTATGAAGTAGATGAGAGACCACTGGTGTATGTTGCGAAGAAGGGAGATGATGAAGCTGATGTGTTTGAGATGGATAAGAGTGACTGGTTGGTGAAGGAGAAGGAGGCTCAAGAACTTACTCCTTTGTTTCAAAATATGGAAGGTTTAAGCAGGAAAGAGGCAGCCAAGAAGATAATAAGTTGGTGTTATAATCCTAGTTTAAAGATGTTTATGATTAAAAGAAGGAGGTCATATCAGCTACATGCTCAAGAGGAAGGCTTTTAAGACCTTACCCAAATGGGATCTGAGACGGTTGGCCACTTTTCCTTTGATTAATGCTCATTTAAGTGAAAAGGCAGTATTTCTTGAGAAGGTAATTAAAAATGGACTTAATGATAATTTTGAGTCATTTGGATACATGAAGGCTGAACGAAAAAGATCAAAGAGAGATAAAGACTGGAGACTGGCAAAGGGAGAATTGTTTTGAGAGTCAAACCACCAAAGACTGTAACAGGGTAAGATTGGCTGATCCTCTTCCCCAACGTTTACAGGACTTTGAAAAGTGGTTTTATGATAATAACACTGGCGAGGCGGTGATTAGAGCCAAACACGGAAAAGAGTTTAGGGTGTTTGACCCGATGGAATTATTCAGCTTCAGTGATGAAGATCTCTTGACTCTTTGTGAAAATCATATAAGGCTGGGGCAGGAGAGGAAACACGAAAAGAGGCAAGCTTGTTTATGAATGTGGCAAACAAAATACGAGGAGTACGGGCGGAGGTAAAGAGTTTGGCTGAAAAGGTGAGAGCACAAGATGACTTTGCCATGGATGTTCAAGACATGACCAGGCAGTTTGCTAGAGTTAGTGGTCATTCTGAGGAAGCTGGTGATGCAGGAACTAACCTTGGAGGATCAGTGGCTGAAGCTTCTAAAGATGTTGCTGCAGGAGGTGATAAAGATAGACCAACAGCAGCAGAGGAAACCGGAGCCGACGGGTCAAATCAAGAGAAGTGAAGATAGTGAGGTCCAACCTAGGGGGAGTATTGAAGATCATGTTAGGTTGGACTCACTTTAGTATAAATGTTTACTTTACATTGTAATAGGACTTTTGTTAGTTTCATTTTGTTTGTAATTAGCAGTTTTGGCAGTCTAGCGAAACTGTGAGCGAATCTATACATTCGCTCACAGTTTGCTGTTTTAGTTTACCCAACAAATCTATGACTGCTATATATATTATGTCATTTCACTTTGTACGGAGAGCTTGCAAAACCCTAATCGTGGAATTTTGTTGCAAGCTACCATTTCTAAGCAGTTACTTCATTGAAATACAATTGTGCTTGTTGTTATTGAGTGAGTTTGTTCATTTGAGTACCAATTATGTCTTGATTAATCATATTTACTTCTCAATTGTTGTTATTTCGATTGTGTGTTTGATATTGATCAAATTATCCTACCAACTGTACTGTTCATCGATCACATGGACCAACAAAGTATGACTAATACACTCAATTGCCTAGTAGAATACGTCTGAAATCATATGCTGTTAAGGGATCAAATCTCCACCTACTTAGATATTTATTTGCATAAATCATTAGGTCTTTGATGGGTTGTAATTTGGCTTGGGCTCGGGTATGGAATATTTGGAAAAGTTGGCTAATTGCTAAGACGACGGTCTTGGCTTATTTTTCTAACATAAACTACAAGGAAAGCAATAGGTTCCCTATACAATACTTCAAGCTAGAAGGGATATGCTAGCTTGAGGACTCGTTTAGGTCAGATTGTCAAGACCATATTTTGCTTTTAAGAATCGTACTTCATCTTTTACCCGAAAATACACAAAACTTTCCTTTCTCAAGGATCGTTCGGCTTGAAGCCTAATAGCACCCAATCAAATTAGTTCTGTGTACTCGTATTGAGATTCAATTTGATTCTTTTTGCATTTTCCATTATGAGACCAATTTCCACAATTCGGGCATCTTTCATATCTTTTTTTCCCGTCTCTTTATAGCACTTTTTGAAATTCCACAAAATGGGGGAACTTGTTCCTTTTTTCGCCACTTCTTTCTTGCGTCAAACGTGAGATTTAAAATTGGTTCACGGATTTCCGGGGGAAGTCCTGGTTTTGCGTGATGAAGGCAACAAAACAAATTGAAATCAAAAGAATGCATTCTAGTTCTTTAAGGTCTGCCGGTAAAAGACCATATTTTTTATAAGCCAAAAACGTGTCTTTAACGAAAACAGGTTTGTAGAAGGCTTTTGGTTAAGTGACTTGGTGGCTCGGGTGATTGAAAGATAAAAAATGTTTAAGCTCAACAGGGCTCACTATGGTTGACATTCGGGTAAGGAAAATTAAAGACAATGGTTGGGGCTCAAATAGTTAAGGTTTCCTAGTGCCTAACTCATTTTTATGCAACAAATACTAATCAAGGTCTTGAAATGCATACCCAAAGCAAGTTCTACTTATATGTATCATATGGCACCCTCAATTAAATCCAGAATGAAAGTAGAATTGCAATTTTGCAAAAGGTGTTTAAAGCTCAAAAATAAACTTGCATATGGATGGAATTGGGTACAAGTGCTTAAATATTTTACTAGATTAGATTATTGCTTTTAAGGATATCACAAAAAACATTTTCAATTTTACTTGGACGTCATGAGTTTACTTAATTATTTCACAAAAACGTATATTTATAATTTGGTTTATCAAAAATTTTATTTTTCGCTTCTTGTCACAAAAATTACTTGGTAAGTGATCTTCTCTTAAAAGTTTTAAATTAGGACCTTTTTAGCAAAGTGAAATGCATTACTCCTATCCCCACACTTCAAATTTACATTGCCCTCATATGATTAACATAATCAAGATCTGTTAGGATCAGTGATCTACGTTTGATTAATTTGAGAGTATAGCAGCGGAAAACAAACAATGAATTAGCTAATTCACAAGAACACAAAAGATATTCAAGGTAAGAACAAACGGTTATAGACAAAGAGAATTCTGGAAAAGATATTTCATTCAATATTCGCTTTCGTGGTAATAGAATGTCACACATACAATTAGGTCAACACCTCTTATAAAGAGATGTGACGTCTGCTGATGTCACTTGATAGTGACATCTAACAGAATTTATTCAAACTACTGATAGTTAACATAACTACTGAAGATGTCAAAACAGCTGACATCTTCTACAAAAATACTAAGTGTTAACTCTCACTACAACTACTGAAAAGAAACTACTGAAACTACAACGACTGAAGAACATGCTCTTCAGTCGTTTTACAAAACTGAAACACAAAGAAAAACTACTGAAAGGAAACCATCACAACAACTGAAGAATGCTTCTTCAGCTGTTGTAACAAACTCTGAAGGCTTTAGTACTTGTACTTGAACGTCAGCTGTTGTCATCAGCTGATGTCTTCAGTCTTTGTACTTCAGCTGTAGATCTTCAGTACTTTGTTCTTCAGCTGTTGATCTTCAGACTTTGTTCTTCAGCTGTTGAAGTCTTTAGTCCTTTAGTCTTCAGCTGTTGAAGTCTTCAGTACTTTAGTCTTCAGCTGTTGTGATGTCTGTGGGACTTAGAGGTTTTTCTGATCAGGCTCATTAGTTCTTTTGGTCCAACAAACTCCCCCTGAACCAATGCAGCCAAAACCTCTAAACTTATTGAAGATGTCCCACTTATTATGGCAGAAGGATTGGTCTTTTTGTCTTCTAGATCAGCTCAGAAGTGACCCTTGTAAGCACAGGCCTGGGAAGAAGTCTCAATGATCTGTTTGGCAAAGTATGAATGGAAACTCTATCTTGGGGAACTGGACACAGAGCTGTTACCCCATCCATGAGATCTACTTCCCCACTATGAGTCTGTATGACTCTCTTGTATAGGCCTCAAGGAAGGTAATTTGTTCCTCCATGGTCAGCTCTTCAGCACCTCCTTCAAATAATGTTCTGCCCATAGTACTCAGATAGGTATTTAACATGTTTCCCATTCTTTAGCTCCACAGTTGTTATTATTCTATAAGCAAATTCATCAGGGTGATTATCCTCTAGGAACAACTGGAGCTCATTCTTTCTGACTTCCTCAAGCCTCTTATATACTAACCCTTTTTTCACCATTTTATTTTCCAGCATCTTCTGTGGGGTTTGGTTAGCTTTATAAGCTTTCTTGAAGTCATCTAGGATTTCTCAGGGTGATACTACAAAGACCAATGAGATCACTTCATCTACAATCTTCTTCACCTGGCCAATGTATCTCTATGGAATGTTTTTCTTGTGAATCCTGTGAAACACCCTGGGATCAGGCCAAATCCTCACTCTCTCCTTTTGATATTGAAATGTATGCTTAAGAGTGTATAATCTGAGAGCATGCTTCTTCATGTTGATGATAGAAGATGTGGCAGCATATGCTTTGTCACCCTCCTCAACAATTCCTCATCATGTTGTTTGTGAAGCTCTTCTTCTTCTAGCTTCACTTTCACAATTTGTCTTTGAGTTTCAAGAGTAATTGTTGGAGAGTGACTTGTGGCCTTCGGCAACTGTATAACAGTTGAGAGTGGCAGCCTATCTTCATCTTCATCATCATCTTCTTCATCATCTTCTAGCCTCAATACCCTTCTCTTATTCTTCTGGGGTACGTCATTGGCTATTGGTTTTGAGGGTAAGGGAGTTGGTTTGGTGGGTTGTGTTTTTGGTGGTTTTGGTGTGGGAATGTTGACAGGCTATTCTAGCATTTTGGAGGTGAGTGTGGCTTTAGATTGCTTGGCTAGATCAGTCCTGCTCCCAGCACCATCTTCATTCAAAGCTTCAACAACTAATCCTTTAGTGTATACTTCAGACGAACAGATCTTGGTGGTTATTGCCAAGATGCTATCCCTGGACCAAGCCTTGATTTTGATTAATGATCTTCCAAGATATTTTGCTATAAACCTGATCATGATCTCCAGCCTTTCTCTTTCTAACACATCATAACTTGCCCATCTAGTTTGGATTTCTTCAATCTCTAATCTTCTGATCTCAGAATCAAGTTTGTCAGTGTCATGGCCTTGCCTAAACAACTGATCAATGATGTTATCCATTGATCTACTGTGTTCGGCATCAGCCTCTTTCACCATCAGCTCCAAGGCAGTCTCCTTTTCATTCTTTCTTTTCTTTGATTTCTCCATGTCAGCTTCCTTCTCCTTCTCTTTTCTAGTCTCCATAGCCAACTCCTTCTCCTTTTCCACTTCTGCCACTTCTGTTTCTTTCTCTTTCTTTTCCTCTATGCACTCCTCTTTCTTTTTGCTTTCACTGACTGAATCTCCCCCTTTTGGTTGCATTGGTTGCAAGGGTATGATTGTTAGAAAGCTTTTGCCCACAACTTCCTCTATCAAGGGTTGTATTACTGAGGAAAGCCTCTCATCAATGGTTTTGATCATGATATCAGTGATTATAGGTGTGATGAGAGGTAGGGAATTTCGAAGATAGCAGCTATTTGCTCAAGAGGGTTCTGTACGTGAGAAATAGTGCCAGAAGCAGAGGCAGGTGGCTGAGTATTTGGGAGTCGCTTTGTGTTTGGGAGACCTTCAGATGAAGGTGCCATCTGTGGGGTTTGAGAGGCAGATGGTCTTTGATCCTCAGAAGTTTTGGCAAGCAGCTCTTTGAGTCTGCTCACCTCCTCTTCCAGGATGGTGTTTTGGGCTAACACATCATAAAAGAAGCCCAGGTCATCATTAGTAGTTATTGAATCACCTGACCTCCTGATATAATCAGGATGAACATGCACTGAGTGTAGATCAGTTGTAGCATGTGCCCCTTTGTCTTGGAACTGGGGACTTCCTGCCTCAGGACTATGTCCTTCATCAGCAGTTGCCTCTGGTAAGGTCTTAGTGATGGTACCAACTACATCCTGATCATATGCTGAAGCAGGATAAGAGGCAGCCTCACCAGAAGTTCCAATCTCCTTTTCTACACTAGGAGATGGAACATTGTAACCCCTATGATGTGGGTTATCAGATGCACTTTGGTCCTCCCCCTCAATGGTAGAGGTATTCCCGGTTGTAATTGGTATCTGGGGAGGGGGTGAAGAGTGCAACTGACTCAGCACTTGTGCAAAAATTAATGTAGGACTTTGGGGGGCGGTTGCATGTGGTGATCGGGTAGAAGCAGATTGCACCCGGGGTGAATGGTGCGCTTCAATGGTAACCCTATGAAGTGAGATAGGTTCCAGTAGTGTGGGTTCCCCAATATTGGTTGCAACAGGATCCTGTTGAGAGGATACCTGTGCGGCTTTGGCAGGTTGAGTCTTTGACACAACTGGGGGGTTAATACCAGTATGTGCTTCCTGTGTTTGTGGTACAGGGGCATCCTCAGGAGACTCATCTCCCTGAGTAGCCTTTTTTGGCTTTTTGGATTGGGTTTGGTGGGGACTTTGGATCTGGAGGTGGTGGCTGTGGGTTCCAACTGCGTGGGTTTTCGCAGCTTGGAAGCGTGTTTCATTGTTTGGTCAGAGTTGTGCCTGGAGTATACTTCAGGCAAAACAGCCATTGCAGGGACTCCAAGGCCAACAAGTCCCTCAGTTTTCAGCTAATTCTCTATGATGGCCATAATGAACCGAGGATATAATATCCATTGATTAGAAAGAGGTTTTGAGGCCATATCCTTAAGTTCAAGAAAAATAATTTCAGAAAAGTTTAAGTCTTGTTGCTCAAGGATAGAGAATAATACCTGCTGCCACCTGGTAGACATTTGATCCCAAGAGGAAGTCTTAGGAGCTAAGCAAACATTTACCATGTGAAAGATAAGACGTTCAGCATCATGGAAATGCTTCTTCAAGATGGTAGAGGCACGGAGGTTTCCCTGATATCCATGGTGGCAAAGGATAAATCAGTTGTGCCCTTTGGATACCCAACGGGGAAAGTGGCATCATCCAGGTTGAGGGTTTGGCGAATGATTTCCGGAGTGATGACCACTTGATGGTTGTTGACAAACGACCGGAGAGACTCGGTTTCCTCTCCCCAATTATAAGGTCACGTTCATCCAAAACTGGTGTAAGGATTCGGCATGAATGGTGGGATTTAGAAGGAAGGCCATTTGGTAGGGAGATTGGACCATTAGATCAATGGCGTTATCGAACTTTGTCCAGAAGGGTGATTTTGTGAGGTAGGCAACACAGTTATGTCGTGGTTTGAGTTGCATGGTCGCCATTAATGAGAGAGAAGTTTTGGAGATTTGAACATTAGGTTTGGAGAGGATGAAGCGCTGAAGGATTAGGTATTGGGTATTTATAGGGTAAGGGTTAGAAAACGACTGAAGGGTTTGGTGTTAGTCATCAGTAGTTTTAAACGAGTGATGACATGGTATTACCCTTTCAGAAGTTGAAACCACTGAAGTCTTGGTTTTAGGCATCAGTAGTTATAAAACTACTGAAAACCATGGTTTTGACTTCAGATGTTTGAAAACAACTGAAGACTTGGTGTTAGTCATCAGTAGTTGTGAAACTACTAAAGACATGGTTTTGTTATCAGTTGTTGTAAACAGCTGATGACTTGGTGTTAGTTATCAGTGGTTGTGAAACTACTGAAGACATGGTTTTGTCATCAGTTGTTAAGGATGAAACAGCAGTTGTAGAAACAACTGAAGAGAAAGTTCTCATCAGTAGTTTTCGTCAATTCATAGCCTTTCAACTGTTTCATACTGTTCTCAACACTTACTCATCAGCCTTTTTGTTGTTTTTAGTTGTTTCATAGGACATCAGTACTTATCTGTTTTTAATGATATCAGTAGTTATAACTACATCAGTAGTTGTAACTTTATCAGTTGTTGTAACAGAATCAGTACAATATGTGATATGGTCACTAATGATCATCAGTACTTATTTACTGAGATCATCAATAGTTATCACTTATTCTAGCTGCAGTATACCAAGCCATAACACTAGGTTTTGGAAAGTTGAACTATCCAAAGGCTTAGTAAAAATGTCTACAAGCTCATCAGCACTAGGCACAAACTTAGGATCAATCAGACCTTTTTCAAAACAATCCCTAATAAAATGATGTCTGATCTCTATATGTTTGGTCCTAGAGTGTTGGACTGGATTTTTGACAATGCACAGAGCTGAAGCACTATCAATTAATAATGGAGTCTTAGTCTCTGTAATGCCATAATCCAAAAGTTGGTTCTGAAGCCAGAGTACCGGAGAAGTACAACTTGCAGCTGCAATGTACTCTGCTTCAGCAGTGGATGTAGCAACAGATGTTTGTTTCTTACTCTGCCAAGAAATCAAACAGTTGCCTAGGAATTAACGTCCACCAGAAGTTGACTTTCTAGTTAACTTGCACCTACATAGTCACTATCTGAAAAAGCAACTAATTTGCAAGAGTGGCCAGTGGAATACCATAAACCTAGAGATTGTGTACCTTGCAAATATCTAAAGATCCTCTTGACTGCAATCAAATGAGACTCTATAGGAGCAGCCTGAAATCTAGCACAGACACAAGTAGCAAACATGATATCTGGTCTAGAAGCTGTTAAATACATCAAGGACCTAATCATACATCTGTAAAGTGTTTCATCAACAGCTCTACCTTTCTGATCTGCATCCAGTTGTGTGGTGTTGCACATGGGAGTAGAACAGGGCTTACAATTTTGTAGATCAAACTTATTCAAAAGATCTTTTGTATATTTTGACTGATGAATAAAGGTTCCATCAGCCTTTTGTTTGATTTGCAATCGTAGAAAGAACTTTAATTCTCCCATTGCACTCATTTCAAACCTCTTTTTCATTAATTTGGTAAAATCATCACACAACTGGGGATCAGAGGATGCAAAAATAATATCATCAACATAAATTTGAACAAGTAGCTTATGCTGATCCACCTTCTTAATAAACAAAGTTTTATCTATGGAGCCTCTAGTGAAATTATTCTTCAGAAGAAAAGTGGAAAGTGTCTCATACCAAGCTCTAGGAGCTTGTTTCAACCCATAAAGAGCCTTATCAAGTTTATACACCCATTCAGGATGTTTATTATCCTCAAAACCTGGTGGTTGACACACATAAACTTCTTCTTTTATTTTACCATATAAAAGTGCACTTTTGACATCCATTTAAAAAACTTTAAGATGGTGGAATGCAGCATAGGCTAAGAACAATCTAATTGCCTCTAGTCTGGCTACAGGAGCAAATGTTTCATCATAATCAATACCTTCTTCTTGTGAAAACCCCTGTACAACCAGTCTAGCCTTGTTCTTAACAATAAGCCCATTTTCATCAGTTTTATTCCTAAACACCCATTTAGTGCCTATTGCACACTTACCTGGGGGTAGAGGAACCAGGTCCCACACTTGCTGTTTCTTGAACTGAAGTAGCTCAAGCTGCATGGCTTCAACCCATCCATTGTCTCTGAAAGCAACATGATAGTTCTTTGGCTCTAGCTGACTGATGAAGAGAGCATAGAAGCAGAAGTTAAACAATTGACTTCTTGTTGAAACTCCAGCATTGATATCACCAATGATTTGAGACATTGGGTGATTCTTCAGCTCTTGATAAACAATGATATCTGTGCAAGTGTTTGTAGAACCTTCAGCTGCAGCAGATGTTGATGCAGACTCTTGAAACCAAGAATTTGATGATAACTCAAAAGATGTAGAGGAATCAGAAATCTCATCAGCATTTGTTGTGGATGGAACTACAGGAACATCAAGTTTAGCAGACTCAGGTAGTTGGTCACTAAACTTGAATAGGTGAGTATTGATATTATCATCATCATCATCAATACCACCAGGTGGAAGACATGCTGCAGAAGATGATTTATCCACATGATCTACAACAGCTGGAGGTTGATAAGGAACATATTGCAGTATGTCCAAATCAAACAACTCCACAGGGTTTTATGGAATCTTGTCCATTGGAGATTTATTAAACTTCACATGCAAAGTTTCTTCAACTATCTTTGTTATGCAGTTGAAGACTCTGTATGCTTTGCAAGTAGATGAATAACCAACAAAATACCCTGCATCCACCTTAGGATCAAAATTTTGGAGTTGATCCTTAAGTTCATCATCTGCTGATGTAGAACTTCATATGGAGTCTTCATCAACCTCTGATTTACTAAGGCTCTATTCTACACATAGCAAGCTGTGTTAACAGCTTCAGCCCAAAAGGTCAGTGGCAAACCAGAGTCAGCCAACATAGACCTTGCAGCTTCATTTAGGGTCCTGTTCTTTCTCTCCACTACTCCATTTTGTTTTGGAGTCCTTGGGATGCTAAACTGCCTTTTGATTCCCTTTGAAAGATAAAATTCATCAAGTGTATGGTTTCTGAATTCAGTTCCATTTTCACTCCTTATACACTTGACTGAAAGGGAATACTGCTTCTCAACATACAACACAAAGTTGATAATCTTCTAAGCAACCTCATCCTTTGAATGTAGAAAGAAAGTCCATATAAATCTGGAGTAATCATCCATAATTACCAGACAGTATTTCTTCTTTGCCATGCTCATCACTTTCACAGGACCAAATAGATCCATATGCAGTAATTGCAAGCAGGCAGTGGACTTAGGCTCTTCAATAGGAGGGAATGAGACTTTGTGTTGTTTTCCTTTTAAACAAGCAGTGCAGGTTTCATCACAATGGAACTCCTTTATTGGTAAAACTCTCACTAAACTATTATGGATGAGCTGATTCATGTTTTTGAAATTAACATGACCCAGCCTTTTGTGCCACAGTTTAGATTCCTGAGGAGAGGCTTTGGAAAATAGGCAAGGATGGCCTCTGAGATTTATTTTCTTGGAAAGATCTAAGGCATACACTCTCCTATCCTGTTGGCCCTCAGGAGAGTGTGATCATCCAACACCTTATCAATCAAATTCAGAACTTTGGATGACAGAATCCTGCAGTTCTGACTGGTGAAAAAGCAACATGGCCTTTATCACACATTTGACTGACACTCAAGAGATTGTACTTGAGATTTTCCACATGATTAACATCATCAAACTTTATTTCTCCATTGGAGACAAAGCCTTTTCCAATGATGTAACCCTTAGCATCATTGCCAAAAGAAACAAACCCCTTCTTTCCTTGAGAATATTCATGAAGAAGAGAGCTGTTCCCAGTCATATGCATAGATCCCCCACTGTCTACATACCAGATGCTACTTTGGCATGTTGAAGAACCCTGCAATCATAAATAATTAGTTAGTTTTTGAGACCCAAAACTTTTTGGTTTTGGTTTTGTTCATATCAACAGATGGTGAACTAACAGACTTGCTATGAATAACAGCCTGAGGTGATGGAGATGGTGAAAAAGAAGAATCCTTTGGCATGGACTTTCTTCTCTGTGGTTTCAACACAGGAACATCTAATTGGTTGACTCTCCCCAATAGATGTTGAACCATCATAACAAGTTGTGTCTGATTTTGTGATAAAGCCTTCAGCTCATCAGACACATTAGTGCTTGAGTTTGATGGGTTCCTGTGTTGTACCATCTCTCCTTAAGCAACCTCAGTTGTTGCCTGTTTAACCCCTTTCTTTATGGATTTCTTTTTGGATTTCTTTTTTGGATTTTGGGGTCACAGGTTTTGATGTTGCTGGTACAAATTTGATTTCAAACTCAGTTTTCATTTTATCCATTTTCTCTTTAGTGTTTTCATTATGTTTGAGTTTGGAGCCCTTTTTATACCACCAATCATCAGTAAGATGATTGAATAAGCCACATATTTCACATGGCTTTTTCTTCATCTTAAGTTCATCATCTGCTGAAGCAGATGAAACTACTGAAGACTTGTTCTTTAGCAGTTTGCTATAAGTACTAGCAGTTTTCTTCCCTTTAGTACCTGCTTTCTTGATATCTTCTTCAGTAGTTTTCCCACCCTTTCTACTTGCAGTTTTCTTTCCTTTAGTACATGTAGTAGTTTGGGCTTGTTCTCCAGGTGTTATGACATTCTTTTTAGTACTTTAAGTACTTTGTGAAATACCACCTGGAGTGATCAACTTTTTGATCATGTGAGTGTCAGCATTTGAACCATCAACGTCAGCTGATAGGTTCTGAGAGGAATTAATGCTGACTTCTACTTCTGATGGTGCTGTATTAGATAGTAGATCACATGATGAAAAGGATTGGTTATTGCTTTCACACCATCAGATTCTACCTCTGCTCTGGGAGTAAAATCTGTAGGAGGAGCAGTGTGATTATAACGAATGCCAAACTTCACATTGAAGCAGATTGCTTACTAAGAAGCATTTCAAAACCCTTGCAAGAATTTACCCATCGATCACACTCTACCTGGGTAGTTGCAAGTGTTTCTTTAAGGTCTGTGTACTTCTCTAGAAGTATCTCTTCCTTAGCCTTATCATCAGTGATTTGGCATTTAAGTTTGTAAATCTCATCATTCTTATCATTAATCACAGACTCAAATTCAGCTTTTCTGTTGGAAATTGTTTGTTCTAGCTCAATGTTCTTGTTAATTAAAGCTACATTTGCTTCTCTTATAGATGCAAATGCGGCTATGCATGTTTCAGAACATAGTTTGGCTTTTGCCTCAAAGGATACCTGTGATATCTGTGGTGTAGAGGCATTAGAGGATGAAGTATCAGCAGACTCCAAAGCCATAAGAGCTAGATTTCCAAAAGGACTATCACCACCATGTTGACCAGCATCAGAGATAGTTGTTCATGACCAGACAAATCATTGGTAAACTGCTCCAGTCAACAACTCCTGGGGTGAAAAAGCTGTGTTGTTGAGGTTGAGTTTGTTGATGAGATTGGGAAGGTTTAGGTTTAGGCAATGCATGTGGTTGTTGTGCAATAGGAGCTTGAACCGCATTTCGTTGAGGCATGTAATAGCAGGGAAAAGGATATGACATTGGACCCTGGGGGACAAAGTATGCAGGAGATACAGGGTGTGAATGATGACCAGAACCAGCAGAATGTTGCCCTCTGTTTTGTGGACTAGTGCTAGGAAAAGTCACAAAGGGTGCCGAAGAGTTAGATCCAGTTGATCTACACTCTCTTGCAAAGTGTCCAAGCCTTTGGCATTTGTGACACCTCAACTTACTCTTGTCAAATACCAACTTTGGTTTTGCTAGAGAGTCCAGGAAATTTCCTGCCGGTTCCCTTATAGAACTTCTGAGATCTGATATTAACTAAGGCCATTTGGCTTAGAATATCCATCTCTTCTAAATCATCATCAGTAATTCCTTTTAGATCATCCATGATGAAGCATAGATTGTCACTATTACTTCCAGAATGACTATCAATACCAACAAATGCATGATCAGAACTGTTTGAAGAGAAATCAATATGCTCATCATAATTGCTTTTAGATGCAACATATTCTGACTCATGACCAACCAAGGCAGTGTTCCCTGGTACAAAGTCATGAGTGAGCTTTCCTGATGATGACAGTTTCCTTTTCTGCTCTATCTCTCTTTCGAATGTAAGCAGTTTCCCATGAAGTTGGGTGAGAGATAGGCTATCCAGATTTGCACTGGAGCGTAGGACAATAGTGTATGTGTCCCATCTCTCACGCGGTGATCTGAGGAATCTGTTATTCATCTGGCTGTTGGTGTATTCCTGTTTCACCATTTTCAGCTCAGAGATCAAACAGGAAAAACGCTCAAACTGTTGAGTCAGTGTCTCACCCTTTCTATGAGAGAATGACTAATATTGTTAGGCGAGGATTTCTCTGTTGTTTGCTAAGACCTCATCAGTTCCACCAAATTGTTCCTTCAATGCATTCCAAAGGTCATGAGAAGTTTCATGATGCATGAGCCCTGAATAGATTTCATTCGGCAGTGCCATGGCTAGAAATCCATGGGCTTTAGCATCAATCTCAAACAGTTTCCGATCTTCATCTGAGTATTGTTCCTTCTTCTTCGGAACCATTTGATTGGTTTCTGGATTGTTCACCATAGGCTTATGTGGTCCATGTACCACAGATGTCCAACAACATGAACTGTTAACAGATAGGTGATGAAGCATCCTTCGTTGCCATATGTTATACTCAGTCCTAACCAGCATCGGAGGCTTGGTTGAGGAACGGAGTAGTCATCTCAGATTCAACCAGATTCAATTAAGCTATAGCAAACTTAGAACAAAACACAACAAACCAAATTGAACCAAGAGAGATCTCAAAATGAATAAACGAAAGCGGGAGAAATTCAATAATCTATAACCACTTCTTGCAAATGTGCTAATTCAATAAGACATAGATATCAAATAGCAGTTTCAATGATCAATTGTTAGATCGATCAATGATTAACCAGATTGATACCATTTGTTAGGATCAGTGATCTACGTTTGATTGATTTGAGAGTATAGCAACGGAAAACAAACAATGAATTAGCCAATTCACAAGAACACAAAAGATATTCAAGGTAAGAACAAACGGTTATAGACAAAGAGAATTTTGCAAAAGATATTTCATTCAATATTCCCTTTCGTGGTAACAGAATGTCACATGTACAATTAGGTCAACCCCTCTTATATAAGAGATGTGACGTCTGCTGATGTCACTTGATAGTGACATCTAACAGAATTTATTCAAACTACTGATAGTTAACACAACTACTGAAGATGTCAAAACAGCTGACATCTTCTTACAAAAATACTAAGTGTTAACTGTCACTACAACTACTGAAAAGAAACTACTGAAACTACAACGACTGAAGAACATGCTCTTCGTCGTTTTACAAATACTGAAACAAAAAGAAAAACTACTGAAAGGAAACCATCACAACAACTGAAGAATGCTTCTTCAGCTGTTGTAACAAACTCTGAAGGCTTCAGTACTTGTACTTGAACTTCAGCTGTTGTCATTAGCTGATGTCTTCAGTCTTTGTACTTCAGCTGTTGATCTTCAGTACTTTGTTCTTCAGCTGTTGATCTTCAGACTTTGGTCTTCAGCTGTTGAAGTCTTCAGTACTTTAGTCTTCAGCTGTTGAAGTCTTTAGTACTTTAGTCTTTAGCTGTTGTGATGTCTGTGGAGTTAGAGGTTTTTCTGATCAGCTCATTGGTTCTTTTGGTCCAACAAGATCGAGAAAGGGTAATGAAATAACTCCCCTAAAAATGATGAAATTTTCAGTTGTGTTTGGTTGGCCTCGCGTTGTTAGAATCCTCGGTATCACCTGAAATGTCACCAATTTATTAAAAGCGTTAAAGTCCTAAACACACAAAATAAAAACAAAACGACATAAATTAAAAGATAGATTTGCACAAAACAGTTGTGTTGGGTCCCCGAAATGATACGGTTTTCAAGGGCTTTATGGGGGAATATCCCCCACTCATCGTACAATCGGTTCCTGATGTACGTGACATTGTTGCTGAGGTCATCGACTCGGGAGTGCAGACTTTCGACTCGTTGAAGGCTTGTTGGGCATATTCAAATGATCGTCTTGCATGGTCACTGGTTGTTTGTATTGACTTGTAAAGGTCTAACATGGTCGGGAATTCCCTTGGACGTGACCTGAAGATACAGCTCCGGCTCCTTCCGGCTGTATTGGCATGTCGAGATCCATAATTATTTCTTTGGGGTCCGCCGGATCCTAGATTTGTCCCTTCTTATCATGAATCTTGGCTACCCATTTGGTAGGCTTGTCACCATGTACATACTTGTGCAAATGCTCAAGTCTAACAGTCCCGGCATCACTCCTTCAGTTCCCTCAGTGTTATAACCATAGCTTTGGTATAAGTTCAAAATCCAACTTCCTCCAAACATAGGTGTTGGAGCATCTGCAATCGCATTCCTGGCAAAAAGATTACAAAACAAATACCCATATTACATGGCAACTGATTAACCATACAATATAAAATGCACAAGTCCCTCAAGTTAACAACTCCCTTGCTTTGACCACGACCTGTTATGGAATGACTATGTAACCGAAGAATGTATCGCAGCAGCGGGTCTCGTATCTGACTACTTTTTGTTTTACTCGAGTTGAACCCTCCGGTTCCAATCTGCTCCCAAAATGCTTTCCTCATTGCACCACTTTCCACGTCTTTACTTTCCTCGTCCGGGAAAGTATGGTATGCCGGCATTCCAGATACTGCTTCCTCCTCCATTTCCTGTGTTGATACATATATGTACCTAGATCCTGATCTGAATGTAATATGTCTTACACTTATGTAACTATTGGGTACTTAATGAAATACAAATGTTTGGTTGTGTTTATAATGTTTAATACTTCATTAATGAGTTGTTTAACGCATATTGACTTAATTATATAGGTTTGTGATTGTTTGAAGTGTTATACAAAATGTTAGAATATTGAATACACTCAAACTTGGTGAAGTGAAGTTCTCATGCGTCCGAATAGCCATGCGACTGAGTGTCCATGCACCTAGATATTTCATACGCCTGAACAACTTAATGCGTGTGACTCAGTCGCACAACTGAACACTCAGTCATGCGAATGGATCAACCGCACGTCTCAATCGCACTAATGAACCATGCTAATGGTTTAGTCGCCCGGATGAGCAATCCTAACCTATAAATACAACCTAACTCGTGGAAAAACGTAAGCATTCAATCCACTTTGACTCCAGACGTACCCTAGCCGTCCAAAAGCCTCCAAGTTCGTAGTCCAAGTTCAGAGAACGCTATAGATCGATTCTCAATCGATTCTTGACGTTAGTTTCAATACATTATTGTTTCTACGTGCGTTCTCACCGATTGGATCGCCAATCAATATAGGATTCTGCACTATTTGGTTTGGTTTAACATGTTAATCAGTTGGTGTTTAGTCAAATACCAGATCCTAACAAGTGGTATCAGAGCATCAGGCTCTTGATTACGTGTTGATTCAATTGTTTTGATACAAAACTGTGTTTTTGCATCAAAAAACGCAATCTTTTTGTGTCTAACGAAGTCTTGGACGGTTCCTAATCGAAAAGTGTAGTTTTTCCGTCATACGGCTATTAGGGTTTGATAAAATTCGAGTTTTTACGGCCAAAACAAGTTTAACCTACGAATTATCAAACTTCAGCAAGTTCAGTCGCACGACTGGCTCAATCGCACGACTGAGTTCATTCACACTTTCCAGCCGCATGATTGGACTCATTCTACCTTCATTCATACGACTGAGAACTTCATTCGGTCTGTTCAACCGCATTAGTTCATTCGGACGACTGACTCATCCGCATCTGTTCAGTCGCACGATTGAACCATCCGCATTTGTTCTATCGCCCGATTAAGCCCAATCGCATACCTTCATTCGCATACATCAGCAGTTGTTTAAACGGTAAAGTTAAGTGAAATGGAGGATCAGTTTTCGGTATACATAGCTAGTAGAGATACTCGTCTTCAGAATCTACTACTGTTGGAGAACGAAGTGGGAAACACAATAAATCCCCGAAGCTTATCACGTTAGACGACTATCCACAATGGAAGCAACGTTTCGAAATCTACTTAAATGGAGTAGATACAAACTTGTGGGAGGCAATAGAGTCGGGGTACAGCATGCCAGTTGGAGCTGACGGAGTAAAATTACTCTAAGTGGCATGTCGGATGCACAGAAGGTAAAACACAACGCTTAAAAGAAAGTCTACGCCTTGCTTACTCAGTCTATTCCGAAGGATATTTTCCATCAGTATTCGGAGTATACTCAGCCAAGAAACTTTGGGATGCGTTGGAGAGAGGTATGACGGGAATGCCTCTCTGAAGGCTATCAAGGCAAAAGCATTGAAGAAGGAGTTTGACAACTTCTCTTCAATGGAAAAGAAGGCCTTGATGATGTGATCGATAGATTCTACCACCTGATGAGTGAGATGCACACTCATGGAGTGGTTACTTTAATGGAAGATAAGGTATCCAACTTTGCTGATGGATTACCAGATAAATGGGATCCGTTTATTTCAAATCTCAGACAGAATGGAATGCTCTCGAAGTTAGACGTAAATGAATTCATTCTGAAACTGAGAGAAGAAGAGCTTAGGATGAAGTATCGAGCCCAAAAGGCAAACTATGATCAGAATCCTGCACTCTACAATGCTACTCCTTCAGTCAAGACATCTGGAGCACCATTGCAAACCGCCTTCATCTTAAGCACAGGAGTTCCAGCACAACCATCAACTTCAGGATCAGAAATGTCAGGGTCGTCTAGCACCCAATATATAGTACCTGAAGCAAATGCCGCAAAGCTGAAAATCGATAACCTTGGGAATGTACCTGTAGAGGTGGTCAGAGAACATATGAACCTTTTAGCTGCGGTGGTTCACTCCTACGATGGATTATTGCTGGAAAGATAGGTAACTACCACCTGGCAGATGAAGATTATGAGCAGGTGGATGAAATGGAGTTGAACGTATGGACATAATGTGGAATCTGGCAAGTGTTGTCCGACGAGCTAAAAAGTTTGTCAAAAAGACCGGACAGAACCTGGTTGCAACAAAAGATACAACCTTTGTGTTTGATAAGTCAAAGGTTACATTCTTCAACTGCGGTGAGAATGTACACTTCAAGAGGGAGTGTATAAAACCAAAGAAGACAGAAATGAAAATCCCTTCTCGTCATTTAACCGTCAAGACAAGTCCACTGCTAGTAATGCTGACTTATCAAGTAAGGATCCAAAAGCCTTAACTGCCAACGAAGATGAAGGACAGGACTGGAGCTTTCGGTTCGTCTCACCAGGAGAGTCAAATATAGCTAGTGTGGAGGATATTGATGACGATTCTGCAAGTGAAGGTGATGTAGCAGTAGAGATCGCAATGTCAAATTCTGAAGATACTACAAATGTGGTCAACTACCTGCATGAAGAAGAAAAATCTACAAATGCATCATCATCTGAATCATCCGAACCAAAGAAAAACGAGCCAGTACTCATGGCTGATTCTTCCTCTACATCTCAGGTAAGTTCTTCTGACCAACTGTTTAATAATCATGCTTGCTTAGAATGTAATAAATTTAGAGAAAGTATAGATTCAAACTTTGCTAGGTTATTAGATCATAATGACAGCCTATTAAAGGACCTAGAACTATGCACAGAAGCTAATAGAGTAGTGAAACAAAATGAGCACAGTTACAAGGAAAAGATAGACCTATTAAATAAACAGCTTAGGGAAACTGAGGTAGTTGCCTTTAACCAAGCAAATGACATTAGGTACTATCTGAACTCTCTTGAGGACACCAAGAAGCAAAAAAGCAGTTTTAGAAGTAGAAGTCAATTCATTAAAACAAAAACTGCATAGTTGGACAAGCTCATCACATATTGTCCAACACTTAGTAAGAGAGAAATAATAGGGTGGGACTGGGATACAAAGTGGTTCCACCACCACCTGAGACCTGATGAACACCAAACGTAAACTAATTAACAATAACCCCATCAAGGATCACGTGGTCTCCACTCCTTTGGTGAGTGATCCAGATTCATTAAGTAAATCAATTGGATTAGACACTAAAAGAAGGAGGCCACTTCAAAGGCAATAGGAAAATGCCTTGTGTTAATCTAGAACAAGAATTTGAAAAATTAGTTTTAAGTCAGGGTCAAACAAATTCAAACAAGAACCTAAAAAGACTGTAAAACCTAATCAATCACGTGCATCATGTCACAGTCCAGGTAAACAAGAGATCAAAGATGTAAAACCAGGTAAAGCAATTAAGTTTGTAAGACCAACTCATACATCAAACAAAAAAGTGTCCCAATCCAAACATACTAAGGTCAACTGTGTGACATCTGTATCTCCACCAAAAAATAGAAACCATCAAGTTAAAAGCAGATCCTGCTATAATTGTGGAGAGTATGGTCACATAGCATCTTACTGTCCTTATTATCAGACACCGAGGAAGAAAGTTGAACTTTCTACATCTCCATCAAGATCTTTTAAAAGGAACTCAGTGATGCCTTCTAAAAGAGATTGTGAACCCAAAATTCAATCCATCAGCTAGTCGTCTGTTTATCACAAACAGGCCTTACACAAATCTGGTCTATGGAAAAAAAAACCTCCTCAGTGCCTGAAAATAAGAACAAACAGAATTCTGATCAACCCTTAACCTCAAAGGGTTAGTGGGTTGAGTTTGTGATATGTGATGCCTCAGGGAAACCCAAGCCGGTTAAGGCTTGGGTTCCTGACATAAACTAATGTTTTCATTGACTGTGCAGGGTGTTCGCTACAGTTCTGACCTAACACGTGGATAGTTGATAGCAGAGCATCCAGGCACAAGACAGGGAACAGAGCTCTCTTATCAAATGTCAGACAAATTAAAGGAGGGCATGTTTCATTTGCTGGAAACAAAGGCGGGTACATCACAACCCAATGAGAAGTGGGAAATGAGTAAGTTAAGTTTGATAAGGTAAACTATGTCCAACAATTACAAAATAACTTCTAGAAATGTTTCTCAAATCTGTGATAAAGAATTCAAGGTAGTATTTGACAACAAGAAATGTTACGTTCTCAAGAAGGACTACGTGATTCCGGAGGATCAGATCCTTATGTCAGCTTCTAGATATAATGATCTTTATGTTTTGGATCTCTTAAAGGCATCCACAACAGATAGTGAAGTCCAATGTTTCTTGTCCAAAGCTACTGAGAAGGAATCCATCTCCTGGTATAGGAGAATGGGACACATAAATCCGAGGAAAATGAATCACTTGATCCAGAATGATCTTGTGAGAGGAGTAAATGTCAAAAACTTTCAACTCCCAGATTTTTGTGTTGCGTGCAAAAAGGGCAAACAAATGAAGAAATCTCATAAGGGACAGAAAGTTCATTCTATAGAACTTCCACTTGAGCTTCTTCACATGGATCTGTTTGGTCCAGTGAGTACAAGAAGCATCGCAGGCGACTTGTACTGCTATGTAGTTACCAATGACTACTCAAGGTTCTCATGGGTAATGTTTCTGAAATCCAAATCAGAAACATTTGAACCCTTCAAGGATTTGGTAACTACTCTGGAATCCTTATACAAGCTGAAGGTAAGACAGGTACGCTCAGACAACAGAACAGAGTTCAAGAATAGAGGATGGAGGACTATTGCAAGGAAAAGGGAATTGTGCATCAATTCACCTCGGCTTATACTCCTCTGATGAACAGTGTTGCTGAACGGAAGAACCACAGCTTGATAGAGACGGCACGGACAATGCTTGCAGACTCGAAACTACCTATACAATTTTGGAATGAAGTAGTGGCAAATGCATGTTATAATCTTAATCGAGTTCTGATAGTAAAACGCCATGGAAAAACATGCTAAGAGTTATTACAGCTACATAAACCTAACTTGGAATATCTCGAGCCGTTTAGCGCTCCGTGCACCCTACTGAAAAAGAATCAGGAGGGAAAATTCAGTGAGAAGGTTGATGAAGGGATCTTCTTAGGATACAACATACCGAACAACAGAGTGTACAATAACTCAACAGGTCAAGTAGAGGTGTGGTGTAATGTTGATGTTCAGAGATATATCACAACACCTGCTGGAAAAGGGCCTGCTTACTTCTTCGACTATGATGGATTCTTCAAGTCCTTCAACATATATCTTTCTTCTTCAGAAGACGAGTGGGCAAACAAGATGATGTACGATGTCTTGAACACACACATCTCAAGATTCAACATGTCATGATCCTACCAACTCATGGGGAGCAGTTGATGTGAGTGATTCTTCTTCTGATGAAGAAAATGAAGGAAATGATCAGATCTACCAGGATGTACAGGTTCCGACTACCACAAGTACACACGCACCGGCTGGTGATGCTTCTGAACCTTCAGAACCTCAGACTCCTATTGACTCAGATCCAGGACCAAATGTTCTTAATCTTGACTCTGAGGTGGTTGTTCCGACAACTCCTGGCTCACGTCTAAACATCTATCATCCATTGGATAATATTATAAGAGATGTAAGATCAGGGGTACAGACTAGAAATCAGCTGTATTCAGCTGATTATGCATCTGTGATGGAAAAAGGATATCTTCACGATGGTGCCTACCGTTGCTTTATGTCTCACTTTGAGCGAAAGTATGTTAGTGAAGCACTAAATGATGAGGCTTGGGTTAGTGCCATGCAGGAAGAACTTCTTCAGTTTAAGAAGTTAGGTGTATGGACACTAGTGGATAGACCTAAAGGTGCTAAAGTCATTGTTACCAAATGGGTTTTGGAAATGTAAGAAAGATGATCAGGGTGTGATCATCATAAACAAGGCTCGGCTTGTTGTTCAGGGTTTTAGACAAGTTGAAGGTATCGACTACAATGAAGTATTTGCACCTGTGGCAAGGATGGAAGCCATCCGCATCTTCCTTGCCTATGCATCTTATATGAAAATCAAAGTTTATCAACTTGATGTGAAGAGTGCATTTCTTCACGGGGAAATCAAAGAAATAGTGTGTCAGTCAACCAGAGGGATTTGAAGATCCATATCATCGGGATAGAGTTTACAAACTCGACAAGGCTCTATACGGGCTTCATCAAGCTCCACGGGCTTGGTATGAAAAACTCTCTACTCATCTTGTGAAACACGGATTTTGCAGGGGAGTCATTGACTGCACACTGTTTATCAAAGAAAAAGATGGAGACTTACTGCTAGTACAGATCTATGTAGATGACATAATCTTCGGTTCAAAGAATGAAGAATTATGCAAAGAATTTGAAGCAGTAATGAAGGCTGAGTTTGAGATGAGTGCCAAGGAGAGATGAAGTTCTTTCTCGGGATACAAGTAGATCAGACACCAAATGGAATCTTCTTACAGCAGACCAAGTATGTAGGAGATATTCTCAGTCGGTTTGACATGGAAAATGCTTGCATAGCTGGCACTCCATGGGCTACAAACCATGATGTAGCACCCGACAGAATGGTGATCTGGTAGATGCTACTATGTACCAAGGGATGATTGGATCTCTCATGTATCTCACGGCCTCAAGACCAGATATCATGTATGCTACATGTTTATTCTCGTGATATCAGGCAAAGCCTAAGGTGAATCATTTAATTGGAGTCAAGAGGATATTTCATTATCTGAAGGGCACACCCACACTTGGATTGTGGTACCCTCATGATGATGACTTTGAACTTACAGCGTATAGTGACTCCGATTACGGCGGCTGCAAGATGAACTACAAGTCTACATCAGCAGGGTGTCAATTCTTTGGGAGAAGATTGGTAACCTGGCCGTGTAAGAAGCAGACCTCAGTTGCCTTGTCAACTTGTGAAGCAGAATACGTTGCTGCTGCAAGCTGCTGTTCCCAATCATATGGATTCAACAGCAAATGCGGGATTACGGTTTGCAATTCACTTCTACTCCTATATTTGTTGATAACTCTGTTGTGATTGCAGTCACTAAGAACCCGGTCCAACATCCCAAGACCAAACACATCGGGATCAAATATCACTTCATACGTGACTGTTTTGAAAAGAACTTAATCGATGTGATAAAAATAAACACTGATTTTCAACGCGCAGACCTCTATACAAAGGCTTTTGATAAACCATGTTTTTTATATCTGTTAGAGGTCAATGGTGTTAAAAAGAAGAGTGAGGTCATTCCTGAAGATGACCATGTATAGTCCGATGCATCGCATCTAGTGTCTTTTAAAATTTATTAAATTATAGTATTTTTAAGTTTAATTCTCTTGTTTTGTTCACTGTTAGTTTGTTAATTACACTTAGTGTCGGTTCTTGCTCTTTAAAATTCTAAAACGCAAATCCTTAGAGGTTTTAGTATTTTAGGGGGAGAATAGGAATAAAAAAACGATGGAAAAGGAGAGGCAAGCCGGATGAAATAAATAAGATCGTACGTGCGTTACCAATTTAACGTGTGGAAGATGATAGTACACAGGTACAAACCATTTGGGACTTTAAAAATCCAAAATTAAAAAAAAAGATGCGAAGTTCAAGTATAATTCTGAGCAGTCTGAGCAATATAAAAGGAAATATGATAGTTAAGCTAGCTACTACTAAGGTAACACAAAGAAAGTAGCCTAGAGGTTGGTAGACTACAGCTGATATGTTGGTAGATCGAACACACTAGATGACTAGACCGGTTGGTGATCTCAAGATTAAACTAAAATGTTTGACAAGCTGCGGGAAACACCTTATCCCTGGTTAACACAATCAAGAGGATTCCAATAAGGGGTGACGAGCAAAATAAACGCCACAAAAGTGTGCGTAAGACCAAAGCATGAGCAAAAGCACATGAAAAATACAAATACAATCAAACTGATAACCTATGTTGTTGGTGAGATCTGTGCAAAAAGAAGAAAAATTGTTCAAACAAGAAGATAGGTTATGTGCCTCTCTGTTGTGCGGTGACACTGACCTGAGGATTAGCAAACCTATATATTCTAGAACTCATTGTTGTTTGCCGCCTCTCTGTTGTGCGATGGAACTAACCTAAGGATTGGCTTCTCTTTGAAAGTTTTAAGAATAGTCTCTTCTTGAATTTCTACCCTTAGACCGCTCAAAAATTTCCTGAGGAATGTTGATTACCATATAAGTTTGGGATCCACAAATACTTGTTGAAATAAACAAACCTTAAAACGATCACCAAACTGTGTTGAAAGTTTGTGTTTGGATTTAAGAGGACAAGTATACTAATAATCACTGTGGTTACAATTCTTGAAAGTTCTAATCAGTGTGGGGACCTAATAGTACTAGTATGATTTCCTAAATTTGCTAAATGACTTCAGATTAACAAGGAAAGAGCATCAAAGCAGTTTTTCTTATAAATTGTCCTGAATGATTTGAATATCCTGTATGATTCCAACTTAAATTGATCCATGTATAGCTTAAATGATTGTGGTTGCTCTCTCAGAATAATTATTCCTAGAACTACATCTTGGGAATTAACTCTCATAAAAACACAAAACATGTCAAAATTTTTAATTTTAGTATTATTTCTTTTATTCTGTACAAAGTTTGTCATATTCAGTATGTGTAGTATCGGACTATGTCATGGAAGTTGATAAGGGACCTTATCATCGAAAAGGTCACGTCTGAAGTGACTACACGTGCTTTCAAGTAATGGGTCATGTCTGAGGTGATCAAAGGTTTTTCAAGTTAAAATGATCTTGTCTGAGATGATCAAATGTTCATAATGGTAAATTAACAGGTTAAAAGGGTTTAAAAGTCAAATGTCAAGTGTATGACCCATTCGCACGATTGGACATGAGTATGGACCATTCAATCGAATGACTTATACAAATGAGCCATACGGACGATTGAGAGTGGGCGAATGAACAAGTCGTGCAACTGACATCCAGTCGGATGACTGAAGGCAAGAAACTGATCCAATCGCACGACTGAAGTCCATTCGCCCGAATGAAATGAGCGAATGAGTCCAGTCGCACGATTGAATCCAACTTTAGTATAAATATAGGGGGAGTCGGTCGCAGAGACTCATCAGTCCCAAATTACCCTAATTGCATGACTGTCGTTACTCTGCCAAATTTTCATTTGATCTTTCTATACCACTAATTTTTGTGCACTGACGATTTCCACTAACTATACAGGTACAATGCGGTTCAATCCAACCATCTCTCATTCAATTTGACTGCAAAATCAACAAGTTCGGTCCAAACCGAGAACCGAGACTTGTTTGACTAAATAACCCAATTAATTCAAGCAATCAACTGAAATTAATGTTGTTATGTGCTAAGTATGATGATTGCGAGTCCAATGAACCAAAACACGACATCTAATCATAAGAATTGGTCAAAATTTGAATTTAAATTGAACAGCAGTCTATCATGCGAATGGACAGGTTGATGAACTTCAGTCGCACGATTGAGTAGTGCAAAGGACAAAACCGCACGACTGAACCACGTGTATGGTTTCAGTCGCATGACTGATATACACGAAAGAGTGTACATACGTATGAGTTCAGTCGCATGACTGATATACACGAGAGTGTACATATGTATGAGCTCAGTCACATGACAAGTCGTACGTATGAGGTAAGTCGCATGACTTGATTTCAGTCGCACTACTCATTCGCACGACTAGATCTCAGTCGCATAGTCTCATTCGCACGACAGATCAAAAGAAATGTTTACAAGTCCAAGTGATTCAAGATATTCTTATTCAACGGATACTAACGTTTTCTTTTGTAACAGATGACGAGTCGGTGGACAATGAGCACCAAGCACAATATCTATGCTTATCTGAATCAGTCATCCAGACATGCACCGGACTTTGCAGGAATTATCTCATTTCTTAGACGCTCAAGGATCTCTCACGCAATCTCAACTCCATCCACACCGTACAAGTCTATTTAGCAGGCCTTCTGGGAAGGTGCTGTAGTTGATAGAACATCAGAGCCTCATCGAATCTGAAGTTCGATATTTGGAGAGGCTATTGAGATCTCTGAGGAAGATCTCAGGATAGTGTTGCAGCTTGGCGACGATGCTGAATGTCCAACATGATTATACCCCCTGACTGTCAGTGGTTGTTTCCTGCGGGCCAAGTACGCTGGGGACATCAATGCAGGCGGGATCAACAAGAGCAACCTGTGTCCCCAGTTCAAGTACCTTGCGCATGTACTGCTTAAGTGCTTAGCGTCTCGAAAAGGAGGTTTTGATGAGCTGTCCGATCAAATCTAGAACGCATATGCTGCTCTGGTGCTGAACCATCCGTTCAGCTTCTCCAAAATGATCTTCACCTACTTGGTGGAGAACATTGAGGGGAAAGGGAAGGAGGGCTTCTGCATGTACCCTCGCTTTATGTAGATTATCATAGACCAGAAGCTTCCTGCCTTGCGGAAGGAGAAGGAAGATGCGGTGGTACTCGAGGTAATGGACGATACCACTTTGGGAAGGATGAAGGTTTACAGGGGGAAGCAGGTAAAGCCCCCTGTGAGGAGATTTTTGGTCATCTGGCCCGGAAGACTACGTGCGCCGGCTAGGCGTAAATGGTGTCACATTGATAGTGACTCTAAAGAAGAGCAGATACAACTCCCTGTTAATGACTTTGATGATTATAGCGGAGATGCTGGAGATGAAGGACCTACTCAACAAAGGGGTCCCACTACTGCTATTCCATCTCCAGCATCTGCTCCCACTGGGGACGGAGCGGAGACTGCTGGGTTCCACTAGGATTTCATGCCTGGTGAAAAGACGATGAGTCAGATGAGGAGCCGTTGACTCTGACTGTCGGAAGTAAAGTTGTTCCCACAGAACGAGGGCTCCGGGCGGTTGGTGAAGGCCCAGGTGGATCGGGAGAGAATCCTGCTGACCCACTTATGCTCCCGATCAGCCAAGCCGTGTACCAGGGGGAGCATCCTCCTCGACAGGATCGAGGAAGAAGAGGATGGCTCAGCCCCATGTATTGAAAAGGAAGAATGTGGAATCACCTTTTTCACCACCACAGGCACGACCACTACCACCCTTTCACCTACCACCACTACCACCCTACCATCCACCACCACACCATTCACACCTACATCACCACCACCATCATCTATACCGCCACCAATCTTCACCACTACCACCACCACCACCACTAGCCACCCTACAGCACCATCCTCTTTCTCTCCATATCCATCAGGATCACCTCTGCCTCCCAATAGGGTAGAGGAACAGCTCTCAGCACTTAACCGCATGGTGCTGAGGCTGTTAGCAGCAAACGAAGAGAAGACTGCTGAGCTGCTACAACTTGTAGATCTTATGTTGCCCAAGCTCAGCAGATATCTCAACAGGCACAACAGATGGAGATTCAACATGCAGAAATGTCCCAACTCCGAGAGCAAAATGTTCTATCAGCAAAGAAGATTGAGGAGTTGGAGACTGGTAACAAGACCATCATGCTACACCTAAAAGGATCCAAGGAAGAGCCACTTAAGATCAAAGAGGGGGATGGGGATGATAGTGATGATGATAGTGATAATGAAGATAATGATGTTGATGATGACACTGATGCTACTGGGGATGTTGGAGATGATGTTAGAGATGATGATCATAATGATGACTCACCTGCTGCGGGTGCCACATTTGCCAGTGAAAGGAGGACCAAACGAGCACAAGATCAAGGTGCCTCCACATCAGCCCCGCTAGCAGAAGAGCCGATGCTCCAAGACAAGAGTAATGCTTAGATGTCTTATTGTTATTAAGATCACTTGTATTTGGATTAGAGTAAAATTAATAAACTGAATGTTTATATGTCATGTAAATGATTATGCCTTGATTATTAGCTAATGATTGTTGTGTTGAATGTTTTAAATCAAGCAGATCCTGATTCCCAAAGAGAATAATATGACATTGCTCCCCTCCAACAGTCAAGACTCAACTGACATTGATTCTTGATCTGCAGGGTATTGTCAGGAGATCGATAATGTATACTCCTGAAGAAGGAGAAATCATTCACAATCTCACTGACGAGCACATAGCCAAAATGTTCCAACTAAATGCTCATGAGATTGTGAAAGATGCTCCAACTGTGCAAACAGAAAGTGACGATGAGCTTCAGCATGTAGATGAGATTGAGATAGAAGATATCATCACGGCTCCACACTATCCTGAGTACATTGACAAGGAGGGAACTGCTATTCCCAATTTGGGACACACTCTTGTCAGTGACACTTTTGTGACTCTGGACAGAATGGAGAAAGAGTCAGAAAAGGACAAAGAGAAGGCCCAAGCCTCAGACGCCGAAGTAAACATCAAAAGGCTAAATGCGCAGCACGTTTTGAAGAGATAAGAGCCCAACACAGCGCTACAACGTCTACTATCTACACCAAAATGTATTAGGTCAAGAAACATCAAAAGGTGGCAGGCAGGATCATAGCGTGGGCACATTTCGCAAATGTCAACGTTTACGCAGTTAAACGTGAGAAGGGAATAGAGTACTTCAGATTTTCACATGATCAGAAGATTCTTCTAGGTTTTGAGCTCAACCAGTTAGCTAAGTTAAACTTCCTATATGCTGACCCTCATAAGATGTCAGGCTGGTTTGAAGCTGCTCTAAAGAAGGAGTACCACACAAGATGGGTCAACTTCAAACCTCAACAACTAGTGAGGTACATCAGAAAATCTGAGGTTGATGCCATAACTCGTAAACCTAGAGTAGTGCTGAAGTGGAGTCCACCACGTACAATGTCTAAGATCCCACTACGTGAGATGCCACAAGACTTCACTCGACACTTCAAATGGTGGTACTACGATTGGAGAACGGGAGAGGCCGTGATAGTCGTGAACAGGAATGGCACAATGGAAACCATAAGGGTGTTTGACCCGATGTGGCTCACCAACTTGTCAGCACAAGATGTTTATACTTTATACAAGTGGCCACTATTCTACGACCCTCAGGATATTGTACAAGCTTTACAATTCCAAAAGGTGATAAGACTCTATTTTGTTTTTGAGATAAACACAGGAGTTATCAAAGAAGCTAGTACAAAAGGTTTGAGGAAATCATGAAAGATGTTAGACTATAGATAGATCTAGGTCCAAAGGGGAGTTTGTTGATACATATATGTACCTAGATCCTCATTTGAATGTAATATGTCTTACACTTATGTAACTATTGGGTACTTAATGAAATACAAATGTTTGGTTGTGTTTATAATGTTTAATATTTCATTAATGAGTTGTTTAACGTATATTGACTTAATTATATAGGTTTGTGATTGTTTGAAGTGTTATACATAATGTTAGAATATTGAATACACTCAAACTTGGTGAAGTAAAGTTCTCATGCGTCCGAATGGCCATGCGACTGAGTGTCCATACACCTAGATAATTCATACGCCTGAACAACTTAATGCGTCTGACTCACTCGCACGACTGAACACTCCGCCGTGCGAATGGATCACCGCATGTCTCAATCGCACGAATGAACCATGCTAAAGGTTCAGTCGCCCGAATGAGCAATCCTAACCTATAAATACAACCTAATTCGTGGAAAAACGTAAGCATTCAATCCACTTCGACTCCAGACGTACCCTAGCCGTCCAGAAGCCTCCAAGTTTGTACTCCAAGTTCATAGAATGCTATAGATCGATTCTCAATCGATTCTTGACATTAGTTTCAATACATTATTGTTTCTACGTGTGCTCTCACTGATTGGATCACCAATCAAATAGGATTCTACACTATTTGGTTTGGTTTAACACGTTAATCAGTTTGTGTTTGTTCAATACATCTTGTTAGGATCTGGTATTTGACCAAACACCAACTGATTAACGTGTTAAACCAAACCAAATAGTGCGGAATCCTATTTGATTGGCGATCAATCAGTGACAACGCGCGTAGAAACAATAATGTATTGAAACTAACGTCAAGAATCGATTGAGAATAGATCTATAGCGTTCTATGAACTTGGAGTACGAACTTGGAGGCTTCTAGATGGCTAGGGTACGTCTGGAGTCGAAGTGGATTGAATGCTTATGTTTTTCCACGAATTAGGTTGTATTTATACGTTAGGATTGCTCATTCGGGCGACCGAACCATTAGCTTGGTTCATTCGTGCGATTGAGACATGCAGTTGATCCATTCGCATGGCTGAGTGTTCAGTCATGCGACTGAGTCAGACGCATTAAGTTGTTCAGGGGTATGAACTATCTAGGTGCATGGACACTCAGTCGCATGGCCATTCGGACGCATGAGAACTTCACTTCACCAAGTTTGAGTGTATTCAATATTCTAACATTATGTATAACACTTCAAACAATCACAAACCTATATAATTAAGTCAATATGCGTTAAACAACTCATTAATGAAATATTAAACATTATAAACACAACCAAACATTTGTATTTCATTAAGTACCCAATAGTTACATAAGTGTAAGACATATTACACTCAGATCAGGATCTAGGTACATATACGTATCAACATCCTGTTCCGTGTAGATCCCGAGATAGACACCGAACAGGGCAATGGATGTTTTGTGCCAATGCCCAGCAAGTCCGAATGAAATTGCATTATTATCCCAAGGATCAGAGTCTTTCATGCTAAATTTGAAAGATGCTAAAAATTCAAGAGTTAGTTCATAAACGGAAGGTCTATTTTGTGAGAACAAACGCTTCCATTGGACACTCAATAATGTATTGTATCTTTCTAGATGTCCAATGCTGCTAGTGTTTCTTCATCTGGTTGTAAATGGGGTCTTTCGACCCTTTGTAGCAGCCTTTGAAGTCTCTCATGACACCATCTCTCACGGCTCACTTCAAAACGTAGGTAGGGATGATTCATGATCCTGAAATTTCAAAAATATGTTAATCTATACAAAACTGATTTCTTGAGCAGTTTCATGATGTTAGTGAAAATCATGTGTTTTTCAAGACATAACATCATAATGATTCAACTCATGTTCAAAAATGGTTTAAAAGTTTATCATCCAAGGAAAAAATTTTGAACATGGGCGTGCGTTTTGTGAAACGTGGGGGTGCGGTAAACATGGTAAGGCATGGAATCTTGACTCGAGCATGTGTGGTTATGTTTGTAAATCGTTGATTAAGCATGGGTTTAATGTTTTCTTGCTTAGAAAATCAAAGATTATACATTTAACATTTTAGTTATTTGTTAATAATTCAAGATACCCAAAAATATATTTTATGTTTAATACCACTGGAACTCTTGAACATGATTAACAAATATTTCACCACGAATTATGAAGATAGTCTTGATAATGATAAAAGAAAACAAACTAATAGCTAACTAAACAAACTAATAACTAACGAAACATACTAATTAACACTAATCTACTTACAGTAATAAACATGAACAAGTAGGTTGAAAGTATTCATCATTCCATGAAACATTTAAGAACAAGTCTTTACATATAATTGCTAGGATTTCGGTTGTTTAGAGACCTAATCACCTAACTACATGTAAATGACTTTCATAATCAAAGGAATTAGTACACTAACCTTTTGTTCAAACACTCTTGAAAGAACTCTTGAAAGATGAAAGAAAAATGGAAAAACAGATGAAAATAAGAGTGGATACGACTTTGCAGGCAATTAGGTCAGTATTTATCATGCAAAATTGAAGAGGAACAAGACAAAAGGCTGAAAATGTCAGCTTGTGTCATTTTTTGTCGAACACGGGGGCGTGCCTACTTGAGCACGGGGTCGTGTTCATGTATTGTGGGTGGTTTCAGTCTTTTGTTGTTTTGTTTTTTCAGTTTCGCGCGTTATGTAATTTTCCGGTTAAGCTTTACCACTTTCAAATCATCAGAAAAGATACAAAATAACCTAGAGTTAATTAACACAAGCCAAAATGGAAATTACATTTCCTAAGGTCCTACGGTTACATAATACGTTAAAAGCCGAGAATCTGAAACAGTAATACCAGACTCTTTAATGCGCAACAGCGCACGTAACACATCACGAAATGCTTCTAAAAGAAACCTCCACACATTTCGTGTGGAAGGTTCGGGATGGGATAGTGAGAAGTGTGGTTGCTCAATTCTGCAAGCTGCCGATTAATGGAAATGAGTTCCTCGCTCATCTGTTGATCTTTTTGGATAAGTTCAGCTAAGCGTTGGGATGTAGTGAGGTTCATTTCAATTAGTTGTTTGATTAGTTCATGCAGCTTGAACAAATATTCTTGAGTCGTTGGTTCTCGTGTTTCAGAACGTGGTTTGTTCGCAGGATTCCAGTTGGAACTTTCGTGACTTGATTCTTTCATTTTTCAGATGTTTATAAACAGAAGTGAGTGTGATGAAAGAATGGAACAAGTGTGGTATTTATATACAGGTCATGGAAAGTGGACACGGGGGGCATGCTTGGCTAGGCACGGCCCCGTGCTTGTCAGAATTCGTCTTAAATTCGACCTGCAACGTTCCAGAGTCGTCAGCGGAGATCGTGGAAAGAAATTTGTTAGAGACACGGGGGCGTGCTTGATGAGGCACGGCCCTGTGCTTGTGCTTGTGGATCCTAAAAATTGTTAAAAAGTAAGAAAAATTATGTACAGGTGATGCGTTTAAGTTTCAGGTCTTCGGCACGACCCTTCCCCACACTTAGTTTTCATCAGGATGGAGGTGTAATTCCTCGAGGGAATTTTGGTTGGTCCATCATTATACGGTTTCAAACGATGACCATTTACTTTGAAACTTAACCTTCATGGTTATAAATTTCAATGGCACCATTCAGAAACACATTTTTGATCGTATGAGGTCCAGACCAGCGTGATTTCAGTTTTCCGGGAAACAAACGTAAACGAGAGTTCTACAATAAGACACGTTCTCCTACATGACATTGTTTTGTGTTCTTTAATCAAGCGTTGTGGAATTTCCTTGTCTTTTCTTTGTAAACCCTAGCGTTTTCATACGCCTTGTTCACTCAATTCCTCTAATTCGTGGATTTGTAGGAATCGATTCTTTCCTACAAGGTCTTGATCCAGGTTTGTTGCTTTAAGTGACCAAAAAGCCTTGTGCTCTAGTTCCACAGGTAGATGACACGACTTCTCATAAACTAGTTTAAATTGTGTTGTGCCAATGGGAGTTTTATAGGCTTTTCGAAAAGCCCATAATGCATCATCTAACTTGATAGACCAGTCCTTGTGATTTTCACCTACAATTTTCTCAAGGATTTGTTTGATGCCTCGGTTAGTGACTTCAGCTTGCCCATTCGCTTGTGGATGGTAAGCAGTTGTAAAGCGATGGTGAACTCCATAACGCACCATTGCTCGTTCGAGCTGATTGTTACAAAAATGAGTTCCTCAGTCACTAATTAGAGCTTTGGGGGCACCGAAACGAGAAAATAGTTTTTTAAGGAATTTGACAATGTTTCTGGCATCATTAGTAGGCAGGGCTTGAGCTTCAGCCCATTTTGAAATGTAATCAATTACTACCAAGATGTAACGATTGCCGAATGACACCGGAATGGCTCCATGAAATCAATACCCCATATATCAAATATCTCGCAAACTTGAACTAGTTTCTGAGGCATCTCATCCCGTGTTGAGATATTGGTTGCTTTTTGACATGCATCACAGGTGGGTACCATGTTGTGAGCATCTTTGAAGATTGTGGGCCAGTAAAATCCAGAGTCAAATACTTTCTTAGCTGTTAAGGTTGCTCCATGGTGTCCTCCGGTGGGTCCTTCATGACAGTGCCTTAGAATTTGTTTTGCTTCTCTTCCGTATATGCATCTTCGAATGAGTTGGTCTGCACCGATTCTGAATAGATACGGGTCTTCCCAATAGTAATGTTTGATATCAGTAGAGAATTTCTTCTTTTGCTGATAAGTCATTCCTTTGAGAAGGATTCCGCTTGCTAAGTAATTTGCAAAATCGGAAAACCAAGGATGTTCATCGATTGAGATTGAATGTGCATAAGGATTCGTGAGGAAAGTTGTCGTTTATTATGGCTTCCTCAGTTTGTGAAGGACTTGAATCCTCAAGACGCGAGAGATGATCAGCCGCTAGATTTTCTGCTCCTTTTATCACGAATTTCGATGTCAAATTCTTGAAGCAGAAGGATCCAACAAATCAATCTCGGCTTTGCATCTTGTTTGTTGAACAAATAACGAAGGGCTGCATGATCGGTGTAAACAATTGTTTTTGAAAGGATGAGATACGAGCGGAATTTGTCAAATGCGAAAACTACCGCAAGAAGTTCTTTTTCGGTGGTGGTGTTAGTTTTCTTGTTGTCGTTTAGGGTTTTGCTCGCATAATGAATTGGGTGGAATTGCTTGTCTTTCCTTTGTCCTAATACGGCTCCTACCGCGAAATCGCTTGCGTCGCACATGAGTTCAAATGGTAGCGTCCAATCTGGGGAAACCATGATTGGAGCGGTTACCAGCCTCTCTTTAAGCAATTTGAATGCATTAATGCAATCGTCAAAAAATACGAATTGAGCGTCTTTCTTGAGAAGTTGAGTCATTGGTCGAGCAATTTTTGAGAAATCTTTGATGAAACGACGATAGAATCCCGCATGACCTAGGAAACTTCTGATATCTTTCACGGTTGTGGGATGTGGAAGTTTAGAAATAGTGTCGACTTTGGCTTGATCGACTTCAAGCCCTGCTCGAGAGATTTTGTGTCCTAACACTATTCCTTCCGTACCATGAAGTGGCACTTTTCCCAGTTTAAAACAAGGTTAGAATCTTCACATCTAACCAGCATCTTTTCTAGATTTTCAAGACATTTCTCAAATGAGTTTCCAAAGATGGAGAAATCATCCTTGAAAACTTCCATTGAGTGTTCAATCATGTCATGAAAAATTGCTACCATGCATCTTTGAAATGTAGCAGGAGCATTACACAATCCAAAGGGCATTCGCCGATAAGAAAATGTGCCATACGGACAGGTGAATGTTGTCTTCTCTTGATCTTCAGGAGCAATAGGGATTTGAAAATAACCTGAGAAACCATCAAGGAAACAATAGAACATTTCTCCAGGTAATCGCTCAAGCATTTGGTCAATGAAAGGAAGAGGGAAGTGATCTTTTCTTGTGGCGTCATTGAGTTTGCGATAGTCTATGCAAACTTTCCATCCGGTAACCGTACGAGTGGGAATAAGCTCATTCTTCTCGTTAGTTACAACAGTCATTCCTCCTTTATTTGGAACAACTTGGACGGGACTGACCCAAGGTGAATCAGAAATAGGGTAAATCAAACCGGCATCTAGTAGTTTGATTACTTCTTTCTTCACCACCTCTTGCATGCTCGGGTTTAAATGTCTTTGAGGTTGAATGACGGATTTGAAGGTCTCCTCCATCAATATTTTATGAGTGCAAAAGGATGGATTGATTCCCTTGATGTCCATGATTTTCCATGCAATTGCTCGTTTGTGTGCCTTGAGTACACTGAGCAACTTGTTCTTCTCATCAATTGATAAGGCAGATGAGATTATGACAGGAAATTGAGTTGTGTTTTCAAGAAATGTATTCGAGATGAGATGGAAGTTCTTTGAGCTCTAAAACTAGAGGGTCTTCTATAGAAGGTTTGGCTTTTGGTTCTAGGTATTGCTCAATGATCTCAAATGCTTCTTGATGAAGTGTTGTTTCATCAACTTCAAGTTCTTAAATAATTTGGTTCTTACAAACGGGTTTGGTGATTTGGACTTCTATTATTTGAGCATTGCAAGCTTCATTTCGAAGAGTTTTGTCCAAATGACAACTTGTGATCGAATCGCAAGCATCAACGTAATAGATTGAGTCATCATGATGTTGAGGGTGTTTCATGGATTGGCCAATATCGAAAGTTACTTCCTCCTCGTCTACTCTAAGCGTGAGTTTGCCTGTACAAACATCAATGAGAGCTCGAGCAGTCGCTAAGAAAGGTCGACCTAGGATAAGTGGAACCTTTTTGTCTTCATCCATGTCAAGGATCACAAATCAACAGGAAATATGAATTTGTCAATTTTAACTAAGAGATTTTCAATGATGCCCCTCGGATATTTGACAGAACAGTCAGCTAACTGGATGCTCATACGGGTAGGTCTAGGTTCACCTAGGTTTAATTATTCGAAAACCACATAAGGCATAAGGTTAATGCTTGCACCTAAATCAGCTAACGCGTTACTGACAGAAAGTTTTCCTATTAGGCAAGGTATGGTGAAACTTCCTGGATCAGCCATCTTTTAAGGTAGTTTGTTTTGAAGAACTTCCGACCATTCCTCATTCAAAACTACGTGTGATAACTCTTCCAGTTTCTTTTTGTTTGACAAGACACCTTTTAGAAACTTAGTGTAGTTTGGCATTTGTGCAAAGGCCTCCACCAAGGGCAGATTGATAGGAGTTGCTTGAACACCCAAGGAATTTGCCATATTGTGCCTCCATTCTTTGTTGTGTCAAACGTCCTGGATATGGAGGTGGTGGAACATAAGGTGGTGGTGGAACGTATTTCTTGTGGTTCTTCAATAACAACAGGTTGCTTTTTCTTATCACTCGCATTACTTGGAGTTTCAGTTTCTACCTCTTCAAGGATGGGTTGTAATGCGGGTGCATCACCTTGAGTGGTTTTGCCACTCCTGGTGTGATGGCTTTGACTTGAGCATTAGGGTTTGTTACAGTATTGTTGGGCAAAGCTCCTTAAGGTCTTTCAGATAGCTCTTGTGCTATTTGACCTACTTGGTGCTCTATGGTTTGCAATGATGCTTGTTGCTTTTGATGCCAGCTTCGTTTCTTTGGAACCTCTCCTCATTTCATCGATCAGATTTCCAGATGTACTCATCTGTGGCTTGTGTGGTTAACAACAACTGCTACAATAAGTCTTCCATTGATGATGCTCCACGGTCTTGGTTACTACTGCTTGGACCTTGGTATGGTGGTTTCTGTTGTTGGTAAGGTGGACTTCGGTTGAATCCAGACGATTGTTGGTTATTACTGGCATCTCTGTAATTCGAGTTGTTTATCCAATTTGAGTTGTTGTTGTATGAGTTGTTTGGGCCTCCTACGTAGTCAACATCTTCAACCACCATAATGCCTTGTGGGCATTCGTTGGTCTTGTGTGAATTTCCACATGTGTTGCATGTGTTGGAGTTTTTCTTAGCTTGCTTTGCAATTGTTTGAATTTTTTGGTTAGAGCTTCTAACTGGGCTGTAATTAGGGTTTCAGAGTCTACTTGATGAATACCTTTAGAACTAGGTTTGGTTCTTAAGGGATTGTAAGCAAAGCTCTTCTTAGCTGCTCTTTCTAAGGGTTGGTATGCTTCTGTTGGCGTGACACTTCCGAAATCTCCTCCCGCACTTTGGTCTACCGCTTGCTTGTGGGCTTCGCTGATTGCATCGTAAAAGGATTGACACTGCAGCCACAAATCAAGTCTGTGATGTGGGCATCTCCGAAGGAGACTTTTATATCTCTCCCATGCTGCGTGTAAGGATTCATCGTCGTCCTGGTGAAAACTTGTGATGCTGCTTCTTAGTTTGGCAGTGCGATCGGGTGGAAAGTATTTCAAAAGGAATTGTTCAGCCATTTCTGCCCATGTGGTGATGGAACCAGGTGGAAGTGAATCAAGCCAATCGATGGCTCGACCTCGAAGTGAAAATGGAAAAAGTCTTAGTCGAATGGCGTCGTCTGAACAGTTATTGATTTTGAAGGTAACTAAGGAATCGTGATATGTGAGCATTAGGATCTTTGTCTTGTAACCCATGGAACTTAACAGAGTTTTCTACGAGTTGGATAATACTAGACTTAATCTCAAAATTGTTGGCCGCTATTGCTGGTTGGACAACAGTAGACTGATAACCATCTATTGACGGTGTGGCATAGTGTGTCATCTTCATTTCCTCGTCTTGGTTAGCCATGTCTTCTTTGGATGGTGTATCTTCCAAAATGTCTTCTTCAATGACCGGTGCAGTTTGTTGTGATCGTTTGCGCAATCTTTGACAGAAAAGTCGTTCGGGTTCCGGAAGAGGGGAACAAGTTCAGAACTAGACGAGTCGGACATACACTAACTTAAAGAAGCATAAACTAACTAAGGCTTAAAATGAATCAGGCAAAAGTAACTAAAAAAACTAGGGCAAACTACCTAAAAATAAAAAAAGAAGTTTAAACAAAAATATATTAACAAGTTATATACAAGATAATCAAAAATTTAGTTTGTTTTTCAAACTCCCATGTGTCCCCGACAACGGCGCCAAAAACTTGATGGGTGCGGATAGTATATATATTTTGATATAGATTTATTGCACAGTTTCAGTTTTAATTGGTTCTTACTAATACTAAATCACACACACAAATGGTTGTGTACCTGTCGTGTGGTAATATAGTGTTGGTAAGAACCGAGTATCAATCCGTGGACACACCTAGCCTACTCAACAAACTTGATGTTTGACTATCAAATTTGGTTTTTGTTAAAGAAAATGATAATTTGTATTACCATGATGAATTGGTGGTGTGATTTAAAAATATGGATCAATGTAATTATGTTAATGTTTATAAAGATGAGTTGGCATGATTTCTCGTATATCTTGCTGCCGTAGTGACTTGATCCTGTCAGGCTGAGTTTTACTGCTCAGATCAAAGCCCTAGTAATGTAGGTAAATCTTTTGTGACCTATTTGACATACGATTTCTGAAAACATAACTTAATGTCAAAAAGAGAGTTAATCAGGTTCTTTCCTAACATAACATTAATTTTAGAAAACCGTAACAATTAATGAAGTTTTCGAACAAATGAAAGGGAACCCGCAAATGATCAGAAAGTTAAAGTGATATGATTTCTAATAACCATTTCTAGTTCATTAGCCATGGATTTATAATGAAGACCGGTTTCGCGAATGAAAGTTGATCATACGGTTTTTCAACTTTGTATGACGATTACAATCACAAACCATAAATTTATAACTTCCCATTCAAATGTAGATGCTACCCATCAATAGTTTTCCCAAAACCACCATAACATTAACATAATATTTATGACACCATTAGTTTATCACAAATTACATAAGTTTCATCCGATTAGGATGATAAAAAGAGTTTAGCTCATAATGAGCTTGAACATAACAACATATGACAAAGAAGATAGACATGTAATCATCGGTGAAATGGAACAATCAAACCGATAATCCACAATGGATGGCGTTTAGATGATTCCGAGCTTCTTCCAAGTGTTGTATGCACCTCCCGATCCTCAAAATGATCTTGAAGTCTTGATTCCTGAGGGAGTTTTGCAGAGTAACTCTCCCACCAAAGCTTACCAAAAATGGTGAACTTAGGCTTCTATTTATAAGCTTTCCGGAGTGTTTAAGCATGGCCCCGTGCTAGTACAATGCATACGAAAGTTGGTTGGCTCGTACATGCAGGTTGTGTCGGGCACGGCCCCGTGTTGGAGGTGGGGCACGGCCCCGTGCCTAAAAGGCACGACCCCGTGTCTACTTTTAGGGAACAATACTTTTGTCCTTGTCAGATGTCCAAACACGGGGGTGTGTTAATTTTGTTGGGTTTGTTAGAACATAAACATAGTTTAACCACTTAAACATTGTGAAAAACGCAGCGGAAATGAACTTTATAACATAATTTATAAACTGAAAAATCGAGTTCTATTTTGATATTATAAAGTTACAAACAAACCCAGGAACAAAGGATCTTATATGTGAATATAACTAACTATAGAAACACATAAACATACAATATGGACAACCATTAAAGAAGCTGCCAAGAACTACCTTCCAGCAGGGAAAGGGGGAATATGGAGGATGATATGGACCACGAAAACGACCAAGGCACCAAAAGGAGGTCCTCTCAAGCTTGTATACCCCAAGCACTATAGCAAACACCTTCTTGCTAGGGAGAAGAACACCAAAATCAATCCAAAACCCTCTTTTGTTATGATGCTGGCCGAGAGAGAGAGTGAGGAGTGAGAGAGAGTTGTTGTGTGTAAATGATGTGTGTGAAAAAGTCTCTTGCACACTTCTCCTAATGTGTTTTTTCAAGACAAAAGGAAAGGATCCTATTGGACCAAAGGGAGGTGGAAATCAGCCTTCTAGAAGGTGTTTCCCACCCAAAACTTTAAAAAAACACACATTAAAAGGGTCATGTACATTATTTAAATTAAACCCCTTTTTAATTTAAATGACTCTTTCATTTTATTATTTAATGTTACTTAAACCTATTTAAATAACAATACAAATAATAAAATTCATCAACAAAATATCCTTATAATTTGTTCCACTATAAAAGCAATATTTAGAAAACCTATTTTCTAAATTTGGTGTGATTATTTAATTGCATGATCATATCATCAATTAAATAATTGTTTGTGTTTGCAAAGCTTGTTATTGGGTATAACCCGACTTGGATCATAACGTACTAACCGCATCAATATTCTACGTGTCTTGGGCATATAGAATCCAACAATCTCCCACTTGCACAAGATTCATAGAAAATTGATGCAAGCAGTAAATACCGCCTAACAATGGTTTACTACCCTTAATACGCATGACCTATAGCCATTCAATAACATCATCCCATTAGTATCCTACTTGAAATGATTTAGGTGAATTAATCATTTACCCTTTTATTACAGATGTCATGTTAAATCCAAGGACAAAGAATGATCATTCCTTGTTGATTTAACATAATCAGGCCTTAGACATCTTGCTCTCAACAAATAAGAGGAACAAATTCCATCTTGACTACATACGTTTCTCACAAACACCTCGTGTCACGCCTGAACATAGCCTTACGTACTGTTCATTATTTCAGGGTAGTGAAGAACTAGCTCAAGGTATAACACTTGGTGAATATCAAAATCCAATATGTATCTCAGGTCCGAGGATACCAAATGATATTCGCCTTTACTCAAATTTACTTATGATCATTCTAGAAGATTCCATGCAGTAAAATTTGAGATGCGGGTTAGTCCAATATTTGTATCGCACAAATATATATGAGCTTTGGCAGCAACCAATTGCTCTATATTCATTCCTTATGAATATCCACCATTCCAAATTCATAATAATCTTACCCTCATACATGTTCCCACAAGTATGAATGACTATGAACATTTAGAGTAAACAATTTACCCATGGATTAAACATGCTAAATTGGAACATTCATTGAAATATTATGACCAAATAATTTTATTCAAGTAGTAAGGGAGTTCCAAATATCCAAATACGAAATTACAGATCAAATCCAATCACTAGAATATCGAAGTCCCATGTCACAGGTATGACCTTCATGCTTAGCCTTTTCTAGGAGCTTCGTAAGAGGATCCGCAATATTTTGATAAATGTGAACTTTGCGAATACATATCTTTCCTTTCTCAACTTTATCTTGTATGTAGTTGAATCTCCACTCAATGTGCCTAGTCTTTTGATGAGCACGAGGTTCCTTTATTTGAGCAATTGCACCCGCGTTATCATAAAAGATCTCTAGGGGGTCCTGAATGGAAGGGACAACCCCTAGATCGGCAATAAATTTCTTCAACCATCCAGCTTCTTGAGCTACCAATGAGGCGGTGACGTATTCAGATTCTACAGTTGATAAAGCCACCACATCTTGTTTAGAGCTCTTCCAAGAGACAACTCCTCCATTCAGAATGAAAATGTATCCCGATTGTGATAGTGAATCATCATGATTGGTTTGAAAACTCGCATTCGCGTAACCTTTTACAACGAGTTCCTCATCACCAGATCCATAGATTAGAAACATATCTTTGGTCCTCCTTAGGTACTTAAGTATGTTCTTAACAGCCATCCAATGTCTGCTTCCAGGATTTTGCTGGTATCGGCTTGTCATGCTTAAGGCGCATGAAACGTCCGGCCGAGTGCATATCATTGCATACATGATGGATCTAAAAGCAGATGCGTATGGGATTGCCTTCATTTTATCTTGCTCATCCTTTGAGCTTGGACATTGAGTCATACTCAATATCATTCCTCTTTTAATAGGTACCGTACCTTTCTTAGAGTTTTTCATCTTGAACCTTTTCAAGATCTTATCAATGTATGCACTTTGATTTAAACCAATCAACCGCCTTGAAGATTCCCAGAGTATAGGCGGCCTCACCAAGATCCTTGATGGAAAAACAACTTCCAAGCCAGGTTTTTACACCTTCCAAGGTTGGAATGTCATTTCCAAATAGTAGTATGTCATCAACATACAATACTAGGAAAATGATGATGCTCCCACTAGCTTTCTTATATACACAAGCTTCATTAGCGTTCTTGATGAATCCAAATTTAATTACTTCTTCATCAAAACGGTGATTCCAACTTCTCGATGCTTGTTTCAATCCATAGATTGATTTCTTTAACTTGCATACTTTGTTAGGATGTTTTGGATCGACAAAACCTTCAGGCTAAACCATATAGACATCTTCCTCAAGATATCCATTTAGGAAAGTGGTTTTGACATCTATTTGCCAAATCTCATAATCATAATGAGCAGCTATGGCAAACTGTTAGGATCAGTGATCTAAGTTTGATTAATTTAGAGTAGATCGCAGCGGAATTTGAACAATGAATTAGAAAATTCGCAAGAACACAAATGATATTCAATGAAAAGTAAACGGTTATAGAGAGAGAATTCTGCAAAGGAATATTTCATTCATATGCTTTCGTGGTGGCTGAAAGTCACACGTTACAACTAGGTCAACATTCCTTATATAGGGAATGTGACGTCTGCTGATGTCACTTGATAGTGACATCTAATAGAATTATACAAACTACTGAAACTATGCAAACTACTAAGAATGTTCTCAACTACTGATTACATCTCAGAGAATGCTAAGTACAAAAACTGACAGGATCAGTGATCTCAAGTTTGATGGATTAGAGTGTAACGCAGCGGAATAAGATCAAGAATTAGACAAATTATAGCAAGAATTTGATATTCGTATGCATTAAGAACAAATACGGTTATAACGAGAGAACATATTTTTGTGAAAAGGAATGTTTCAATTATATCAAAATGTTTCTGCTCAATCATTCACCGATTACAATTAGGTTGACACTCCTATATAGAGTGCAATCACTGCTGATATCACGGCATAGTAACATCTGGCAGATTTATTACAAAAATAACTAACACTTAACAAACTACTGAAAGAACATACTAGAGAGTGCTAAGCACAAAATATAAAACTACTGATGCTAAACTACTGAAACTAAACTACTGATTACAAAACTACTGAAAAGGGAAAATATAAAACTACTAAAAGAAAACCGTCACAACTACTGAAGAAGACCTCTTCAGCTGTTGTGACAACGTCTGATACTTGGTCTTTAGTACTTGTCTTCAGCCTGTCTTCAGACTTTGTCTTCAGCACTTGTGTCTTCAGACTTTGTCTTCAGCACTTGTGTCTTCAGACTTTGTCTTCAGCACTTGTGTCTTCAGACTTTGTCTTCAGCACTTGTGTCTTCAGACTTTGTCTTCAGCACTTGTGTCTTCAGACTTTGTCTTCAGCACTTGTGTCTTCAGACTTTGTCTTCAGCACTTGTGTCTTCAGACTTTGTCTTCAGCACTTTTGTCTTCAGACTTTGTCTTCAGCACTTGTGTCTTCAGACTTTGTCTTCAGCACTTGTGTCTTCAGACTTTGTCTTCAGTTGTTGTCTTCAGCTGTTGTGGACTTCAGCAGTTGTTGTGACGTCTGTGGGACTTAAAGGTTTTTCTGATCTGGCTCATTGGTTCTTTTGGTCCAACAAACTCCCCCTGAACCAATGCAGCCAAAACCTTTAACTTTATTGAGGTCCCACTTATTGTTGGCAAAAACTTCTCTTGATCAGCTTTAGAGAATCGGATCAGCACAGGCCAGGAAGAGGTTTCTAATCACGTGTTTGGCTAAGTATGGAGGGGAACTCTGTTTCGGGGAATCTGGACATCGAGTTGTGATCCCAACCATGAACCTACTTCCCATTTACGAGTCTGTAAGACTCACGAACATAGGCCTCAAGGAGAACAACCTGTTCCTCCTTGGAGAGTTCTTCTACTCCTCCTTCAAAGAAGAACTCTGGACCATAGTACTCATATAGGTACTTTACAGTCCTGCCATTCTTCAACTCCATAGTAGTTATCTCCCTATGGACAAATTCATCAGGATGGGTGCCCTCAAGGAGTAACTGGAGCTCATTCTTCTTAATGTTTTCAAGCTTCTTATATAATAACCCCTTTTTGATTGTCTTGTTTTCCAGTAAGGCTTGAGGGGTCATTTTTGATTGATGAGCCTTCTTGAATTCATCGAGTATTTCCCAAGGTGAGACTACAATGGCCAACATGATTGTAGAGTCTATTGTTTTTCTAACCTGGCCATTGTATCTATATGGAATGGATCTTTTGTGTATTCTAAAGCTCACCTTGGGGTCTGGCCATACTCTCACTCTCTCTTTTTGGTACTGAAATGTGTGTTTGAGAGTGTACAGCCTTTGAGCATGCCCTTTCATGGCTTGTATAGATGATGACTGGGGAAATTACTTGTCAACCATCTTTAGTAGTTGCTCATCGTGCTGCTTCTGCTGTTCTTCATCTTCTATTTTGACTCTAACCATTTCCCTTTATGAGTCAGGTGTGATCATGAGTTGACTCCTGGGTTCTGGTACCCTTAGAACAGCAGAGAGTGGCAGACTATCATCTTCATCATCTTCTTCTTCATCTTCTTCTATCCTCAGCACCCTTCTCCTCCTTCTAGGTGCATCACTGGATGATGGTTGGGTTGGTTTTTGTTGGACCAAAAGAACCAATGAGCCGGATCAGAAAAACCTTTAAGTCCCACAGACATCACAACAACTACTGAAGACCACAACAGCTGAAGACAACAGCTGTTTACAAAGTCTGAAGATACAAGTGCTGAAGACAAAGTCTGAAAACACAAGTGCTGAAGACAAAGTCTGAAGACACAAGTGCTGAAGACAAAGTCTGAAGACACAAGTGCTGAAGACAAAGTCTGAAGACACAAGTGCTGAAGACAAAGTCTGAAGACACAAGTGCTGAAGACAAAGTCTGAAGACATAAGTGCTGAAGTCTGAAGACACAAGTGCTGAAGACAAAGTATCAGACGTTGTCACAACAGCTGAAGAGGTCTTCTTCATAGTTGTGATGGTTTACCTTTCAGTAGTTTCTTTGTTTCAATATTTGTAAAACAACTGAAGAGTATGTTCTTCAGTTGTTATTGTTTCAGTAGTTTCTTTTCAGTAGTTGTAATAATACTTAACACTTAGCATTTTTGTAAGAAGATGTCAGCTGTTTGACATCTTCAGTAGTTGTGTTAACTATCAGTAGTTTGTGATAAATTCTATTAGATGTCACTATCAAGTGACATCAGCAGACGTCACATCTCTTATATAAGAGGTGTCGACCTAATTGTAATGGTGACATTCCGTTACCACGAAAGCGAATATTGAATGAGATATATCTGCAGAATTCTCTCTATCTATAACCGTTTTTGTTCTTACATTGAATATCTTTTTGTTCTTGTGAATTGGCTAATTCATTGTTAGAATTCCGTTGTTATACTCTCTAATCAATCAAACGTAGATCACTGATCCTAACAAGTGGTATCAGAGCAGGTTAATCATTGATTGATCTAACAATTGATCATTGAAACTGCTAATTGATATCTATGTTTGATTGAATTAGCATATTTGCAAGAACTGGTTATAGATTATTGAATTTCTGACGCTTTCGTCATTTATTTTGAGATCTCTCTTGGTTCAATTGGTTGTTGTGTTTTTGTTCTAAATCTGTTATAGCTTAATTGAATTTGATTGAATCTGAGATGACTACTCCTTCTAATGATCCTCACAATACTGGTTCCTCACCAAGGCCCCGATGCTGGTTAGGACCGAGTATAACATATGGCTGCGAAGAATGCTTCATCACCTGTCTGTTAACAGTTCAGTTGTTGGACATCTGTGGTACATGGACCACATAAGCCTATGGTGAACAATCCGGAAACCAATCAAATGGTTCCGAAGAAGAAGGAACAATACTCTGATGAAGATCGGAAACTGTTTGAGATTGATGCTAAAGCCCATGGAATTCTGGCCATGGCACTGCCTAATGAAATCTATTCAGGGCTTATGCATCATGAAACTGCTCATAATCTCTGGAATGCCCTGAAGGAACAATTCAGTGGCACAGATGAGGTCTTAGCAAACAACAGAGAAATCCTTGCCCAACAATATGAGACATTCTCTCATAGAAAGGGTGAGACACTGACGCAACAATTTGAGCATTTTTCATGCTTGATCTCTGAGCTGAAAATGGTGAAACAGGAATACAACAATAGCCAGATGAATAACAGGTTCCTCAGATCACTGCCTGAGAGATGGGACACATACAATATTGTCCTACGCTCCAGTGCCAATCTGGATAGCCTATCTCTCACCCAACTTCATAGGAAACTGCTTACATTCGAAAAAGAGATAGAGCAGAAGAGGAAACTGTCCTCATCAGGAAAGCTCACTGATGACTTTGTACCAGGGAATACTACCTTGGTTGGTCATGAGTCAGAATATGCTGCATCTGAAAGCAATTATGATGAGCATATTGATTTCTCTTCAAATAGTTCTGATCATGCATTTGTTGGTATTGTGAGTCATTCTGGCAGTAATAGTGACAATCTATGCTTCATCATGGATGATTTGAAAGGAATAGCTAATGATGATCTAGAAGAGATGGATATTCTGAGCCAAATGGCATTGATTAATATCAGATCTCAGAAGTTCTATAAGAGAACTGGCAGGAAATTTCCTGGACTCTCTGGCAAAACCAAAGTTGGTTTTGACAAGAGTAAGTTGAGGTGTCACAAATGCCAAGGCTGGGACACTTTGCAAGAGAGTGTAGATCAACTGGATCTAACTCTTCTACACCCTTTGTGACTTTTCCTAGTACTAGTCCACAAAACAGAGGGCAACATCCTGCTGGTTCTGGCCATCATTCACATCCTAGGTCTCCTGCATACTTTGTCCCCCAGGGTCCAATGTCATATCTTTATCCCTGCTATTATATGCCTCAACCAAATCCTGTTCAAGCTCCAATTGCACAACAACCACAAGCATTGCCTAAACCACAACCTTCCCAATCTCATCAACAAACTCAACCTCAACAACACAGCTTCTTCACCCCAGGAGTTGTTGACTGGAGCAGTTTACCAGATGATTTGTCTGGTCATGAACAACTATTCACTGGTGCTGGTCAACATGGTGGTGACAGTCCCTTTGGAAATCTAGCTCTTATGGCTTTGGATTCTGCAGATACTTCATCTACTAATGCCTCTACACCAAAGGTATCACAGGTATCCTCTGAGGCAAAAGCCAAATTATGTTCTGAAACATGCATAGCAGCATTTGCATCTATTAGAGAAGCAAATGTAGCTTTGATTAACAAGAACATTGAGCTAGAACAAACAATTTCCAAAAGAAAAGCTGAATTTGAGTCTGTGCTTAATGAAAAGAATGATGAGATTTACAAACTTAAATGCCAAATTACAGATTATAAGGCTAGGAAGAGGTACTTCTAGAGAAGTACAAAGATCTCAAAGAAACCCTTGCAGTCACCCAAGTAGAGTGTGATCGATGGGTACAATCATGCAAAGGTTTTGAAATGCTTCTTACTAAGCAATCTGCTTCCAATGTGAAGTTTGGCATTGGTTACAATCACACTGCTCCACCTACAGATTTTACTCCCAGAGCAGAGGTAGAATCTGATGGTGAGAACAATAACCATCCATTTCATCATGTGATCTACTTTCTGATACAACACCATCAAAAGTAGAAGTCAGCACTAAGCCCTCTCAGAACCTATCAGCTGATGTTGATGGTTCCACTGCTGACACTCACATGATCAAAGAGTTGATCAACTCAGGAGTTAATTCTGAAAGTCCTCAAAGGACCGGAGAGCAAGATTTAACACCTCAAGTTCAAACTCCAACTACTGTCAGTACTGAAAAGAAGAAAACTGTCAGTAGAAAGAGTTTGAAGACTACTAAAGAGGAAGTCAAGAAAGCAAACAATGCTTTCAAAGCACTGAAGAGCAAGTCTTCAGTAGTTTCATCCTCTTTAGTTGATGATCAACATAAGATGAAGAAGAAACCATGTGAAGTATGTGGTTTGTTCAATCATGTTACAGATGATTGCTGGTACAAGAGGATCCAAACTCAAACATAAAGAGGAAATTAAAGAGAAAATGGTTAAAATGAAAACTGAGTTTGAAACCACATTTGTATCAGCAACGTCAAATCCTGTAACCCTTAAGTCCATAAAGAAATCCAAAAAGGAAGGGGTTAAATAGGTAACAGCTGAGATTGCTCAAAAGAAGAAGGTGCAACATAGGAACTTATCAAACTCCAATGGCAATGTGTCTGATGAGCTGAAAGCTTTATCACAAAATCAGACACAGCTGGTTATGATGGTTCAACATCTATTAGGAAGAGTTAACCAATTAGATGTTCCTATCTTGAAACCACAGAAAAGGAGGTCCAAGCCAAAGGATTCCTCTTCTTCACCATCTTCTTCCTCTCAAGCTGTTGTTTCCATCAAACCTGTTAGTTTACCATCTGTTGATGAGAACAGGCCCAAAACCAAAAAGGTTTGGGTCTCCAAAACTAACTGATTGTTTATAATTGTAGGGTTCTTCAACATGCCAAAGTAGCATCTGGTATGTAGACAGTGGGGGATCTATGCACATGACTGGGAACAGCTCTCTTCTTCATGACTACTCTCAAGGAAAGAAGGGGTTTGTTTCTTTTGGCAATGATGCTAGGGGTTACATCATTGGAAAAGGCTTTGTCTCCAATGGAGAAATAAAGTTTGATGATAATCATGTGGAAAATCTCAAGTACAATCTCTTGAGTGTCAGTCAAATGTGTGATAAAGGCCATGTTGCTCTTTTCACCAGTCAGAACTGTAGGATTCTATCATCCAAAGTTCTGCATTTGATTGATAAGGTGTTGGATGATCACACTCTCCTGAGAGCCAACAGGACAGGAAGAGTGTATGCCTTAGATCTATCCAAGAAAATAGATCTTAGAGGCAGTCCTTGCCTATTTTCCAAAGTCTCTTCTCAAGAATCTAAACTGTGGCACAGAAGGCTGGGTCATGTTAATTTCAACAATATGAATGAGCTGATCCACAATAGTTTAGTCAGAGGCTTACCAATAAAGGAGTTCCACTGTGATGAAACCTGCACTGCTTGTTTAAAAGGAAAACAACACAAAGTCTCATTCCCTCCTATTGAAGAGCCTAAGTCCACTGCCTGCTTGCAATTACTACATATGGATCTATTTGGTCCTGTGAGAGTGATGAGCATGGCAAAGAAGAAATACTGTCTGGTAATTGTGGATGATTACTCCAGATTTGTATGGACTTTCTTCTACATTGAAAGGATGAGGTTGCTCAGAAGATTATTCACTTTGTGTTGTATGTTGAGAAGTAGTATTCCCTTCCAGTCAAGTGTATTAGGAGTGACAATGGAACTGAATTCAGAAACCATACACTTGATGACTTCTATCTTTCAAAGGGAATCAAAGGCAGTTTAGCATACCACGGACTCCAGAACAAAATGGAGTAGTGGAGAGGAAGAACAAGACCCTAATTGAAGCTGCAAGGTCCATGCTGGCTGACTCTGGTTTGCCACTGACCTTTTGGGCTGAAGCTGTTAACACAGCTTGCTATGTGCAGAATAGAGCCTTAGTAAATCAGAGGTTGATGAAGACTCCATATGAAGTTCTCCATCACTTGACTCCTCTAATTTCATTTTTCAAAGCATTTGGGTGTCCCTGTTTTATTCTCAACACAAAGGATCAACTCCAAAATTTGATCCTAAGGTGGATGCAGGGTATTTTGTTGGTTATTCATCTACTTGCAAGGCATACAGAGTCTTCAACTGCAGAACAAAGATAGTTGAAGAGACTTTGCATGTGAAGTTTAATGAATCTCCTATGGACAAGATTCCACAAAACCCTGTGGAGTTGTTTGATTTGGACATACTGCAATATGTTCCTTATCAACCTCCAGCTGTTGCAGATCATGTGGATAAATCATCTTCTGCAGCATGTCTTCCACCTGGTGGTATTGATGATGATGATGATGATAATATCAATACTCACCTATTCAAGTTTAGTGACCAACTGCCTGTGTCTGCTAAATTTGATGTTCCTGTAGCTTCAGCAGTTCCATCCACAACAAATGCTGATGAGATCTCTGATTCCTCTACATCTTTTGGGTTACCATCTAATTCTTGGTTTCAAGAGTCTGCATCAACATCTGCTGCTGCTGAAGGTCCTACAAACACTTGCACAGATCTTATTGTTTATCAAGAACTGAAGAATCACCCAATGTCTCAGATTATTGGTGATGTCAATGCTGGTGTCTCAACAAGAAGTCAATTGTCTAACTTCTGCTTCTATGCTCTCTTCATCAGTCAACTAGAGCCAAAGAACTACCACGTTGCTTTGAGAGACAATGGATGGGTTGAAGCCATGCAGCTTGAGCTACTTCATTTCAAGAAACAGCAAGTGTGGGAACTGGTTCCTCTTCCCCCAGGTAAGTGTGCAATAGGCACTAAATGGGTGTTTAGGAATAAAACTGATGAAAATGGGCTTATTGTTAAGAACAAGGCTAGATTGGTTATACAGGGGTTTTCACAAGAAGAAGGAATTGACTATGATGAAACCTTTGCCCCTGTAGCCAGACTAGAGGCAATTAGATTGTTTTTAGCCTATGCTGCATTCCACAATCTTAAAGTTTTTCAAATGGATGTCAAAAGTGCATTTCTATATGGTAAAATAAAGGAAGAAGTTTATGTGTGTCAACCACCCGGTTTTGAGGATAATAAACATCCTGAATGGGTGTACAAACTTGATAAGGCTCTTTATGGGTTGAAACAAGCTCCTAGAGCCTGGTATGAGACACTTTCCACTTTTCTTCTTAAGAATAATTTCACTAGAGGCTCCATTGAAAAAACTTTGTTTATTAAGAAGGTGGATCAGCATAAGCTACTTGTTCAGATTTATGTTGATGATATCATTTTTGCATCCTCTAATCCCCAGTTGTGTGATGATTTTACAAGATTAATGAGAAAGAGGTTTGAAATGAGTGCAATGGGAGAATTACAGTTCTTTCTAGGCTTGCAAATTAAACAAAAAGCTGATGGAACCTTTATTCATCAGTCAAAATATATAAAAGATCTTTTGAATAAGTTTGATTTACAAAACTGTAAGCCCTGTTCTACTCCCATGTGCAACACCACACAACTGGATGCAGATCAGAAAGGTAAAGCTGTTGATGAAACACTTTACAGATGTATGATTGGGTCCTTGATGTATTTAACAGCCTCTAGACCAGATATTATGTTTGCTACATGTGTTTGTGCTAGATTTCAGGCTGCTCCTAAAGAGTCTCATTTGATTGCAGTCAAGAGAATCTTTAGATATTTGCAAGGTACACAATCTCTAGGTTTATGGTATTCCACCGGACACTCTTGCAAATTAGTTGCTTTTTCAGATAGTGACTATGCAGGGTGCAAGTTAACTAGAAAGTCAACTTCTGGTGGTTGTCAATTCCTAGGCAACTGTTTGATTTCTTGGCAGACTAAGAAACAAACATCTGTTGCTACATCAACTGCTGAAGCCGAGTACATTGCTACTGCAAGTTGCACTTCTCAGGTACTCTGGCTTCAGAACCAACTTCTGGATTATGGCATTACAGAGACTAAGACTCCATTATTAATGGATAGTGCTTCAGCTCTGTGTATTGTCAAAAATCCAGTCCAGCACACTCTAGGACCAAACATATAGAGATCAGACATCACTTTATTCGGATTGTTTTGAAAAAGGTCTGATTGATCCTAAGTTTGTGCCTAGTGCTGATGAGCTTGCAGATATTTTACTAAGCCTTTGGATAGTTCTACTTTCCAAAACCTTGTGTTAAGGCTTGGTATGCTGCAGCTAGAATAAGTGACAACTACTGATGATTTCAGTAAAAAATACTGGTGATCATTGGTAACCATGTCACATATAAGTACTGATGAGGTCTTTCACCTTTAGTAGTTTTTATAACTACTGACGGCTAAATGCCTCACAAGTACTGAAGTACTTTATCTGTTCTAAACCACTGATGTAGTTACAACTACTGAAATCAGTACAAACAGATAAGTACTGACGTCCTATGAAACACCTGAAAAGCAGATGCAAAGTCTGATGAGTAAGTGTTGAGGACAGTATGAAACAGCTGAAAGGCTATGAATTGACGAAAACTACTGAAGAGAACTTTCTCTTCAGTTGTTTCTACAACTGTTGTTTCATCCTAAACAACTGATGACAAAACCATGTCTTCAGTAGTTTCACAACTACTAATGACTAATACCAAGTCATCAGCTGTTTGCAACAACTGATGACAAAACCATGTCTTCAGTAGTTTCACAACTACTGAAGACTAACACCAAGTCTTCAGCTGTTTACAACAACTGCTGACAAAACCAATGTCTCAGTAGTTTCACAACTACTGATGACTGATACCAAGTCTTCAGTTGTTTCATCATCTGAAGTCAAAACCATGGTCTTCAGTAGTTTTCTAACTGCTGATGCCTAAAACCATGACTTCAGCTATTTCAACGTCTGAAAGGGTAATACCATGTCAACAGTCGTTTAAAACTACTGATGACTAACACCAAACCTTCAGTCGTTTTCTAACCCGTATCCTATAAATATCCGACCTAATCCTTCAGAGCCTCATCTTCTAAAACCTAACGTTCATCTCTCCAAAACATCTCTCTCATAAATGGCGTCCATGCAACTCAAACCGCGACACAACTGTGTAGCTTACCTCACCAAATCGCCATTCTGGGCTAAGTTCGATAATGCTATTGATCTTATGGTCCAGTCACCCTACAAAACGGCCTTTCTTCTCAATCCTATCCTTCATGCCGAATCCCTTAACCAGTTTTGGATGAACGTCACCCTCACCACTGGGGAGAACAACACAGCGTCTCTCTGGTCGGTCATCAACAACCACGAAGTGGTCATCACTCCCGATATACTTCGTCAAACCTACACCTGGATGATGCCACTTCTCCTGCTGGATATCCAAAGGGCACAACTGATTTATCCTTTGCCCACCATGGATATCAGGGGAACCTTAGTGCCTCCACCATACTGAAGAAACATTTCCATGATGCTGAACGTCTCATATTTCACATGGTAAATGTTGTTTGGCTCCTAAGACTTCCTCTTGGGATCAAATGTCTACAAGGTGGCAGCAGGTAATGTACTCCATCCTTGAGCAACAACCTTTAATTTTTTCGGAAATACTATTTTCAGAGCTCAAGGATATGGCTCAAAAACAAACTGCTAACCGTTGGATATTATATCCTCGGTTCATAATGGCCATAATTACAAACCAGCTTCAAGCTGAGGGACTTGTTGGCCTGGGAGTCCCTGCTATGGCTGTATTGCCTGAAGTATACTCCTGGCACAACTCTGACCAATCACTCAAAATGGCTGCCAAGCTGCGCAAACCCACGCAGCTGGAACCCACAGCCACCACCTCCAAATCAAAAGTCCCCACCAACCCACTAAAAAGAAAACAAAAAGGCTACTCAGGGAAATGAGTCCCCTGAGGATGCCCCTGCAACACAAACGCAGGCTATATCCACTGGTTATAACCCCTAGTGGATATAAGGACTCTCCCAGCCACAGCCGCTCAGGATTCCTCTCAAAAGGAGCCTGCAAAACCTCAGAAGGGGTACCCACCAATCTGGGATCTCCTTATTTGAGGAGATTGCCATTGAAGAGCACCATCCTCCCCAGGTGCAGACTGCTTTTACCCCATCTCCCCATGCAACCGCCCCCCAAAGTCCTACATACTTGTTGCACAAGTGCTGACTCAGTTGCACTCCTCACCCCCTCCCCAGATACCAATTACTACTGGGAACACTTCTACCATTGAGGGGGAGGACCAAAGTGCAGCTGAGAACCCACAGCATAGGGGTTACACTATTCCTTCTCCTAGTGTAGCAATGGAGATTGGAACTTCTGGTGAGGCTGCCACTTCTCCTGCGTCAGCATATGATCAGGTTGTAGTTGGTACCATTACTAAGACCTTACCAGAGGCAACTGCTGATGACGGACACAGTCCTGAGGCAGGAAGTCCCCAGTTCCAAGACAAAGGGGCACATGCTACAACTGAGCTACACTCAATGCATGTTCATCATGATCCTATCAGGAGGTCTGGTGATTCAGTATCTACTGATGATGACCTGGGCTTCTTTTACGATGTAATCGCCTAAAACACCATCCTGGAAGAGGAAGTGAGCAGACTTAAAGAGCTGCTTGCCAAAACTTCCAGGAACAAAGACCATCTGCCTCTACCACCTCACAGATGGCACCTTCATCTGAAGGTCTCCCAAACACTGAGCCACTCCCAACAACTAAGCCACCTGCCTCTGCTTCGTACTATTTCTCAGGAACAGAACCCTCCTGAGCAAATAGTTGCTATCCTTCAAAATTCCCTCCCTCTCATCACACCCATAATCACTGACATCGTGATCAAAGCCATTGATGAGAGGCTTTCCTCAGTAATCCACCCATTGATAGAGGAGGTTGTGGGCAAACACCTTTCTGGAAATCAACCCCTTGCAACCAATGCAACCAAAAAGGGGGAGATTAAGTCAGTAAAAGGAAAAAGAAAGAGGAGTACAGAGGAGAAAGAAAAGGAGAAAGAAACAGAAGGGAGAGTAGTGGAAAAGGAGTTGGAGTTGAATGTGGAGACTGATAAAGAGAAGGAAAAAGAGAAAGCCTTGGAGCTACTGATAAAAGAGGCTGATGCCGAACACAGCAGATCAATGGACAACATCATTGATCAGCTGTTTAGGCAAGGCCATGACACCGATAAACTTGACTCTGAGATTCGACGATTAGAGATTGAAGAAATCCATAATAGATGGGCGAGTTATGAAGTGTTAGAAAGAGAAAGGCTTGAGATCATGATTAGATTTATTGCAAAATATCTAGGAAGATCAATGATCGAAATCAAAGCTTGGTCCAGGGACAGTATCTTGGCAATCACCACCAAGATCTGTTCATCTGAAGCATATACTAAGGGACTTGTTATTGAAGCTTTGAATGAAGTAGGAGCAGGGAGCAGGACTGAGCTAGCCAAATACTCAAAAGCAACACTCACCTCCAAAATGCTAACTCAGCCTGTCAACATTCCCTCTCCAAAACAACCACAACCACAACCCCAAAACCAACTCCCTTACCATCTAAACCAACAGCCGATGATGCACCTAAGAAGAAGAAGAGAAGGGTGTTGAGGCTAGAAGAAGAAGAAGAAGAGGATGATGATGTGGAAGAAGATAGGCTGCCTCTGTCTGCAGTTCTAACATTGGCGAAAGCCAAACCCATGCCCATCACTCCCACCTCACAAATGGAAGCTGTGAGAGTAAAGATTGAAGAAGAATAGCAGCAAAAGCTTCATGATGATGAAATGCTGAAAAGCATTGACAAAACTTATGCTGCTTCTCATCAATTATTAGTATGAAGAAAGAAGCTCTGAGGTTGTACACCCTTGCCAACACATTTCAATATCAGAAGGAAAAGGTGAGAGTATGGCCTGATCCTAGGGTGGCTCACAGGATTGTAAAGAAAGACATTCCTTTGAGATACAAGGGCCAAGTCAAAAGGATCGTAGATGAAGAGATCACAGTGGTCCTTGTAGTATCACCCTGGGAGATTGTAGTAGACTTCAAGAAGGCCTATGAGACTAAACAACCACCCCAAAAGATGTTAGCGAACAGAATTATTAAAAAGGGGTTAGTCTACAAGAGGCTTGAGAACTTCAAACAAAATGAGCTCAGTCTGTTACTTGAAGGGACTCATCCTGATGAGTTTGCATACCGACAGATTACAACAGTTGAGCTCAAAAATGGTAAACAGGCCAAGTACATCTCAGAGCTGTATGGGCGAGAAGGATTGTTTGATGATGAAGCCGAGAACCTGACCATGGAAGAACAAATCATGTTTCTCAGAGCATACACCAGAGAATCCTACAGGCTTATACATGGGAAGTGAGTCTCATGGATGGGGGAACAGCTCAGTGTCCAATTCCCCAATACAGAGCTCCCATCCATACATTGCCAACCAAATCTTCAGAGACTCATTTCCAGGCAAGTGCTTATATGGGTCATCTTCTCAACTGATCAAGAAGGAAAAAGACCAACCATTGTGCCAACAATAAGTGGGACCTCAATAAAGTTAAAGGTTTTGGCTGCATTGGTTCAGGGGGAGTTTGTTGGACCAAAAGAACCAATGAGCCGGATCAGAAAAACCTTTAAGTCCCATAGACATCACAACAACTACTGAAGACCACAACAGCTGAAGACAACAGCTGATTACAAAGTCTGAAGATACAAGTGCTGAAAACAAAGTCTGAAAAACACAAGTGTTGAAGACAAAGTCTGAAGACACAAGTGCTGAAGACAAAGTCTGAAGACACAAGTGCTGAAGACAAAGTCTGAAGACACAAGTGCTGAAGACAAAGTCTGAAGACACAAGTGCTGAAGACAAAGTCTGAAGACACAAGTGCTGAAGACAAAGTCTGAAGACACAAGTGCTGAAGACAAGTCTGAAGACACAAGTGCTGAAGACAAAGTATCAGACGTTGTCACAACAGCTGAAGAGGTCTTCTTCAGTAGTTGTGATGGTTTACCTTTCAGTAGTTTCTTTGTTTCAATATTTGTAAAACAACTGAAGAGTATGTTCTTCAGTTGTTATTGTTTCAGTAGTTTCTTTTCAGTAGTTGTAATAATAGTTAACACTTAGCATTTTTGTAAGAAGATGTCAGCTGTTTGACATCTTCAGTAGTTGTGTTAACTATCAATAGTTTGTGATAAATTCTGTTAGATGTCACTATCAAGTGACATGAGCAGACGTCATATCTCTTATATAAGAGGTGTCGACCTAATTGTAATGGTGACATTTCGTTACCACAAAAGCGAATATTGAATGAGACATATCTGCAGAATTCTCTCTATCTATAACCGTTTTTGTTCTAACATTGAATATCTTTTTGTTCTGGTGAATTGGCTAATTCATTGTTAGAATTCCGCTGCTATACTCTCTAATCAATCAGACGTAGATCACTGATCCTAACAGTTTTTGTGGTAAAGGAATTGGTTTTGAGTGTTGAGGATGTTTGGATTTGAGTTTTGAGATTGGTTTGGAGATTTGAGGGGTAGGCTGTTTTTGAGTGGGTGATTGGGAAGGTTGTTCAAGCATTTTGGTTGTAAGTTTGGCTTTTGTGAGTTTTGCCATTTCAAGCCTTTTCCCAGCTCCAGCCTCATCAAGTGCTTCAACAATTATCCCCTTATGAAATTGCTCAGACAAACAGATTCTGGTGGCTATAGCCAGAATGCTGTCTCTGGTCCATGAACGAATCTCCATCAGTGATCTTCCTAAATATTTGGCTATGAATCAAATCATGATCTCCAATCTCTCTTTCTCCAGCACACTGTACCTAGCCCATCTGTTTTGGATTTCATTTACTTCCAACCTCCTGATCTCACTGTCTAGTTTGGCTGTATCAAAGCCTTGCTTGAAGAGTTGCTCAATGATTTTGTCCATGGATCGGCTGTGTGCTTCATCTGCATCTTTTATTAGCTCCTCAAGGATTTTTCTTCAGCATTCTTTTGATCACCAGCACTTTTCTTTCTTTTGTAAGTGATCATTTGTTGTTCCTTTTCCTTCTCCAACTCCTTGGTTTTCTCTTGTGCCTTCTCATCCTCAGTTCTTTTTCTTTTCTTTTCTTTCACTGCTGTACTCTCCCCTTTTTGGATGCATTGGTTGCAGGGGTTTGTACCGCAGAAAGTTTCTTGTGCACAGCATCATCAATGAGTGGTTGTAGACTTGAGAGATCCTCTCATCAATGGCTTTATAAACAATGTCATTGATGATGGGAGTGATGAGAGGTAAGGATTGTTGGAATGCAGCAACCATCTGCTCAGGGGGGTTCTGTCCCTAAGAGATAGTGCCAAAGGCAGAGGCTGGAGGCTCAGTGAAGTGAGAGGGTGAAGTGTTTGGGGGACCTTCGAATGAAGGTGCCATCTGTGGGTTAGTGGGGGCAGATGGACTTACATCCTGAGACTTCTTGGCAAGCAGTTCTTGTAATCTGCTTACCTCAGCCTCCAGGATGGTGTTGTGGGCTAGAACATCATAGAAAAAGCCTAGGTCATCATCAGCAGATGTTGAATCACCTGACCTCTTGCTTGTAGCAGGATGTACATGCATCGGGTGTAGACCAGTTTTAGCATGTGCCCCTTTTTCTTGGAACTGGGGACTTCCAGCCTCAGGACGATGTCCTTCATCAGCTGTTGCCTCTGGTGAGGTCTTAGCTATGTTACCAGCCTCAGTCTGATCATGTGCTGATTCAGAAGAGGTGGCAGCCTCACCAGATGTTCGTATCTGCATATCCACACCAGGAGATAGAACAGTTAAACCCTGGTGCTGTGGGTTGTCAGAAGCATGTTGATCCTCTTCCTCAATTGTTGTGGTTCTCCCCTTTGTTGGTGTTTGTTGGGGAGGAGGAGAGGCATGCAGCTGAGTCAGCACGTTTGCAATTATAATGGTTGGACTTTGTGGGGCATTTGCATGGGGAGAGGGGATAGAAACTGATTGCATCCGGGGAGAGGGATGCTCTTCAATGATAACCTCCTCAAGTGAGAGAGGTCTCAGCGATGTGGTTGCCCCTGATAAGGTTGCATCAGGATCCTTTTGAGAGGATGCCTGTGCGGTGTTGGCTGGTAGAGTCTCTGATACTGCTGGGGGGTTTAAACCAGCAAGTATATCCTGCCTTGGTGGTACAGGAGCATCTTCAGGGGACTCATCTCCCTGAATAGCTGTTTTGGGGCGTTTGGTTTTTGGTTTGGTGGGGACTCTGGATCTGGTGGTGGAAGTTGTGGGTTCCCTCTGCTTGGGTTTTAGCATTCGGGCAGCATCTTTGAGAGTGAGGTCTGAGTTGTGCCTGGAGTATACCTCAGCCAAAATAGCTGGTGCAGGGACTCCAAGGCCAACAACGCCATCAGATTTTAATTCATTTAAAATAATGGCCATCGGAAACCTAGGATATAATAGCCAGCGGTTTGCCGCAGGTTTCTGAGCCAAGTTCTTTATTTCTAGAAACACGATTTCAGAGAAATTTAGCGGTTGGTGTTCTAGAATAGAATACAATACCTGTTGCCATTGGGATGACATTTGATCCCAAAAGGATGTCTTTGAAGCTAAGCATACATTTACCATGTGAAAGATAAGTTTTTCAGCATCATGGAAATGTTTCTTCAGAATAGTTGTAGCCTGAAGATCACCTTCATACCCATTATTGATAAAGGACATATCCATTGTGCCCTTTGGGTATTCAGTCACAGTGGTGGAGTCATGTAAGTGTAATGCCTGACGAATGATGTCGGCTGCAACAACCACTGGTTTCTGGTTGACGAGGGACCGAACAGAGATTTGGCTAGTAGACTCATCAGTATGAACCAAAACATTTGACCAGAATTGACTGAGAGATTCAGGGTAGATGGTCGGATTCAAGAGAAAGGCTGTGCGATATGGGGAATCCACCATTAGGTCAATGGCATTATCAAATTTGTTCCAGAAAGCCAACTTGGTAAGGTATGCAACGCAGTTGTGTCGTGGTTTTAGGCTCATGGTTGCCATTTTTGAAAGTATGAAGGTCAGAGGAACGGCTAATGGAACGTTTGAGAAGAAGACAGGTATTTATAGGGTTGGGATAGGAAAAGGCTGTTTGAAACTACTGAAGGTTTTGGTGTGGTCATCAGCTGTTTGAAACTACTGATGACGTGGTATTAACCTTCAGAGGTTTAAAACGACTGACAGTGGTGGTGTTGTCATCAGTTGTTATAAAACAACTGAAGACTTGGTTTTGACCATCAGACGTTGAAACAGCTGAAGTCTTGGTGTTAACCATCAGTAGTTGTGAAACTACCGAAGGTCTTGGTTTTGACTTCAAATGATGTAAACTGAGGACTTGGTGTTTGTCATCAGTAGTTGTGAAACTACTGAAGACAGTGGTTTTGTCATCAGTTGTTGTAAACAGCTGAAGACTTGGTGTTAGTCTTCAGTAGTTGTAGTTTTGGCTTCAGTTGTTTTAATGAAACAGTAGTTGTATAAACGACTGAAGAGAAATTTCTCATCAGCTGTTTTCATCAATTCATAGCTTTTCAGCTGTTTCAGTCTGACCTCCACACTTACTCATCAGACTTAGATCTGAGTTTCAGACGTTTCATTGGTCATCAGTACTTATCTGCATTTCTGACATCAGTAGTTGTAGCTACATCAGCTGTTGTGACTACATCAGCTATTGTAACTACATCAGCTGTTTTAACAAATAAAGTACTTGAGTACTGAGAAGTTACTTAAGCTCCAGTAGTTTTAAAAACTTCTGAAGGGAGGATAACTTCAGTACTTATATATGACAATAATAAACTAATGATCATCAGTACTTGTGAGCTGAGATCATCAGTAGTTGTCACTTATTCTAGTTGCAGCATACCAAGCCTTAGCACTAGGTTTTGGAAAGTTGTGCTATCCAAGGGCTTAGTGAAAATGTCTGCAAGCTCATCAGCACTAGGAACAAATTTTGGATCAATCAGGCCTTTTTCAAAACAATCTGTAATAAAATGGTGTCTGATTTCAATAAATTTGGTCCTAGAGTGCTGGACAGGATTCTTGACAATACAAAGAGCTGAAGAGCTGTCCATTAACAATGGGGCCTTGTCTCTGTTATGCCATAATCCAATAATTGGTTTTGAAGCCAGAGTACCTGAGATGTACAGCTTGCAGCAGCAATGTACTCTGCTTCAGCAGTTGATGTAGCAACTGAGGTCTGCTTCTTACTCTGCCAAGAAATCAAGCAGTTGCCTAAGAATTGGCATCCTCCAGAAGTGGACTTTCTTGTCAACGTACACCCTGCATAGTCACTGTCAGAAAAAGCAACTAATTTACCAGAATGTCTAGTAGAATACCATAAACCTAGAGATGGAGTGCCTTGCAGATATCTAAAGATCCTCTTGACTGCAATCAAATGAGACTCCTTAGGTGCAGCCTGAAATCTAGCACAAACACATGTAGCAAACATAATATCTGGTCTAGAAGCTGTTAAGTACATCAAGGACCCAATCATACATCTGTAAAGTGTTTCATCAACCACTTTACCTTTCTGATCTGTATCCAGTTGTGTGGTGTTGCACATGGGAGTAGAACAGGGCTTACAGTTTTGTAAATCAAACTAAAAGATCTTTTATGTATTTGGACTGATGAATGAAGATTCCATTAGCCTTTTGTTTGATTTGCAAACCCATAAAGAACTGTAATTCTCCCATGGCACTCATTTCAAACTTCTGTTGCATCAACTTTGTAAAGGCATCACACAACTGTGGATCAGAGGAAGCAAAACTAATATCATCTACATAAATTTGAACAAGTAGCTTATGCTGATCCACCTTCTTAATAAATAAGGTTTTATCTATGGAGCCTCTAGTGAAATTATTTTGCAGAAGAAAGTTAGATAATGTCTCATACCAGGCTCTAGGAGCTTGTTTCAACCCATAAAGAGCCTTATCAAGCTTGTATACCCATTCTGGGTGTTTATTATCCTCAAAACCTGGTGGTTGACACACATAAACTTTTTCTTTTATTTTACCATATAAAAATGCACTTTTAACATCCATTTGAAAAACTTTAAGATGGTGGAGTGCAGCATAGGCTAAGAACAATCTAATTGCCTCCAGTCTGGCTACAGGGGCAAAGGTTTCATCAAAATCAATACCTTATTCTTGTGCAAACCCCTGAACAACCAGTCTGGCCTTGTTCTTAACAATAAGCCCATTTTCATCAGTTTTGTTCCTAAACACCCATTTAGTGCCTATTGCACACTTACCTGGAGGTAGAGGAACCAGTTCCCACACTTGTTGTTTCTTGAACTGAAGAAGCTCAAGCTGCATGGCTTCAACCCATCCATTGTCCCTTAAAGCAATGTGATAGTTCTTTGGCTCTTGCTGACTAATGAAGAGAGCATAGAAGCAGAAATTTGACAATTGACTTCTTGTTGACACGCCAGCATTGATATCACCAATAATTTAAGACATAGGGTGATTCTTTAGATCTTGGTACACAATAAGATTTGTGCAAGTGTTTGTAGCAGGCTCAGCAGCAACAGATGGTGATGGTGAAGCATTTCCTTGAAACCAATCAGTAGATGGTAATTCAAAGGAAGTTGAAGTTGTAGAAATCTCATCAGCATTTGTTGTGGATTGTGCTACTGGAGCTACAGGAACGTCAGGTCTAGCTGAATCAGGCAGTTGATCACTAAACTTGAAAAGGTGATAACTAATATCATCTTCATCATCAGTAACACCAGATGGATGACTAGTTACAGAAGATGATGGATTCATATGATCTGCAACAGCAGGCGGTTGATAAGGAACATATTGCAGAATGTCCAGATCAAACAACTCCACAGGGTTTTGTGGAATTGTATCCTTAGGGGATTCATTGAACTTCACATGCAAGGTTTCTTCAACTATCTTTGTCCGACAGTTGAATACTCTGTAAGCCTTGCAAGTGGATGAATACCCAACAAAATACCCTGCATCCACCTTAGAATCAAACTTTTGGAGTTGATCCTTTGTGTTGACAATGTAACAGGGACACCCAAATGCTCTAAAGAATGAAATCAAAGGGGCCAAATGATGAAGAACTTCATATAGAGTCTTCATCAACCTCTGATTTACTAGAACTCTATTCTGTACATAGCAAGCTGTATTGACAGCTTCAGCCCAAAAAGTCAGTGGCAGACCAGAACAGCCAACATGGACCTTGCAGCTTCAATGAGGGTCCTGTTCTTTCTCTCCACTACTCCATTTTGCTCTGGAGTCCTTGGGATGCTATACCGCCTCTTGATTCCCTTTGACAAGTAAAACTCATCAAGAGTGTGGTTTCTGAATTCAGTGCCATTGTCACTCCTCACACACTTAACTGGTAGGGAATATTGCTTCTCAACGTGTAACACAAAGTTCATAATGGACTAAGCAGCCTCATCCTTTGAATGCAAGAAGAAAGTCCATACATATCTAGAGTAATCATCCACAATTACCAGATAGTATTTCTTCTTTGCCATACTCATTACCTTCACAGGACCAAAAAGATCCATGTGCAGTAGTTGTAAGCAGGCATTAGTCTTGGATTCTTCTATGGGTGGGAATGAAACTTTATGTTGTTTCCCTTTTAAGCATGCAGTGCAGATTTCATCACAATTGAACTCCTTTATTGGAAGACCACTCACTAAACTCTTGTGGATCAGCTGATTCATGTTTTTGAGATTAACATGACCCAGCCTTCTATGCCACAGTTTAGATTCTTGAAGAGAGGCCTTGGAGAACAAGCATGGATGGCCTTTTAACTCAATTTTCTTTGAAAAATCCAAGGCATATACTCTTCTTATCATGTTGGCCTTCAGGAGAGTATTATCATCCAGTACTTTGTCAATCAGGCTCAGAACCTTGGAAGACAGAATCCTACAGTTTTAGCTTGTGAAAAGAGCAACATGTCCTTTGTCACACATCTGACTGACACTCAACAGATTGTATTTGAGATTCTCCACATGGTTGACATCATCAAATCTAATATCTCCATTAGACACAAATCCCTTTCCAATGATGTAACCTTTAGCATCATTTCCAAATGAGACAAATCCCTTCTTTCCTTGAGAGTAATCATGAAGAAGAGAGTTGCTCCCAGTCATGTGCATGGATCCTCCACTGTCCACATACCAGATGCTTCTTTGGCATGCTGAAGAACCCTGCAAAAATCATAAGAAACTAGTTAGCTTTGGAGACTCAAACCTTTTTGGTTTTGGGACTGACTTTATTAACAGATTTAATCATAGCTGGTTTCTCATGATTAACAGCTGATGAAGATGGAGATGGTGCTGAAATAGATTTGGACCTGGAATTCCTTTTCAGTGGTTTGATCACATGGGCTTCAAGTTGGTTAACTCTCCCCAACAGATGCTGAACCATCATAACAAGCTGTGTCTGATTTGAAGCTCGAGCTTTCAGTTCATTTGACACTCCAGAGCTTGTTTTTGATGAGTTCCTGTGACCCACCATTTCCTCCTTCTTAGATTTCACAGACTTAGTCTTATGTTTATCATTAGGAACAATATCAGCTGTCTTCTGATAAACCGCATCCTTCTTAGTGGATTTGGGTAAGGCCTTGGGTTTATCAGGTTGAGATGATTGTGGTACAAACTTGGTCTCAAACTCAGTTTTCATTTTATTTATTTCTAGTTTAATGAGCTCATCCCTTTGGAGTTTTAAACCCTTTTTGTACCAACATTCATTAGATAGATGATTGAATTTACCATAAATTTCACATGGTTTATTCTTCATCTTGGACATCTTTACTGCTGAAGTGGAAACTACTGAAGGTGTGATCTTCAATACATTCCTCCTATCAGTACTAGGTACTAAAGGATTTGTAACAGCTGAAGACTGGTAATTCAACTGTTTTCCATCCGTCCTAATAGACCGTTTGATGGATTCCTCAACTGTTGTTAGTCCTTGTATTTCAACTGATTTGAAATGCTTTTCATATGTTGGGTCTCTTTCAGTACTTGGGGTACATTGAGGAACAACATCTGAAGTACTCAGCTTCATATGAGTCTCAGTAGTTAGACCATCAGTCAATTTATTTGCTGAGATCTTAACACTGGTTTCATTCTCTGATCTTAGATTATCATTGGAGAATGATTCACACGATAATGTGGTTTGGAGATTTCTTTCACTTTCAGACTTAACTATGGAGTTAGGAGTAAAGTTTGTTGGTGGAGCAGTATGGTTGTAACCAATACCAAACTTCACATTTGAAGAAGTTTGCTTGCTAAGAAGCATTTCAAATCCCTTGCATGATGAGACCCAGCGGTCACACTCAACTTGGGTCACTGCAAGTTTTTCTTTGAGACTCCTGTGGTCTTCCAGAATAACCTCTAGCTTGGCCTTTTCATCATTTAATTGGCATTTAAGCTTATAAATCTCATCACTTTTACTGTTAAGAGCAGACTCATACTCAGCTTTTCTTTTGGAACTGGTTTTCTCAAACTCAAGTTTTTTATTTATTAATGCTACATTTGCCTCTCTAATAGAGACAAAGGCAGTTATGCATGATTTAGAACATAACTTGGCTTTAGCCTCTGAAGATACTTGAGTTACCTATGAAGATGATGCATTTGAGCAGGAACCCTCAGTAGACTCCAGGGCCATGAGAGCAAGATTTCCAAAAGGGTGTTCACCACCATGTTGACTAGCACCAGCATAGTATTGCTCAGGGTGACCAGACAAGTTATCAGGTAAGCTACTCCAATCAACAACTCCAGGTGTGAAGAAGCTGTGATGAGGTTGTGATTGAGATGGAGATGGTTAAGGTTCCGGTAGTGCATGAGGTTGTGGTACTATAGGAGCTTGAACTTGATTTGACTGTGGCATATAATAGCAGGGATAAGGATATGGCATTTGACCCTGAGGAACAAAATATTCAGAGATTGAGGGTGTGATGAATGACTAGAACCAGCAGAATGTTGCCCTTTGGATTGTGAATTGTTATTTGGAAAAGTCAAAAAGGGTGCAGAGGTGTTAGATCCAGTTGATCTACACTCTCTTGCAAAGTGTCCAAGCCTGTGGCATTTGTGACACTTCAACTTGCTCTTGTCAAAACCGACTTTGGTTTTGTCTGAGAGTCCAGGAAATTTCCTGCCAGTTCTCTTGTAGAATTTCTGAGATCTGATATTGATCAAGGCCATTTTGCTCAAAATATCCATCTCTTCTAAATCATCATCAGCAATGCCCTTCAAATCATCCATGATAAAGCATAGATTGTCACTATTATTACCAGAATGACAATCAACACTCACAAAGGAATGATTAGAATTGTTTGAGGTGAAATCAATATGCTCATCATAGTGGCATTCTGATCCTGCATACTCTGACTCATGACTTACTAAGGCAGTGTTTCCTGGTACAAAGTCATCAGTGAGCTTTCCAGATGATGACAGTTTTCGTTTCTGTTCTATCTCTCTCTCAAATGTGAGAAATTTCCCATGGAGTTGGGTGAGAGATAGTTTGTCCAAATTTGCACTGGAGCGTAAGACAATAGTATATGTGTCCCATCTCTCAGGCAGTGATCTGAGAAATCTATTATTCATCTGGCTATTGGTGTACTCATGTTTGACCATTTTTAATTCAGAGATCAAACAAGAGAACCGCTCAAACTGTTGAGTCAGTGTCTCACCCTTCCTATGAGAGAATGTCTCATATTGTTGGGCAAGGATTTCTCTATTATTTGCCAAGACCTCATCTGTTCCTCCAAATTGTTCTTTCAAGGCATTCCAGAGGTCATGGGCAGTTTCATAATGCATTAGCCCAGAATAGATTTCATTGGGCAGTGCCATGGCCAGAATTCCATGGGCTTTTGCATCAATCTCAAACAATTTTTTATTCTCATCTGAGTATTGCTCCCTCCTCTTCGGAACCATTTGATTAGTTTCCGGGTTATTCACCATAGGCTTGTGTGGACCATGTACGACTGATGTCCAACAACCTGAGCCGTTAACAGACAGGTGATGGAGCATTCGTCGTTGCCATATGTTATACTCACTCCTAACCAGCATTGGAGGCTTGGTTGAGGAACTAGTATTGTGAGGATCATTGGAAGGAGCAGTCATTTTAGGTCCAAATACAATTTAATTCAAGCTTTTAAAAGATTTTACACAGACCACAACAGACTCAATGAAAACCAAGAATAAATCTCAGGATGAATGACCAAAAACACAGAAAATTCAATCTCTATAACCATTTCTTGCAAAAATGCTAATTCAATCAAACTTGGATCTTGGATAGCAGTTTCAATGATCAATTATTAGATCGATCAATGATTAACCTGCTCTGATACCATTTGACAATATCAGTGATCTCAAGTTTGATGGATTAGAGTGTAACGCAGCGGAATAAGATCAAAATTAGACAAATTATAGCAAGAATTTGATATTCGTATGCATTAAGAACAAATACGGTTATAACGAGAGAATATATTTATGTGAAAAGGAATGTTTCAATTATATCAAAATGTTTCTGCTCAATCTGTCACCGATTACAATTAGGTTGACACTCCTTATATAGAGTGCAATCACTGTTGATATCACGGGATAGTGACATCTGGCAGATTTATTACAAAAATAACTAACACTTAACAAACTACTGAAATTTTCACAACTACTGAGAACATACCAGAGAGTGCTAAGCACAAAATATAAAACTACTGATGCTAAACTACTGAAACTAAACTACTGAAACTAAACTACTGATTACAAAACTACTGAAAAGGGGAAATATAAAACTACTAAAGAAAACCGTCACAACTACTGAAGAAGACCTCTTCAGCTCTTGTGACAACGTCTGATACTTGGTCTTCAGTACTTGTCTTCAGCCTGTCTTCAGACTTTGTCTTCAGCACTTGTGTCTTCAGACTTTGTTTTCAGCACTTGTGTCTTCAGACTTTGTCTTCAGCACTTGTGTCTTCAGACTTTGTCTTCAGCACTTGTGTCTTCAGACTTTGTCTTCAGCACTTGTGTCTTCAGACTTTGTCTTCAGCACTTGTGTCTTCAGACTTTGTCTTCAGCACTTGTGTCTTCAGACTTGTCTTCAGCACTTGTGTCTTCAGACTTTGTCTTCAGCAATTGTGTCTTCAGACTTTGTCTTCAGTTGTTGTCTTCAGCTGTTGTGGACTTCAGCAGTTGTTGTGACGTCTGTGGGATTTAAAGGTTTTTCTGATCCGGCTCATTGGTTCTTTTGGTCCAACAGAAACATAAAACTACTGAACTACAACTACTGAAACTATAACTACTGAAAGTAAATTACAAGTACTGAAAGGAAACCATCACAACTACTGAAGTTGATAACTTCAGCTGTTGTGACAACTACTGAAGTTGATAACTTCAGCTGTTGTGACAACTACTGAAGTTGATAACTTCAGCTGTTGTGACAACTACTGAATTTGATAACTTCAGCTGTTGTGACAACTACTGATCACTTTGGTCTTCAGTCTTTGTCTGCAGTCTTTGCTCTTCAGACTTTTAGTTTCAGACTTTGTCTTTAGGTGATAGCTTCAGACTTTGTCTTCAGTACTTTTCTTTCAGACTTTGTCTTCAGTACTTTTCTTTCAGACTTTGTCTTCTGTCTTTGCTTTCAGACTTTTTCTTCAGTAGAAATCTTCAGATCTTGTCTTCAGACTTTGTCTTCAGACCTTGTAATCAGCTGATGTCTTCAGCTGTTGTGATCTTCTTCAGTAGTTGCAATGTCTGTGGGACTTAGAGGTTTTTCTGATCAGGCTCATTGGTTCTTTTGGTCCAACAAACTCCCCCTAAACCAATGTAGCCAAAACCTCTAAACTTATTGATGATCCCACTTATTCTTGGCAGAAACACCCTCTTGATCAGCTTCAGAGGTAATCAGTTAAGCACAAGCCAGGAAAAGGTTTCTGATCTTTTGATTGGCTAAGTATGGAAAGGAACTCTGTCTTGCGGAAACCGGACACAGAGTCTTATCCCAACCATGAAACCTAATTCCCATTAATGAGTCTGTAAGACTCACTAGCATAGGCCTCAAGGAGAACAACTTGTTCCTCCTTGGTGAGTTCTTCTGCTTCTCCCTCGAAGAAGAACTCTGGGCCATGATACTCAGACAGGTATCTCACTGTCTTTCCATTCTTCAACTCCACAGTTGTTATCTCTCTGTAAGCAAATTCATCAGGGTGAGAGCCTTCAAGCAACAACTGGAGTTCACTCTTCTGAAGATCTTCAAGTCTTTTGTATAACAACCCCTTCTTGATCATTTTGTTCTCAAGAATAGATTGAGGGGTTGTCTTGGAGTTGTGAGCTCTCTTGAATTCTTCAATGATTTCCTACGGTGAGACTACCATGGGCAACGTAATTGCAGCATTCAAGGTCTTCTTCACTTGGCCATGATATCTACTTGGTATATTCTTCTTATGAATTCTAGAGCTTACCCTGGGGTCTGGCCAAATCCTCACTCTTTCTCTTTGATGTTGAAAAGTATGTCTAAGAGTGTGCAGCCTCAGAGCTTGTTTCTTCATTTCTTGAATGGATGAGGATTGAGGGAAATCCTTGTCAACCATCTTGAGAAACTGCTCATCGTGCTGCTTCTGATGTTCTGCTTCTTCAATCTTTACCTTCACCATTTGTATTTGCAAGTCAGGTGTAATCACTTGTTGACTTCTGTGCTCAGGTGTTGTAAGGTTGAGAACAGTAGAGATTGGCAGACAATCTTCATCATCATCCTCTTCTTCATCTTCTTCTACCCTCAACACCCTTCTCCTCCTTCTGGGTGTATCACTGGGTAAGGTTTGAGGTGGTTTTTGGGGTAAAAGGATTGGTTTTGTGGTTGAGTTGTGGGTGGCTTTGGTTTAGGGATAGATTTGGGAGATTTTAGAGATGAGGGTTGTGTTTGAGTGGGAGTTTGAGAAGACTGATCTAGCATTTTGGTGGTGAGTTTGGCTTTGGAGAGCTTTGCCATTTCAGTTCTCTTCCTGCACCTGCTTCATCCAGTGCTTCGATGATCAACCCTTTATTATAGCCTCCAGCAAAGTAGATTTTCTTGGTTATCTTGAAGATACTGTCTCTGGACCAGGACTTTATCTCTATCAATGATCTTCCAAGGTATTTGGCAATGAATCTGATCATTATCTCCAATCTTTCCCTTTCCAACACACTATAACCAGCCCATCTTGTTTGAATCTCTTCTATTTCCAGCCTTCTGATCTCAGAGTCTAATGTGGTTGTGTCATGACCATGTCTAAAGAGCTAATCTATAATTTTATCCATGGATCTGTTGTGAGCTGCATCAGCATCTTTGACAAGATCTTCTAAAGATTTTTCTTCATCAGCTTTTGACTCAGCACTTTTCTTTCACTTGTATGTGATCAGCTGTTCTGAGATAGTTCTTTCTCCACCTCCTTCTCTTTTTCAGGTTCTTTCTCATCATCAACTCTTTTCCTTTTCTTTTCTATCACTGCCTTAGTAGTCTCCCCTTTTTGGTTGCATTGGGATCAGGGGCTTGAAAGGCAGAAAGAGATTTGTGAACAGCATCATCAATGAGGGTTTGTAGATTTAAGGAGATCCTCATCTATGGCTTTATGGACAATCTCAGTAATGATTGGAGTGATGAGAGGTAAGGAGTTTTGAAAGATAGCAACCATCTGCTCAGAGGGGTTTTATCCCTGAGAGGTGGTGCCAAAGGCAGAGGCTGGTGGCATAGTTATGTGTGTAGGCGAAGTGTTTGGTGAACCTTCAATTGAAGGTGCCATCTGTGTGGTTATTGGGTAGATGGACTTTGATCCTGAGACATTTTGGCTAGCAGCTCTTTGAGTCTGCTTACCTCATTCTCTAGGTTGGTATTATGGGCTAAAACATCATAGAAAAAGCCCAAGTCATCATCAGTCTTTGCTGAATCACCTGACCTCCTGATTGAATGAGGATGAACATGCTCTGAGTGTAGATCAGTAGATGCATGTGCCCCTTGTTCTTGGTACTGGGGACTTCCTGCCTCAGGACTATGTCCTTCATTGGCAGTTGCCTCTGGTGTGGTCTTATGGATGATACCAACTTCATCCTGATCATATGCTAAATCAGTAGAAGTGGCAGCCTCAACAGATGTTCTAACCTCCTTTTTACACTTGGAGATTGAATATTGTAACCCCTATGCTGTTGCTTATCAGAAGCATTTTGGTCCTCCCCCTCAATGGTTGAGGTAATCCCAGTGGTAATTGGTTTCTGGGGAGGGGGTGAGAAATGCAACTGACTCATCACTTTAGCAATTATCAGTGTTGGGCTTTGAGGGGCGGTTGCATGTGGAGATTGGTCCGAAGCAGATTGCACCCGGGGTGAGAGGTGCTCTTCAATGGTGACCCTCTCAATTGAGATAGGTTCCAGTAATGTGGGATCCCCAATTGTGGTTGCAACAGGATCCTGTTGGGAGGATACCTGTGCGGCTACAGCAGGTTGAATCTTGGACATAACTGGGGGGTTATAACCAGTATGTACTTCTTGTATTGGTGGTACAGGGGCATCCTCAGGGGACTCATCTCCCTGAGTAGCCTTTTTGGGCTTTTTGGATTTGGGTTTGGTGGGGACTTTGGATCTGGAAGTGGAGGCTGTGGGTTCCCTCTGCTTGGGTTTTAGCATCCGGGCAGCCCCTTTTAGAGTAGGGTCTGAGTTATATCTGGAGTATACTGACGGTGGTCTAAAGAACACCCTTAGAATGTGATAAATTGCGTATCGATCCTCTATTTAATCATGTAATTGTGTGGAATTAGATGACTACGGTTGCTTTTATTGCAGGTGTGATGTGGAGGCTAAAGTGATCAAGATGGAGTGTAGAAACGAGCCGGAACGAGTTGGAGCTGGAAATGTTTAGAAGAGAAAAAGTTCAATTGGAATTAGGCTCCACCGTACCTTACGGTAGCCACCGTAAGGTACGGTGGCCTGGAAAAACACAAAAGTTCCACCGTTGAGCAGAGGAATCTACCGTACTTGTTTGATTTCCACCGTACCTTACGGTGGCCACCGTAAGGTACGGTGGACTCTGACCGATTATCTTCAATTCTCATTAAAACCAACTTAAAGGGGCCTTGGGAGTTACTTTTTTTTATTATCTCTTTGGAGTGCAAAGGGCTGGGACGATTTTTTTGGGAGCGGGAAGAACAATATTTTGGTTTTTTTTTCTAATCATCATTTTGATCATCTTAAATCAACATGAATTCCGGATTTGATATTATGATTACGTTTCAAACAATGATTGGCTAATTTTGTTGTGTTTCTCCTTGGATTGTAAGGATTCTCTTTGATGTTTGTTTATGTTTAATCATTGTTGGGATAGTTATTTGATTGTATGATTATATTGCTATGATGTGTTTATGATTGTGTGTAATCGATTATATTGTTTGCTTGCTTGATCCTATCTACACGTTCTTGGTGCCATAGGCAATCGTGATATAGTGGAAGGGTCTTGGGTTGGATTAATGATATAACACTGATCATCAGAAGATAACCTTACATTTATTGTAATCCAAGTACTTTGTCTCCTTTTATCACACACAATCACATTCACATGAACTATGTCTATGTAGTTCTTCCCAATTTAAATATAAACAACATCACTTGTGAATTCCTGAAAACCAAGGGGAAGCATTGTTTTGATTATTGATATATTGAATTGTTAATTGTTCGTTGTCTTATTGCTTAGTTATAAACCAAACCACCAACATCTTGAATTTACTTTTATTAGTGTTAAGTTAATCATCTAGTTACAAAGCTATCTAGTTACATACGATCCACAAACTCCTCGTGTTCGATACCCTGCTTACTACTATCTGTTGGTTGTATTTAGGATTAAATTTACGTGAGACCTCGACTTCACATCAAATTTTGGCGCCGTTGCCGGGGAGTAGTGCGCAACGTGTGTTTATTTAATAGTTTTGTTTGTTATTTTCGGGTTTACACTGGTTGTGTTTAGTGTGCAGGTACTTAAGGTGCATGCGTACTAGAGGCTCTAACAGGTCATCACCACTATTGTTTGATCCGGAGATTGAAAGAACATTGCGGCAGAACCGAGTTTTGATTCGGGAAAACAGAATTATCGATGCACCAAATTCACCATTAGACCAAGAAACATAATGCAAGAAAATCAACCACCACCCTCAACGGGTCAACCATCCGACATATTTACACCTTCCATTACACAACCTTCACTAAACACTACCATACCAATTCCTGACCCACCAAGTACACCAGCTCATACCATACAACCACCAATCATAACTCAAAGTGGACCAAATCCTCCGGTTAACCCGTATGGTGCATTTCCATCATTTTCTCATTTTTTTCCATCAACGGGTCAACCTTCGAATCTATTGGGTGTTCAATATCCAAATGTGCCACTTGGGCAAATTTCAAGTATTAGAAGGGGCAGTTATGAAGAGGGTGATGCGGAGGAGTTTGTGGATACAATGAAGAAGGTTATTATTATGGGGACAACGAAGGTTTTGGGTCTCAACAAGGATTTCAAGGTGGAGTTACTAATACACAAACAAGACCAATTATGCAAGTATTAGAGAATGTAAGACCACCACCACAACAACCATTGCCACAACCGCAACCGTTAAACAGGCAACCGATGCCACCACCTCAAGGTTTTCAACCAAGGATGTTTGCACAACAAAGGCCACAAGTACCATTTCATCAAGGTCCACCACACATGGTTCCCATGGAGTTCCAAGAAGACAATTGCGTGGTCCAGTTAGAGGAATTGAAGCTCATTTTCGACCGGTGATCACTACAAATCCTTCACCGGTGGTTATTCCTCAACATCATGATGGAAGAACATTCGAAGTCTGAACCAACTCGCTTCAAAGTTTACCGAAATTCTAAGGTTTGGCAACTGAAGAGCCATACTTTCATTTGGAAGCTTATGATTCCATATGCAATACTCTTGGTAGCCAAGGATTCTCATCGGATGATGTCAAGCTAGTCTTGTTCCAATTTTCATTAGAAGACAAAGCGAAGAAGTGGTTTTATACTTTGCCTTCCGCATCAATTTACACTTGGGCCGATATGCAACATAGATTTTTGGAAGAGTTTTTCACGCTCAAAAGACTAGTGATGCAAGGAGAAGTTTGAGAAGCTTCCAACAACAAATGGGAGAATTATTTCATGAAGCATTTGAAAGATTCAACATGATGATCAAAAATTGTCCTCACCATGGCATCGAGCTTTGGGAATTGATGAATGCGTTTCATGAGGGGTTAAGTTCGGAAGATGCTCGTGATCTTATGTCTATATCTAATGGCACATTCGGGACAAATTATGAATATGACGATTGGGCGTTTTTAGAGCAAATGTCTATAACTTCAAAAAGGAAGGCTCAATCATCAAGAAGGGCAAGACATCCAACAACAAGACAACAAGTTCATGCGGTAGATGATGGAGTACAAACAACAAACCAAGTGTACATGTGTGTACAATTGTCAAGAGATAGGGCATTTGGCGGAAGTATGTGTTGTGGAAACGAGCAAGGGCAAGTTGATGAAGTGAATGCTTTACAAGGGCAAAGTGGTGGAGGTGGAGGAAGATATAATGATATGAATTCGAACACATATCATCCGGGGTTAAGGAATCATCCTAATTTTCGTTATGGGAATCCGGCCACACAATCTAACCCAAACTTTCAAGGAAATTCTCAAGGTAACTTTGCTCCTCGTCAACAATATCAAAACAATCAAAGCAATTATAGAGGGGGTAACAATCAAGGGTACCAAAAGCATTTCAACAAACGGGTAACAATCAAGGTGGTAATTCGGGTCAAGCTTCATCAAGTGGAAACGAAATGATGGATATGCTCAAATCCATGCAACAAGAGATGCAAAGGAGAAATCAATTGGATGATGCTCGAATTCAAAAGGATGATATTAGGGATAAGTCCATTCAATCCCTAACAAATCAAATGGGTCAACTAGCAACGGATGTGGCTAACTTGAAAAGGAACAAAGGACAACTTCCGAGCGACACTAAGGTAAATCCTTCTCATAATACTCCTCGTAATGTTCCTATTAATCATGTGAGTGTTTTAAGAAGTGGTAAAGAGTATAAAACACAAAGTTCACCAAATGAGTAGATGGGGTGGTTGAGGATATAACCGGGTTGGAAAGTGATGAGGAGGAAGTAACATCTCCCAAAGAATTTCAAATGAACTTAAAAATGATAAATCTTTTGAAAAACCGGTTCCTAAAGAAGCTATTAACAAACAAGGTAAAGAAGTGGAAAACAATCAAGTTCCATTTCCTTCGGCTTTGGTGGATCCGGGTAAAAAGAATGTGATCTCACATTCTTCTTTGGAAAAAGATGAGATGTTAGAAGTTTTCAAGCAAGTAAAAGTGAACATACCTTTGTTAGAGGCAATTAAGAAAATACCCGCTTATGCTAATTTTTTAAAAGAATTGTGTACTTTAAAAAGAAAAGAAAAGGTGCCCAAACGGGTTGATTTGACCGAAAGAGTTAGTGCGGTTTTGAGTGGAAATCTTCCACCCAAGCTCCAAGATCCGGGCACACCTTTAATAGACATACAAGTGGGTGCTTTTAAGATGTCTAGAGCTTTACTTGATCTTGGGGCCGGGGTGAGTATTCTTCCGGGAAGTTTATATGATCAATATGATTTCGGCCCTTTAAAACGGGTTGAAACCACGGTTGTTTTAGCCGACTTATCTCATAAACTTCCTAGGGGAATCGTTAGGGATGTTATTGTGCAAGTGAAAGAATTTTACTATCCTGTTGACTTTTTGGTTTTGGATTATGCATCGGTTGACTCAAGTCAAAGTCCAAATGTCATTTTGGGTCGACCATTTTTGAGCACAGCACATGCACGAATTGATTGCAGGTTTGGCACGGTGAAGATGGCGTTTGGTAATCGCCAAATGGTTTTAAATGTGTTTACTAACCGATCTCACTTCAATGAAAGTGATGAGTGTTTCATGGCAGATTTGATTGACAGGTGTGAACCGCATGAGTATGAAGAAGATGCTTTGGAAACGTGTGTTTGTGATTTTTCTGAACAGGTACATGCTTGTGCGTTGAGAGTGGAGGAAGAGAAGCAAGAAGTGTTGGCAACTAAAGAAGGACGACCACCATGGAGTCACCAATTTGAGAGTTTGCCAATGGAGATCAATTCCGATACAAAGCCATCATTAGAATGTCCTCCAAAGGTTGAATTGAAAGTTTTACCTAACCATTTGAAATATGTGTTTTAGGTGAAGGTGAAACATTACCAGTGATCATTGCTTCGAATTTAGAGGAGGATCAAGAACAAAGCCTCATGAAGATATTGAAGGAGAATAAAGCGGCGATTGGATGGACAATAGCCGATCTTAAGGGCATTAGTCCATCCGTGGTGATGCATAAGATTATTACTACCGATGATGCAAAGCCGACGAGGGAAACTCAAAGACGATTGAATCCCAACTTGAGAGAAGTGGTAAAGAAGGAAGTCATCAAATGGTTGGATGCGGGTATTATCTATCCAATTTCGGATAGTGCATGGGTGAGTCCTACACAGGTAGTGCCAAAAAAGGCCGGCATCCAGGTAATTAATGATGAAAATGGTGAACAAATTGCTACCCGACCGGTAACCGGGTGGCGAGTTTGTATCGATTATCGGAAATTGAATGCAGCAACTTCAAAAGACCATTTCCCATTACCTTTTATTGACCAAATTATTGAAAAATTATCGGGTCAAAATTTTATTGCTTTTTGGATGGGTATTCAGGATATAATTAAGTTTCCATTCATCCGGATGACCAACATAAGACCACTTTTACATGTCCATACGGCACTTTTGCTTTTAGGAGAATGCCATTTGGATTATGCAATGCTCCGGCCACTTTTCAAAGATGTATGATGAGCATTTTCTCGGATATGGTGGGGGATTCACTTGAGGTGTTCATGGATGATTTTTCCATTTTTGGTCAAACTTTTAACTCATGTCTAAACGAATTAGAAAAAGTTTTAAAAAGATGTCTTGAAACAAATTTAGTATTGAGTTGGGAGAAAAGTCATTTCATGGTACAAGAAGGAATTGTTTTGGGACATGTGGTTTCTAGTCGGGGTATGGAGGTGGATAAGGCTAAAATAAAAGTTATATCATCTTTGCCACCTCCTAAAAATGTCAAGGGGGTTAGATCATTTTTGGGACATGCGGGATTTTACCGGAGATTTATTAAAGGTTTTAGTGTTATTACTAAACCATTATGTAATCTATTATTGAAAGATGTTCTTTTTGATTTTACTGACGAGTGTGTGCAAGCTTTTGATGTTTTGAAGGAACAGTTGGTACAAGCTCCCATTTTGCAACCACCGGATTGGACCAAGCCATTTGAAATTATGTGTGATGCAAGTGACAACACAATTGGGGCAGTTTTGGGGCAAAGAGTTGAAAAGAAGCCGGTGGTGATATATTATGCTAGCAAGACATTATCTGAAGCGCAACTAAATTACACCACAACTGAAAAGGAATTGCTTGCAGTGGTGTATGCTTTTGATAAGTTCCGTTCATATATTTGGGGAAGTAAGGTGATAGTTTATTCTGATCATAGTGCAGTTCGACATTTAATGGAGAAGAAGGATGCAAAACCACGGTTGATCAGATGGGTATTGTTATTGCAAGAGTTCGATTTAGAGATTCGGGATAAAAAGGGGTGTGAGAACGTTGTGGCAGATCATTTGTCACGAATCCCCTTAGAAGGTGTTGATGACACAAATGAAATTAATGAACAATTTCCAGATGAGCACATACTTGCAGTTTCAACCGCGCCTTGGTATGCCCACTTTGTCAATTACTTAGCAATGGGGGTCATGCCAAAACATTGGGTGAAAAAGAGAAGACAACAATTTTTAGCTCAAGTTAAGCAATACATTTGGGATGAGCCGGATTTATTCAAGATTGGAGCAGATCAAATTTTAAGAAGATGCATTCCCGAAACCGAAGTGAAAGAAGTGTTGGCTCATGCCCACTCATCGGCATGTGGAGGGCATTTTAGTGGGCAAAAGACGGGTCACAAGGTGCTTACATGTGGTTTCTATTGGCCCACGATTTTCAAAGATGCAAGTGAATACGCGAAGAATTGTTTGAATTGCCAAAGGATGGGTGGAATTTCAAAACGGAATGAGATGCCATTGCAACCATTTTGTTCGTAGACGTCTTCGATGTATGGGGCATTGACTTTATGGGCCCTTTTCCGAATTCTAATGGGTTCTTGTACATCTTGGTAGCGGTGGATTATGTGTCAAAATGGATTGAAGCTATTGCAACAAGAAAAACGACCATTCGTTGTTTGTAAATTTGTTCAATCCAACATCTTTGCCCGGTTTGGTATTCCAAGAGTAATTATAAGTGATGGAGGTTCACATTTCAAGAATTTCAACTTTGGGAAATTGCTAAAAAGATACAATGTGAATCATCGGCTTGCAACACCTTATCATCCACAAACAAGTGGACAAGTTGAAGTTTCTAACCGCCAAATCAAAGAAATTCTGATGAAGACGGTCCGCACGGATAGAAAGGATTGGTCGAGCAAGTTAGACGATGCATTGTGGGCATACCGAACGGCCTACAAAACTCCTATTGGTACAACACCTTACCGGATGGTGTATGGAAAGGGATGCCATTTGCCAATGGAGTTAACGCATCGGGCATTGTGGGCAGTTACACAGGTGAATGCGGATTATGAAGAAGCGGGGAAGGTGCGAAAACTTCAATTGAATGAACTTGAAGAAATCAGAAATGAAGCATACGAATGTGCTTCGGCTTACAAGGACAAGTTAAAGAAGGTTCATGATGCGAAGCTGAGAAATATGTCATTTACATTGTTTCAAAAAGTATGGTTATTTAATTCAAGACTCAAATTCTTTCCCGGGAAATTAAAAAGCAAATGGATGGGACCATACATGATTGTGAGGATAGGTCATTTTGGTGATATTGAAATTGAAGACATGAAAGACAAGACAAGACAAATGGTGAACGGTCATCGGCTAAAACCGTACTTGGATGGGAATGACATTAACATGCTTGAAGTGGATGAGGTGAGATACATCCTTCATCCATTAGACGCGGAAAGCATTTGAGAGGCCCAGGTTTGCGTGTTGTATATTTGTGTATGTGTGTTTTCGTTTGTTTCGTTTTGTGTGCATTTTTGCCCAACCCAAGTGTGGGAAATTCATATGAGTTTCCTAAGATAATGTTGAGGACAACATTGGTTTTTAAAAGGGGGTGGGGTAAATTAGTTGTTTGCTCATTTTTGTGTGCTTATCAATTTTTATCAAAAAAAAAAAAAAAAAAAAAAAAAAAAGGGGCCTGGATCCACCGTACCTTACGGTAGCTACCGTAAGGTACGGTAGGGATAAAAAAACCAACGGTGGGAATGCACTGATCTACGGTAGGCTTAATTGTTTGAAACCCACCGTACCTTACGGTAGATACCGTAAGGTACGGTGGAGCCCGCACTAAAAAAAAAAAAAAAACTCGGGATTTAACAACAACCATTCATTCTTCTTCTTCTTCTTCTTCTTCTACAATTACTTTCACAAAACCATAACACTCCCCACCATTAAACTTTCATAAAACCTTCAAAACATAACCAAATCAAGTGATTTTTGGGTCAATCTTGGCTAGAATTTCACAAGCTTTCTGATTTTGTGGAGGAAAGTGCAAGAAAAACGCGTTTGTGGGTCATTTGAAAAACCCTAGTCCGAAAATTTTTGGGGTTTTTGAAGTTTTTGAAGTTTTTGTGTTATAACATCATCAAAGCAAAGGTATGTGATATTATTTTGGTGTTATTGATGGTACATTGTGAAATCAAAAGGTAATTTGTTTGTTTGTGTAATTCCACTTGCTTGTCTCTAGAGGTTACTATAAGAATGGTTACTTGCTTAATAGTTTGGTAATAGATGTAGAGTTGAGATGATAATTGTGAACTTTTGGAAATGTTAAACATTATGAAGGCATCATGCCAAATTTTGTGCTCAATTAAATTGAAAAATAATGTTCACTAATATCTATTACCATAGAAACAAGCAAGTGTGGGGATGTGTCGAGAAAGTGATTTGACTTTATTATTGTTTTGGTTGTGTTGTTTGTCTTACACTTGATTAGGAATGGGAAGAACGGAGCAACAACCGGGGCAAGTTCTTCACGGGGAAAAGAAAAACAACCGAACAACAACCAAAACGAAGAAGGTATTTAGGCCGAATGACGATAGCAGTGAGAGTGATGATAGAGAAATGGCGGACGTGGGTGTAACTGGTGAAGAAACAACAACATGAAGATTAAAACCAGTTGACAAACCAATATGGGACTCAGGCCCATTATATGAACAACCAGAAGAGTGGCAGCCGATTTTATTTCATGAAAGAATGCACAAATTACAAGATAGAGCAGGTGCATTTTTGTGCGAGAGAGAAGTCAAAGAAAGTGACTTTGGACCGTTCAACGTATTCAATAGGTTTCGGGCTCTTGGATGGGAAGCTGCGCTTAATTGTTATGACAGGGATAATAAGAACTTATTCATGGATGAGATTGAGGAGTGGATGGCTACGTTGAAATGTAATCGATATAATAAGCCGTCCCAAATGAAGTTGGTTAGTGAGGTAAATGGGGTAAAGGTGGAGATGTCTTTTGAGACATTGAAAAAAGTAGCGAGGTTTGATAGTTTACCGGCTCGGGAATACATGATACCGAGTCTTGATGATTTGTTGGTTAAACCGGACAAACACCCACGTTGGATGGATATGCTGAGAGCATTATTTTTACCAGGCACTTATGGTGGAAAATTATATAGAAAAAATTTAAGAATTGAGCCGAAGTTGTTGTTGGCCATTTGCATTCATAATGTCATCCCAAGAAGAGCAGATAAGCAGGAGGTGAGATTTCCGGAGATACCTATTTTGTATTCATTGATTCATGGATCTCCACGTTTTCCGATTCGGTACTTGATAATGAATCATGTTTGGATGTGCCGAAATAAGGTGGGGAAAAGTATTGTTCCATATTGCCGACTCATCACCGCATTGTTTAAACAACAAAAAGCAATTACGGCAGATGACGTAGGGAAACCGAAAAGGCATAGGCCTTTTGAGCTACATCGGATGGGAATGGGCTGGATTTATAGCTCATCGGAGAGGTATCATAAATTGAAATCTGAAGGGCAACGGTGGAGAGTGTTGAAAATAGATGCTAGAGATCTAAGACCGGGGGAACCAGATGAGTCTGAGAGTGAAGATGAACAGGCACCACCAAGTGAAGAAGAAGATTACGAAGAAGAACCGCAACATGAAAACATAGATGTGGGTCAGGGTAGTTCGGGTCAGGCGTATGGTAGGAGTTTTTACGATTACACTGATCGAGCTTATGAAGCGAACTGGGCTTACGAAGGGTCAATGCAACAAGTGATTGAGAATCAGCATCCTCCATCTTCTATTTTTGACACATGGACGGGGTCGGAGCGCACGCTCTTTGACCATCAGACTATGATGAGCGCCAGTATGGAAAGGACGATGAAGCAAAACTTTGATCGACAAGAGTTATGGAACCGAGCTCATGCTTATTCTCATGAGGTGGAAATAAATAATCGTTACTTGGATGATCAAAGTAGGAGGATGAATAACGATTGGCATGCTGGAGGCCGGTAGTAGTGGATCCACCTCCGGTGGATTATGGGTCTTTACCGCCATATGATGGAAGCGTTGCATATCCGACTCCACCACTTCATCACTCGCAGTGGATTGACCCAAGACAACAGCAACAAGGACCCTCGGAACAAGGTGGAAGCAGTGGCGATGCGTTTGGATTTGGCGAATGGAGTGATTTGATGACTTCTGTTTTCGGGCCGCCTCAACCACGCTACTATTAATCAGGTCGTCTTCTTTGTACATAATTGTAGAGTTTTTCTTATTGTTTTTATGATTTGGGATTGGGTAGTTGGTTGATGTTATGTGATTGATATCTGTGTTTGGGATTGGGAGAGTAGATGGTGTGTTAAGTAAAGTCTAAATTTAAAAAAAATAATAATAATAATAAAAAAAATAAAAAAAATACCAAAAAGAAAGTTGTGGTTGAGTTTTGAGACTTTGGTCTTGTGGTTAAAGTTTGCGATCATTCCTTTCCAAAGCCATACATTGGGGACAATGTATTCCAAGTGTGGGGATGGGGGAAAAATTTTAAAATTTTGCATTTTATCAAGCTTAACATTAGAGAATTTGAAAGTTTTGGACTAACCCGAGTAGCACACCGGCAACCCTTGATACCTTGTTTCTTTTCTTGGTGAGATTTGAAGCCACACTTATAGTGAAATGATATTTTTCTTGGTGAGAGTGGCAATGGGTGGGGGTGCATTAGAACTTGTGCCTCAATGCGGTTTGAATCCTAGCTAACATGAATACGAAAAGGATAAGGGCAATAGGTAGCCTCGTCTGGATGAGTGTGAGTGTGGGATTTGGGGGGTTGGACCTCATTAATTATATATATGAGCTTGGTAGTGAGTAGGGTGGGGGATTGGACACGTAGCTACCCATTTTGTGCTTTTAAGCCTATCATTGTTACCCCCTAACTATCTTCCCAAATAAAATACCCAACCTGACCCGGCTTTTCAAGGAGTAAAGTGTTATTTTAAAGTTTATTGTAATGAAGCATAGAGATGTTGATTGAATGAAGATATGATGCATATAAGAGGCAAGTTGCTTTAGTGCAATAGTGTTATGAAAAAAAAAAGAAGTGAAAAAGCATGTATGATGTTAATAGTTGTGAGTATTTGTTGGGAAATAAAGAAAAGCCGGTTAAGTTCTTGTTTTATCACATATATATTCCATTTCCTACCCATGCACCTAGCCAAATTACAACCTTTTAAGCCCCTTTGATTTATATTCATGTTTGGCATAATTAGGAGGAAGATCGATTTAGGTACAAGCTTATGGTTGTGCAACCATCTGTTTGCTTATGTGTGACTAGCTCATACTTGCTAGTGGTTGTTTGTAACCGAGTGGAGAGATATTGTGAGGGGTGTGCTACTTTGCTTGTTAAGAAAAGGTTAGTAGAAGGATCCATGTTAATGTTTGAGTTGCAATGATCGCTTGAATGATGATATGAATTGTTTTTAATAGATTGCTTGGGACAAGCAATGGTTAAGTGTGGGAATGTGACGGGTGGTCTAAAGAACACCCTTAGAATGTGATAAATTGCGTATCGATCCTCTATTTAATCATGTAATTGTGTGGAATTAGATGACTACGGTTGCTTTTATTGCAGGTGTGATGTGAAGGCTAAAGTGATCAAGATGGAGTGTAGAAACGGGCCGGAACGAGTTGGAGCTGGAAATGTTTAGAAGAGAAAAAGTTGAATTGGAATTAGGCTCCACCGTACCTTACGGTAGCCACCGTAAGGTACGGTGGCCTGGAAAAACACAAAAGTTCCACCGTTGAGCAGAGGGAATCTACCGTACTTGTTTGATTTCCACCGTACCTTACGGTGGCCACCGTAAGGTACGGTGGACTCTGACGGATTATCTTCAATTCTCATTAAAACCAACTTAAGGGGCCTTGGGAGTTACTTTTTTTTATTATCTCTTTGGAGTGCAAAGGGCTGGGACGATTTTTTTGGGAGCGGGAAGAACAATATTTTGGTTTTTTTTTCTAATCATCATTTTGATCATCTTAAATCAACATGAATTCCGGATTTGATATTATGATTATGTTTCAAACAATGATTGGCTAATTTTCTTGTGTTTCTCCTTGGATTGTAAGGATTCTCTTTGATGTTTGTTTATGTTTAATCATTGTTGGGATAGTAATTTGATTGTATGATTATATTGCTATGATGTGTTTATGATTGTGTGTAATCGATTATATTGTTTGCTTGCTTGATCCTATCTACACGTTCTTGGTGCCATAGGCAATCGTGATATAGTGGAAGGGTCTTGGGTTGGATTAATGATATAACACTGATCATCAGAAGATAACCTTGCGTTTATTGTAATCCAAGTACTTTGTCTCCTTTTATCACACACAATCACATTCACATGAACTATGTCTATGTAGTTCTTCCCAATTTAAATATAAACAACATCACTTGTGAATTCCTGAAAACCAAGGGGAAGCATTGTTTTGATTATTGATATTGAATTGTTAATTGTTCGTTGTCTTATTGCTTAGTTATAAACCAAACCACCAACATCTTGAATTTACTTTTATTAGTGTTAAGTTAATCATCTAGTTACAAAGCTATCTAGTTACATACGATCCACAAACTCCTCGTGTTCGATACCCTGCTTACTACTATCTGTTGGTTGTATTTAGGATTAAATTTACGTGAGACCTCGACTTCACGTCATATACCTCAGCTAAAACAGCTGGAGCAGGGACACCAAGACCAACAAGGCCATCAGATTGTAATTGATTCAAAATTATGGACAACAGAAACCTAGGATAAAGTAACCATCTGTTTGCCACAGGTTTCTGAGCCAGATCCTTTAGTTCCATGAACACTATCTCAGAAAAATTTAGATTTTGGCGTTCAAAGATAGAGTACAATACCTGTTGCCACCGTGAAGATATCTGATCCCAAGAGGATGTCTTGGAAGCAAGGCAGACATTCACCATATGAAAGATAAGTCTTCCGGCATCATGGAAGTGCTTTTTAAGAATGGTTGTAGCACTTAAGTCGCCTGCATACCTGTTATTGATGAAAGACATATCAGTGGTGCCTTTCGGGTATTCTTTAGTATAGGTGCCATCATGCAAATTTAGGGTTTTGCGAATGATGTCGGGGGTGATGAGCACCTGTTTTCGGTTCACCAACGACTGAGAGTGATTTGGCTATCATTCTCACCAGTTGTTACAGAGACGTTTGTCCAGAACTGAGTTAAGGAATCAGGGTATATGGTAGGATTCAGAAGAAAGGTTGTTCGGTATTGGGAATCTACCATAAGATCGATGGCAGTATCAAACTTGTTCAAGAAAGCCGATTTCGAAAGGTAGGCAACACAGTTATGTCGGGGTTTGAGTTTCATGGTCACCATTGTTGAGAGAGAAAAGGTTTGAAAACGGCTAATGAGACGTTTGGCGATAAGTGCAGGTATTTATAGGTTAAGAAAAGGCTGAAAAGAAAATGACTGAAAGTGTTGGTGTTATCAGCAGTTGTAAGAAAACAACTGAAGACTTGGTTTTAACTATCAAACGTTTGAAAACAACTGAAGACTTGGTTTTAGTCATCAGTAGTTGTGAGACTATTGAAAACCTTGGTTTTGTCTTCAGGTGTTCGAAACAACTGAGGACTTGGTGTTAGTCATCAGTAGTTGTGAAACTACTAAAGACATGGTTTTGTCATTAGCTATTGTAAACAACTGAGGACTTGGTGTTAGTCATCAGTAGTTATGAAACTACTGAAGACATGGTTTTGTCATCAGCTGTTTAGGATGAAACAGCAGTTTGTGGAAACGACTTAAGAGAAAATTCTCATCAGTAGTTTTCGTCAATTCTTAGCTTTGCAGTTGTTTCATACTGTCCTCAACACTTACTCATTAGACTTTTTAGCTGTTTTTAGTGGTTTCATAGGACATCATACTTATCTGTTTTTACAGACATTAGTAGTTATAACTACATCAGTAGTTTGTAACAGAATCAGTACATATTTGTGACATGTTACTAATGATCATCAGCACTTGTTTACTGAGATCATCAGTAGTTATCACTTATTCTAGTTGCAGCATACCAAGCCTTAACACAAGGTTTTGGAAAGTTGAACTATCCAAAGGCTTAGTAAATATATCTGCAAGCTCATCACACTAGGCACAAACTTTGGATCAATCAGACCTTTTTCAAAACAATCCCTAATAAAATGGTGTCTGATCTCTATATGTTTGGTCCTAGAGTGCTGGACTAGATTCTTGACAATGCATAGAGCTGAAGCACTATCCATTAACAATGGAGTCTTAGTCTTTGTAATGCCATAATCCAATAGTTGGTTTTGAAGCCAGAGTACCTGAGATGTACAACTTGCCGCAGCAATGTACTCTGCTTCAGCAGTGGATGTAGCAACACATGTTTGTTTCTTACTTGCCAAGAAATCAAACAGTTGCCTAGGAATTGACATCCACCAAAAGTTGACTTTCTGGTTAACTTACACCCTGCATAGTCACTATCAGAAAAAACAACTAATTTGCAAGAGTGTCCAGTGGAATACCAAAGACCTAGAGATTGTGTACCTTGCAGATATCTAAAGATCCTCTTGACTGCAATCAAATGAGACTCTTTAGGAGCAGCCTGAAATCTAGCACAAACACAAGTTGCAAACATGATATCTGGTCTAGAAGTTTTTAAGTACATCAAGGACCCAATCATACATCTGTAAAGTGTTTCATCAACAGCTTTACCTTTCTGATCTGCATCCAGTTGTGTGGTGTTGCACATGGGAGTAGAACAAGGCTTACAATTTTGTAAATCAAACTTATTCAAAAGATCTTTTGTATATTTTGACTGATGAATGAAGGTTCCATCAGCATGTTGTTTGATTTGCAAGCCTAGAAAGAACTGTAATTCTCCCATTGCACTCATTTCAAACTTTTGTTTCATTAAATTTGTAAAATCATCACACAACTGGGGATCAGAGGATGCAAAAATTATATCATCAACATAAATTTGAACAAGTAGCTTATGCTGATCCACTTTCTTAATAAACAAAGTTTTATCTATGGATCCTCTAGTGAAATTATTTTTAAGAAGAAATATTGAAAGTGTTTTATACCAGGCTCTAGGAGCTTGCTTCAACCCATAAAGAGCCTTATCAAGTTTATACACCCAATCAGGATGTTTATTGTCCTCAAAACCTGGTGGTTGACACACATAAACCTCTTCTTTTATTTTACCATATAAAAAGGCACTTTTGACATCCATTTGAAAAACTTTAAGATTGTGGAGTGCAGCATAAGCTAAGAACAATCTAATTGCCTCTAGTCTGGCCACAGGGGCAAAGGTTTCATCATAATCAATACCTTCTTCTTGTGAAAACCCTTGTACAACCAGTCTAGCCTTGTTCTTGACAATAAGCCCATTTTCATCAGTTTTATTCCTAAACACCCATTTAGTGCCTATTGCACACTTACCTGGGGGTAGAGGAACCAGTTCCCACACTTGCTGCTTTTTGAACTGAAGTAACTCAAGCTGCATGGCTTCAACCCATCCATTGTCTCTCAAAGCAACATGATAGTTCTTTGGATCTAGCTGACTGATGAGAGAGCATAGAAGCAGAAGTTGGACAATTGACTTCTGGTTGAGACACTAGCATTGATATCACCAATGATTTGAGACATGGGGTGATTCTTCAGCTCTTGGTACACTATAAGATCAGTGCAAGTGTTTGTATCCGGTTCAGCAGCAACAGATGTCGATCCAGATTCTTGAAACCAAGTATGAGATGGCAATTCACATGATGTAGAGGAGTCAGAAATCTCATCAGCATTTGTTGTGGATGGAGCTGCTGAAGCTACAGGAACATCAAGTTTAGCAGACACATGCAGTTGGTCACTAAACTTGAAAAGTGAGTACTGATATCATCATCATCTTCAGTACCACCAGGTGGAAGACTTTCTGCAGAAGATGATTTATCCACATGATCTGCAACAGCTGGAGGTTGATAAGGAACATATTGCAGTATGTCCAATCAAACAACTCCACAGGGTTTTGTGAATTTTATCCTTAGGAGATTCATTGAATTTCACATGCAAGGTTTCTTCAACTATCTTTGTTCTGCAGTTGAAGACTTTGTAAGCCTTGCATGTGGATGAATATCCTACAAATACCCTGCATCCACCTTAGGATCAATTTGTGGAGTTGATCCTTTGTGTTGAGAATGAAACAAGGACACCCAAAGACTTTGAAAAATGAAATTAGAGGAGCCAAATGATGTAGAACTTCATAATGAGTCTTTATCAACCTCTGATTTACTAGAACTCTATTCTGCACATAGCAAGCTGTATTGACAGCTTCAGCCCAAAAGGTCAATGGCAAACCAGAGTCAGCCAACATAGACCTTGCAGCTTCAATTAGGGTCCTATTCTTTCTCTCCACTACTCCATTTTGTTCTGGAGTCCTTGGGATGCTAAACTGCCTCTTGATTCCCTTGATAGATAAAAATCATCAAGTGTATGGTTACTAAATTCAGTTCCATTATCACTCCTTATACATTTGACTGATAGGAAATACTGCTTCTCAACATACAACACAAAGTTTATAATCGTCTGAGCAACCGCATCCTTTGAATGCAAGAAGAAAGTCCATACAAATCTGGAGTAATCATCCATAATTACCAGACAGTATTTCTTCTTTGCCATGCTTAAGACTCTCACAGGACCAAATAGATCCATGTGTAGTAACTGCAAGCAGGCAGTGGACTTAGGTTCTTCAATAGGAGGGAATGAGACTTTGTGTTGTTTTCCTTTCAAACAAGCAGTGTAGGTTTCATCACAGTAGAACTCCTTTATTGGTAGACCTCTCACTAAACTATTTTAGATCAGCTGATTCATGTTTTTGAGATTAACATGACCCAGCCTTCTATGCCATAGTTTAAATTCCGGAGGAGAGGCTTTCGAGAACAGGCAAGGATGACCCTTCAAATCAATCTTCTTTGACAAATCCAAGGCATATACTTTTCCAATCCTATTGGCCTTCAGAGAGTATGTTCATCCAATACCTTGTCAATCAGCCTCAGAACTTGGAAGACAGTATCCTGTAGTTGGCTTGTGAAAAGTGCAACATGCCCTTTATCACACATCTGACTGACACTCAGTAGATTATACTTAAGATTCTCCACATGGTTAACATCATCAAATCTGATATCTCCATTAGACACATATCCTTTCCCAATGATGTAACTCTTAGCATCATTTTCAAATGAAACAAATCCCTTCTTTCCTTGAGAGTAGTCATTAAGAAGAGAACTGCTCCCAGTCATATGCATAGATCCTCCACTGTCTACATACCTGTTAGGACCTAGTATTGACCGAAATACCTAAGATTAACGTGTAAACCAGATCAAATAGTGCGGAATCCTATTTGATTGGCGATCCAATCAGTGAGAACACACGAAGAATCAATCAAGGATTGAAACTAACGTTAGAAATCGATTGGGAATCGATCTAATGTGTTCTATGAACTTGGAGAACGAATTGGAAGGTTTCTGGACGGCTAGGGTACGTCTGGAATCGTAATTGATCGAGAGTTTTTGTTTTTCACGAATTGAGTTGTATTTATAGGTTGGTATTATTCAATTGTGCGACTGAACCACTAGTCTGGTTCAGTCGTGCGATTGAACCATGCGGTTGATTCATTCGTACGACTGAGTGTTCAGTCGTGCGACTGAGCCAATCTTATATTACAATCGTGCGACTGATCCAGTCTCCTGGTTCAGTCGTGCGACTGAGTCAATCGTGTGAAGTTATTCATGCGTATGATTCATTCGCATGAGCCATTCGCATGAGAACTTCATTAAGTTAAGTTTAAATGTTTTAAGTAATATAACATAATGTGCAACCATTCAGATAATCATAAACCCAATCAATTCAGTCACGACTCATTAATGAACTATTAAACATTATAACTAACAGACTATCAATATCATTTCATTAATCATACCAAACAAGATCTATTACATCATATATCATGATCTAGGGACAAACATGTATCAACAAACTCCCCCTTGGACCTAGATCTCTCTAATGTCTTGTTTTCTTCATTACCTCCTCATATTTCTTGCACTTGTCCTCTTGTGTGACTCCTGCGTGAATATCAAACACGAAGCAAAGTCGTATAACATTTTGGAACTGGAGGGCTTGTACAATGTCTTGTGTGTCATAGAACAGTGGCCACTTGTATAAGGTATAGACATCATTAGCAGACAAGTTGGTTAGCCACATTGGGTCGAATACCCTGATAGTATCCATTTGATCCTCTTTGTTCAGAACTATGACAGCTTCAGCAGTTCTCCAATCGTAGTACCACCACTTAAAGTGTGGTGTGAAATCCTTTGTGATTTCCCGAAGTGGATTCTTGACATTGTGCGCGGAGGATTCCACTTCAACACAATCTTTGGTTTTCCAGTAATGGCATCCATCTCAGACCTTCTAATATACCTTGTAGGTTGTTGAGGTCTGAAGTTAATCCACCTGGTGTGGTACTCTTTCTTTAGGGCAACCTCAAACCAGCCTGACATCTTTCTCGGGTCAGCATACAACAGCTTCAATTTGGCCAGCTGGTTGAGTTCAAACCTGGTAGAGTCTTTAGATCATGTGAAAATCTAAAGTACTCTATGCCCTTCTCCCTCTTAACGGCATAAACGTTAAGATCATCAAAATATGCCCATGCTATAATCCTGCCTGACACCGTAAGATGTTTCTTGACGCTGTAGAACTTGGTGTAGGCATCCCTCTTCGGTGCAGCACGTTGGGCTCTGACTTCTTTAAAACATTCAGCCCACTCAGCCTTTCAAATGTCTACGTCATCATTTGAGGCTTGGGCGTTCCTTCGGTCTTTCCTGTTTCCTGCTCCATCTTGTCTAGTACCTCAAACATATCACTGACTAGGACTCACCCAGATTGGGGACCACATTACCCTCGTTGTCAGCGTACTGAGGGTACTCTTCGCAGCAATATCTTCAACCTCAACTTCATCAACGTCATTTAGTTCTTCGTCACTGGTTGAATCAACTGTTGGAGCATCCTTAACAATTTCATCAGGATTGAGTCTGAACATCTCTGCCAGTTGCTCGTTAGATAGGTCATGAATTATTTCACCTTCTTCAGGGGTATAACTCACTGACCTTCTCACAATCCCTTGCAGATCAAGAATCATTGTGAGTTGAGACTTGACCTGTTGAAGGGGAGCAATATCAAACTCATCTATGTGTACTTTGGATCTGTTTGATTTACACATTTCACACTCAAATCATTAGTAATTTATCAAACAAAATGCATTAACTTAATATAACATTTAGTACATGGTTTTCAATACAGAATACAAAAGTAAATAAATACATAAACATCTACTATTTACTTTTATCCTGAATACTCGGCTCTTCACGTGAAGGTGCAGAAGCAGAAGCTGACTGATCTTGTCTGTTCTTTGATCTTTTCTCTTGCCCTGGAGCTGAGACAGATTCAGCTGCTTCTCCTCCGTCAGTGTCTTCATCTTCACACCATTCTTCGGTTTTCTCTTCATCAGTATCACTCTCATTATCATCATCGTCTTCATCATCTTCATATCATCATCAGTTCGTCCCCATCCCTTATCTTTAAAGGTTCCTGCTTTGATCCTTTCAATTTTAGCAAATGGTCCTCTTAGCCTTTTCCAACTCCTCTATTTGCTTACTTGCTACACTTTGAGCTTGGAGTTGGTCCATCTGGGTGCTCTGAGCAGCCAATTGCTGGGCCTGCTCCTCAATTACTCGATCCTGCTCTGCAATTTTATGCGATTGTGCAGCAGTCAGGTCAGTACTGGCGGATCTGAGTTGTCTTTTCCTCATCAGCCGCCAGCAATCGCAACACCATTCTGTTTAACACTGAAAAATGTTCCTCTACCCCGATTGGAGGTAGAGGAGATCTATAGGTGTGTGAGGGATAGGCTGAGGGCTCGGTTTGGTGGCTAGTGGTGGTGGTGGTGGTGGTAAATATCGGGTCAGGTTGGGATGATAGTGGTGGTGAGTGTGGGGTGAATGATGTAGTGGTGGCTGGGATCTGTCTTGTGGTGGTCGGTCTGGTGGTGTCTGCGGTGCTGTGGGGGCTGTGGTGGCTATGGTGGTGGATGGTGTGTCTGAAGAGTGGTAGTGGTGGTAGTGGCTGAGGTTGTAGTGATGAATGTCAACCGCCGCTTCTTCTTAGGTTTCTGCCCATGGGGTTGAGCCATCCGTTTTCTCCTCGTTCCCTTCAAGGTGGATGCTCCCCCTCCGACCCTGCCGATTTACCCTGAACATAGGTCGGGTCGGTCTCTCTGTCGCTCCAGAGTCTCTTGGGTGCTCACCAACCACCCGAAGCCCATGTACTACTGTGGGAACCACTTTACTTCCCACAGTCCTGGTGAGGGGCTCCTCATCAGACTCTTCTTCTTCTTCTGTCTCAAGGACAAAATCGTGATGAAACCAGCTGATTCGGTAACTTCTACAGCCGGGCGTATGCTAGAGGCACAACATCAGACGTAGTGCGGCTCTGTGGAACAGGCCTATTGTCTCCGGCACCCCACTATCGTCATCATCTGAATCATCAGTAGGTAGGACAATTGGCTCCACGTCGGAGTCACTGTCCTCGTGACGCCATTGGCGTCTCCCCGGTGACACATAACTTTCATCTGCTAAGGCCAATCAGCCTCTTTGCCTGGGGCTTAACTTGCTTGCCCCGGTACACCACCATCCTACCCAAAGTAGTGTCATCCATAAGTTCCAAAGTCACTGCATCGTGACTTTCCTTGGGGAGCTGAGGCAGCTTCTCATTGAATATAATCTGAAGAAATCTTGGATACATACAAAAACCTTCTTTCCCTTTTGTTTCAATGTTCTCTACCAAATAAGCAAAGATCATATTAGAGAAGCTGAAAGGGTGGTTCAGCACCAGAGCCACGAAGGCATTCTGTATCTGATCTGATAGGTCATCGAAACCACCCCTTCTCGAAGTGATGCACTTAAGAATCACATGTGCCAATATTGTATTGTGGGCACAGGTTGCTCTTATTTAGCACCCCCGAGTTAATGTCCCCTGCATACTTGATTCGGAGGAAACACCCTCTCAAAGTCAAAGGATGTAACTTAGTGGGGTGAGTAGAGTCATCTCCAAACTCAAGGATTCTTTGGATGTCAGTAGCAGTAATGTCGATAGCTTGACCCAAAATGGTGCTTCTGATGCTGTATGGCTCACGAGAACGATCCACTGAGGCATTCTCCCAGAATGCCTGGTGTAGTGATTTGTAAGGCGTGCACGGCGTAGATATAGCTTATGTATCCGTGAACGTTTGAGGAAGGCTATAATATCGGAGAACTTGGCCCTGTTCCAAGTCGTGTGGTCCAAATGGGCACATATGTTGTGCTTTGGATTAAGAGACCATCGGTCAGCCATTTTTCCTGAAACACAAAACACCTGATCATTAGTACATAATACATTGGAATTCAGTTCTAAGTGTAGTGTTTCACTTCCATTCTGATTCATTCATGCGAATGAATCATGCGACTGGAGTCATTGGTTGTTCTTAAGTACGACTGAGTTCATTCGGTTAATTGAGACATGCGATTGAGTTCAATCGGCTGAGACATGCGATTGAGTTCAATCGGCTGATTGAGACATGCGATTGAGTTCAATCGGCTGATTGAGACTGCGATTGAGTCATCGGCTGATTGAGACTTGCGATTGAATTCAATCGGCCGACTGGACTCATTCGGGTGGTTCATTCGGTCGAATGATCCAATCGTAAGGTTCATCGTGCGATTGGAGTTCATTCGAACGACCAGTCGCTTGCCCCACTGTTCGATCGCCTGTGGGTCGAATCTTGACCAATTTAAGTCATTTACAGTGTTTAATGGTCCATTAGCCTCGTCTACTTGTCACTAATAACCTATTAAACTCAATTTTAACACTTTGCTTAATTTACAGAGGTGATTAGGTCATTTACAGTTCGGTTCTTGATTCAATCGAGTGTCTCTATTGTAGGTTCGGTAATCTGCTGATTTTGGTAAGATTCAAAGAGTAATGTACCTGTAAATCGTCACTCGAATGTAAGAAACTTAACAACAATGTAAATCAGGATCTGTAGCAATTTTGACAGAGTAACAGGAAGAGTGCGATTTTGGTGTGATGAGGAACATGTGATCGACTGAGGCCCTTAAATACTGAACCTAGGTTCAATCGGCCGACTGGCCTCATTCGCTCAGTTCAATCGGGTAACTGAGTCTTAGTCGTACGATTGGCCTAGTCAATCGCATTCAGTCGGCCGACTGAGTCTCAGTCGGTCGACTGCCTCATTCGGTCTCCTTCATTCGCATCTTTAGTTGACCGACTGAGCCTCAGTCGGTCTACCGTTTCATTCTCCCCCTTCTATTCGGTCGAATGGATCATTTTCATGTCCATTCGGCCGATTGGAAGCCATTCGCATAGTTGGTTGATAACCATGATCCACTCGTGCAAATGGGTCACATTTAGTGAGTTTACAGTCATTTTGAACATTTTACTATTAAGACCCTTTTCACTTTTGATAATAACATTATAAGCTCTTAACCAATTCAGTCACTTCAGACATGACTTTTTAAACTTTGAAAAACATGTGGCCATCTCAAACATGACCCTTTTAGGTAAGTTAATTCCCTTCTGATTTCCCTGATGTAGTCCGACAGACACACAAATTAAAAGATTAACATAGAAACTTAAACTAACTACACAAATAAAGTTTATTTTTGGACTTTTTGTGAGAGATAAAACCCTAAGATGGAAATCTACGGGATTTGGTTTGGGAGTAGACAGCTTCAACTTAGATTGATCATATCTGGACCAATTCAATTTTGGAATCATACAGGAACATCAAATCATTTGGGACTTGTTATTAAAACCTTTTGATGCTTAAATTCTCGGTGTTCATCCAGAGTCGTTAGCAACTTAAGGAAATCATACTGAAACTCTTAGATTTTCACATTGATTTGAACTTGAGAATGTAGCCACTAAGATTGTCAGTATGTTTGTCCACTTAAATCCATACACAGACTTTTGACGTAGACTGGTGACTGATTTAGGTTTAATTATTTCAGCTAACATTTGTGGATCCCACACTTATATGGTAATCAACATTCCTCAGAGGTTTTTGAGCGGTCTACGGGTATTATTACAAGAAGAGACTATTCTTAGAGCTTTCAAAGAGAAGCCTATCCTCAGGTTAGTGCCATCGCACAGCAGAGAGGCGGCAAACAACAATGAATTCTAGAATATCTAGGTTATGCTTATCCTCAGGTCAGTGCCATCGCACAGCAGAGAGGCACACAACCTATCTCCTTGTTAGAGCAGCTTATTTTATTTTACACTATGCACCAACAACATAAGTCATTAGCTTTATTGCATTTGTCTTTCATTTTTTCTTGATTTGCTCTAGTTATGGTCATCCGCACACGTTTGTGGCCTTTAAATGCTCATTACCCCTTATTGGAATATATTTAATTGTGTTAACCAGTGATAAGATGGAAGCCCACAGTCAGTTGAACAACTTAGTTGATCTTGAGATCACCAATCAAGTCTAATTGTCTATCGTGTTGAATCTACCAACATATCATTTGTGGTCTAGCAGCCTCTAAGTCTCTTTTCTTTGTCTCACCTTAGGAGTTGCCAGTTTTCTATCATCTTCCCTTTTTATATTGCTTAGACTACACAGACTTATACTTTGAACTTTTGCATCTTTTCAAAACTTAAATTTTTAAAGTCCCTCTTGATTTGTTCCTGTGTACTATCATTTTCCAAAGTTATTGAATCGGTATCACAGACACAATCTACCTTATTTCAGCTAGTTACCCCTTCTCCCTCATTTTTTTAATGTTAACTTACTGACATATTCTCCCCCTAAAATACTAAAATCATTGCGGATTTAATTATTTTTGGATTTTAATAAACAGCAAAATAACATGAGTTTAAATATAACAGACAAAAAGAACACAGAATCCTAGAGATTACGTGTAAACCAGACAATAGTGCGGAATCCTATTGATTGGCGATCCAATCAGTGAGAACACACGAAGAATCAATCAGGATTGAAACAACGTTAGAAATCGATTGGGAATCGATCTAATGTTTCTATGACTTGGAGACGAATTGGAAGGTTTCTGGACGGCTAGGGTACGTCTGGAATCGTAATTGATTGAGAGTTTTTGTTTTTCACGAATTGAGTTGTATTTATAGGTTGGTATTTTTCAATCGTGCGACTGAACCATTAGTCTGGTTCAGTCGTTGCGATTGAACCATGCGGTTGATTCATTCGTACGACTGAGTGTTCAGTCGTGCGACTGAGCCAATCTTATATTAAATCGTGCGACTGATCCAGTCTCCTGGTTCAGTCGTGCGACTGAGAATCGTGTGAAGTTATTCATGCGTATGATTCTTCGCATGAGCCATTCGCATGAGAACTTCATTAGTTAAGTTGAAGTTTTGAATGTAATAAGTAATATAACATAATGTGCAACCATTCAGATAATCATAAACCCAATCAATTCAGTCACGACTCATTAATGAACTATTAAACATTATAACTAACAGACTATCAATATCATTTCATTAATCATACCAAACAAGATCTATTACATCAATATCATGATCTAAGGACAAACATGTATCAACAAACTCCCCCTAAAATACTAAAATCATTTCGGATTTAATTATTTTTGGATTTTAATAACAGCAAAATAACATGAGTTTAAATATAACAGACAAAAAAAAAAAACAGTAACATAAAATAAAAAAACTTTAACGAAACTACATCGGACTACACATTATTCTCATCAGGAATTACCTCACTTTTCTTTTTAACGCCGTTGACCTCTAGCAAATATTGAAAACGTGGTTTATCAAGGCTTTAGTATAGAGGTCAGCACGTTGAAAATCAGTATTAATTTTAACCACATCAATTAAGTTTTTTTCAAAACAGTCTCTTATGAAGTGGTATTTAATACCGATGTGTTTGGTCTTAGGATGTTGAACCGATTTTAATTACTGCAATTGCAGCAGAGTTATCAACCAAAATAGGAGTAGATGAGAATTTTAAACCGTAATCCCGCATTTGCTGTTGAATCCAAATGATTTGTGAACAGCAACTTGCAGCAGCAACATATTCGGCTTCACAGGTTGACAATGCAACCGATGTGCTTCTTACACTGCCATGAACTAATCTTCTCCCAAAGAATTGACACCCCGCTGATGTAGACTGTAGTTCATTTTGTAGCATCCGTAGTCCGAGTCACTATACGCCGTGAGCTCAAAATCATCATCATGAGGATACCACAACCCCAGTGTGGGTGTACCCTTTAGATAGCGAAAAATCCTTTTGACCCCGATCAGATGATTGACCTTAGGTTTAGCCTGATATCTGGAACATAACATGTAGCATACATGATATCAGGTCTTGAGGCAGTGAGATACAGGAGGGATCCAATCATTCCTCGGTACATAGTGGCATCTACAAGATCTCCATTCTCATCAGGTGATATATCATGATTCGTGGCAAGTGGAGTCCCAGCAGCAGAAGCATTCTCCATGTTCAAAGCGACTGAGAATGTCTCCTACATACTTGGTCTGATGTAGAAAGATCCCATTAGGTGTTTGATCTACCTGTAACCCGAGAAAGAACTTCATCTCCCCCATAGCACTCATCTCAACTCTTTCTTCATCACTGCTTCAAACTTTTTGCATAACTCTTCGTTCTTTGACCCGAAGATTATGTCATCAACATATATTTGTACAAGCAGTAGGTCGCCATCCTTTTCTTTAATAAACAGTGTACAGTCAATGACTCCCCTGCGAAAGCCGTGTTTCACAAGATGAGTCGAGAGTTTCTCATACCAAGCTCGAGGACCTTGATGAAGCCCATATAAAGCTTTGTCGAGCTTGTAAACTCTATCCCGATGATAAGGGTCTTCAAATCCCTCGGGTTGACTTACATAGACTGTTTCCCTGATTTCCCCATGAAGGAATGCACTCTTCACATCTAATTGGTAGACTTTAATCTTCATGTACGATGCATAGGCAAGGAAGATACGAATAGCTTCCATCCTTGCCACGGGTGCAAACACCTCATTATAGTCAATCCCTCGACTTGGCGAAAACCTTGAACCACCAGTCGAGCTTTGTTCTGATAATGACTCTTGGTCATCCTTCTTGCATTTTAGTACCCATTTGGTGCCAATGACTTTAGCACCTTTAGGTCTATCAACCAGAGTCCATACACCTAACTTCTTAAACTGCAGAAGTTCTTCTTGCATGGCACTCACCCACGCCTCATCATTTAATGCTTCACTGACATATTTTGGCTCAACCTGCGAAACAAAACATCGATAAGCACCATCATGAATGTAACCCTTCTCCATAACTGAGGCGTAATCAGCTGAGTATAGCTGATTTCGGGTTTGTACTCCTGATCGGACATCTCCAATACATTGTCAAGGGGATGATAGACGTTAGTCGTGATCCTGGAGTAGTCGGCACAGTCACCTTCGAACCAAGATTGTGAACATTTTGTTCTGCATCTGAGGAAGGTGGAGTTTGAGGTTCCGAAGTCGAGGGGCATCACTTATGGATGCTTGTGGACTTTCAGGAACTGGAACCTGTTCCTCCTGACTGTTCTGGTCATCTGCTTCAGTTTCATCTTCAGAGGAGGAGTCACTGTCATCGACTACCCCTTCTGACTGAGTAGACGATTCTCCCTGTGTGGTAGATGGTGTATTTAGAATATCATACATCATCCTAGTAGCTAACTCATCATCCGAGGGAGAGAGAGGGATGTTGAAGGACTTGAAAAATCCATCATAATCGAAGAAGTATGCAGGTCCTTTGCCTGTAGGTGGTGTGGTATATCTCTGAACGTCGACATTACACCACACTTCGACAAGACCCGTTGATTATTGTAAACTCGCTTGTTCGGTATGTTGTATCCTAGAAAAATTCCTTCAACTTCCTTCTCGCTGAATTTTCCTTCTTGTGTCTTCTTCAGAAGTGTACACGGTGCGCCAAAAGGTTCAAGATACTCCAAATTCGGTTTGCGTCTTTGTAGTAGCTCATAACATGTCTTTCTGTGGCGCTTGACTATTAGGACTCGATTCAGTGTTATAACACGCATTTGCCACTGCCTCATTCCAGAATTGGATAGGCAGTTTCGAGTCTGCCAGCATAGTCCGTGTTGTCTCTATCAAACTCCTGTTCTTTCTCTCAGCAACGCCATTCATCTGAGGTGTGTAAGCAGAAGTGAATTGATGCACAATTCCCTTTTCCTTGCAGTATGCCTCCATCCCTTGATTCTTATTTGTCCCGTTGTCTGAGCGTATTTGTCGAACTTTTAGCTTGTAGAGGGATTCCAGTGTGGTACTAATTCCTTGAATGTCTCCAAAGTTTCTGATTTGGATTTCAGAAACATTACCCAAGTGAACCTTGAGTAGTCATCAGTGACAAAACAGTACACGTCGCCTGCAATGCTCCTTGTACTAACTGGACCAAACAGATCCATGTGAAGAAGCTCAAGAGGAAGTTCTATTGAATGAACTTTATTTCCTTATGAGCCTTCTTTGTCTGTTTGCCTTTCTTGCAAGCTACACAAAAGTCAGGAAGTTGGAAGTTCTTGACATTTACTCCTCTCACTAAATCCTTCTGAATCAAATGATTCATCCTCCTTTGACTAATGTGTCCCATTCTCCGATGCCAGGAGATAATCCTTCTCAGTAGCTTTAGATAAAAAACTTGAACCTCATGATCCGTTGTAGCAGCTGTTGACAGATCCAAGACATAAAGGTCTTTATATCTTGAAGCAGTCATCAGAACTTGGTCCTCTGGGATCATATATCTTTCTTCAGCACGTAACACTTCTAGTTATCGAAGATGACTTTAAATCCTTTATCACAGATTTGGAAACAGAAAGTAGTTGTTCTGAAGTTGTGAACGTAGTTCACCTTATCAAACTTAACTTTCTGATTTCCCACTTCTCCCTGAGCGTGTATAGCCTCCTTTGTTTCCTGCAAAGGAAACATGCCCTCCTTTTATTTGTTTGACGTTAGATAAAAGGTCTTTATTTCCTGTCATGTGCCTGGATGCTCCGCTGTCTATAATCCACGTGTTAGTCTCAGCACTGTATCGAACACCCTGCACATACAAGTAAATGAATTAGTTTAGGTTAGGAACCTAAGCTTTGATTGTCTTGGTTTCCCAAAGGCATCACACATCATAAACTCCACCCATTGACCCTTAGAGGGTGAGGGTAGCTCAGGTTCCTTCTTGTTATCAGTATCAGACACGTAGGTTGACTTTTCTTTCCATAAGCCAGATTTGTGCAATGCCTGTTTATGATAAACATCGCCTGGCTTGCAAGTTGGACTTTAGGTTCGCTAGCTCTTCTAGGTGGAGTTAAAGAGCTCCTCTTAGAAGACTTAGGTTTTGAGTCCTGAAGTTCAATCTTCTTCCTAGGTGTCTGATAAAAATTACAGTAGGAAGCAATGTGTCCATATTCTCCACAGTTGTAGCACGCTCTGCTATCAACTTTATGATTAAACTTTCTTTGTGGAGAGGTACGTGACACTCTAGTAACATCAATCACTTTAGGTTTTGACTCTTGTATGTTTGATGTTTTCTCTGGTTTAACAAAATTTACAGTTTTAGTCTGTTTAACATGTTCCACTTTTTGGTTAACTGGTTTTTGACTTGAAGCATGTGAGAAAGTAACATTTGAAGTCCTTTTAGGTTCTGATTTGACTTTGTTAGAACTTGACTTTAAGTTAACCTTTTCAAACTTCTTTTCCAGATTAACACAAGGCAATTTTCCCTTTGCCTTTGAAGTGGTCTCTTTCTGTTTGTTTCCAGTGTCAATAGATGAACATAGGGAATCTGGATCACTTACAAGAGGAGTAGTCACGACATGATCCTTGATGGGATTACTACTTAAAGGTCTAGACTTAGTGTTCATCAAGGTCTCAGGTGGTGGCGGAACCACTTTATAACCCATCCCTCCCCGTTGTTCCTTTCTTTTACTAAGTGTTGGACTATGTGCGACGAACTAGTCCAACTATGCAGTTTCTGTTTTAGTGAATTGACTTCTACTTCTAGAACTGCCTTTTGTTTCTTAGTGTCTTCTAGGGAGTTTAGATAGTACCTAATGTCATTTGCTTGGTTAAAAGCCACTACTTCGGTTTCCCTAAGTTGTTTAGTCAATAGGTCTATTTTTTCTTTATAACTATGCTCATTTTGTTTTAGTACTCTATTAGCCTCAGTGCACAGACGTAAATCTTTTACTAAGTTATCATTATGATCTAATAACCTAGCAAATTTTTCATCTATGCTATTCCTAAAAGTATCACAATCAGAACAAGCATGATTATTAAAATTTGGTCAGTGGTACTTACCTGAGTTGGTTCAAGAGTTAGCCATCAGTGCAGCATCAGATGTTTCTGGTTCTGGTGATTCTGACTTTTCTGTCTCTGACGTGGAAACTTCCTCAACTGGTTTGTAACTGACCTCGACTGCAGTTGTTTCTTCACTATGTGACATTGCTATCTCAACTGCTAGATCACCTTCACTCGCAGAATCATCATCAATATCCTCAACACTGGCAATGTTAGATTCTCCTGGTGAGACAAACCTAAAACTCCAATCCTGTCCTTCATCATCATGAGCAGTTAAGGCTTTTGGATCCTTGTTTGATGAAGTAGAACTAGAGGCTTGCTTGTCTTGGCGAGTAAAGGATGAGAACGGGTTCCCATTCCCCGTCTTCTTTGGCTTGACACATTCTCTTTTGAAGTGCCCCTTCTCACCACAGTTAAAGCAGGTCACTTTACTCTTGTCGAAGCCAAAGGTGGTATCCTTAGTAGCAACCAAGTTCTGTCCAGTCTTTTTCACAAACTTCTTCGCCCTCCGACAGCACTTGCTAAGGCCCACATTATATCCATTCTCTCAAGCTCCATCTCATCCACCTGCTCGTAGTCCTCATCTGCCAGATGGCAGTTTCCAATCTTCCCGCAACAAGTCCATCATATGAATGAACCACTGCTGCTAAAAGATCCATATGCTCTCGAGCTACTTCCACGGTCACATTACCGAGGTTCTCGATCTTCAGTTTGGTAGCGCTTGCTTATGATCCAATATAATGGGTACATGATGACCCAGACGTGTCTGATCCAGAAGGAGAGCATGTGAGGGACCTGACGAGCTAGACACAAAAGCAGTCTGGAGGGGTGCTCCAGATGTCTTAGCTTGAGGCGTGGCGTTGTATAAAGCTGGATTTTGTGTGTACGAAGACTTCTGAGCTCTATACTTCATCCTTAGTGCTTCTTCTCGCAACTTAAGAATGAAGTCATTTATATCCAGCTTTACAAGTATTCCTATCTGTCTCAGGTTAGACACGAATGTAGCCCACTTATCAGGCAATCCGTCTGCGAAGTTGTTTACTTTCTCTTCCATGGTAGTAGCCACTCCATGTGTATGCAATTCGCTCATCAAGTGGTAGAATCTGTCTATGACTTCGTCCAAACTTTCATTACCAATTGATGAGAAGTTATCGATTTCCTTCTTTAACTCCTTTGCCTTGATTGCCTTCAATGATGCATTCCCATCATATCTCTTCTCTAGCTCATCCCACAGTTTCTTGGACTGCTTGTTCTCTGAATACTGGTGGAATATGTCTTTGGGGATAGACTGAGTGATCAATGCATAAACTCTTTTCTCTGCATTGTACTTAACTTTCTGTGCGTCTGTCATCCCGCTTAATGTTAGCTTAACTCCATCAGCTCCCACCGGTGTACTATAACCAATCTCAATGGCTTCCCACAGATTAGGATCTACTCCATTAAGGTAGATCTCAAAACGTTGTTTCCAGTGGGGAAACTCATCTAAAGTCAAAAGCTTTGGTGGTTTATTGTGATTCCCCACCTCACTCTCAAGCAACAGCAGGTTCTGTATCCTTGAGTCCTTCCCAGCAGTAAGGCTGACATCTGATCTTCCATGACTAATAAACTTATAATCTAATCAAACAAACTTTCACTGATGCGACTGAAGGATGCGAATGAGCTAATCGTGCGTATAAACTCTGCGATTGGTTCAATCGTGCGGCTGAACTGGGCGATTGGTTCAGTCGTGCGAATGAATCTGGTGCGTATGAGCTATGCAAACGAACGGTTCAGTCGTACGAATGAGGGTGCGACTATGTCCAATCATGCGTATGAGCAATGCGAATGGAGTCCAGTCGTGTGAATGAGTCACTCGTGCGACTGAAGCTGCTGTTTTGAGAAAATTTCTAGGTTTGACGGGTTTCAGCCGTAAAGATTCGAAATTTCACAAGTTCTAATCGCCTAAGTCCGTAGAAACCAAACTTCGATGAGCAGGGAACTTCCAAGATCACTTTTGATGCCAAAGATTGCGTTTTTAGTGCAAAAACACAACCTTTTATGCAATCTTGATTGAATCAACACGTAATCAAGAGCCAATAGGCTCTGATACCACTTGTTAGGACCTGGTATTTGACCGAAATACCTAGAGATTAACGTGTAAACCAGATCAAATAGTGCGGAATCCTATTTGATTGGCGATCCAATCAGTGAGAACACACAAGAATCAATCAAGGATTGAAACTAATGTTAGAAATCGATTGGGAATCGATCTAATGTGTTCTATGAACTTGGAGAACGAATTGGAAGGTTTCTGGACGGCTAGGGTACGTCTAGAATCGTAATTGATCGAGAGTTTTTGTTTTTCACGAATTGAGTTGTATTTATAGGTTGGTATTATTCAATCGTGCGACTGAACCATTAGTCTGGTTTAGTCGTGCGATTGAACCATGCGGTTGATTCATTCGTACGACTGAGTGTTCAGTCGTGCGACTGAGCCAATCTTATATTACAATCGTGCGACTGATCCAGTCTCCTGGTTCAGTCGTGCGACTGAGTCAATTGTGTGAAGTTATTCATGCGTATGATTCATTCGCATGAGCCATTCGGATGAGAACTTCATTAAGTTAAGTTTGAATGTTTTAAGTAATATAACATAATGTACAACCATTCAGATAATCATAAACCCAATCAATTCAGTCACGACTCATTAATGAACTATTAAACATTATAACTAACAGACTATCAATATCATTTCATTAATCATACCAAACAAGATCTATTACATCACATATCATGATCTAGGGACAAACATGTATCAACAATACCAGATGCTCCTTTGGCATGCTGAAGAACCCTGCATTTATCATAAAGAACTAGTTAGGTTTTGAGACCCAAACCTTTTTGGTTTTGAGTCTGTTTTCATCAACAGGTTTAACCATAACTTGTTTCTCATGATTAACAGCTGATAAAGGTGGAGATGGTGCTGAAATGGATTCCTTGGATTTGGTCTTGGAATGCCTCTTCAGTGGTTTGATCACAGGTGCATCTAGTTGGTTAGCTCTCCCCAACAAATGCTGAACCATCATAACAAGTTGTGTCTGATTTGTAGCTAAAGCTTTCAGCTCTTGGGACATATCAGTACTTGTTTTGATGAGTTCCTGTTACCCACCATTTCTTCCTTGAAATTTACAGACTTAGTCTGATGTTTGTCATGAGGAGCACTATCAGCTGTTCCATGATAAACCTTATCCTTCTTTTTGGATTTGGATGAAGGATTGAGTTTATAACATTGGGATGACTGTGGTACAAACTTGGTCTCAAACTCATTTTTCATTTCATCCATCTGGATCTTAATGAGCTTATCTCTGTTGAGTTTGGAACCCTTTCTGTACCAACATTCATCAGAAAGATGATTGAATTTACCACATATTTCACATGGCTTATTCTTCATCTTGGATTGATCAACTGTTGATGTGGAAACTACTGAAGGTGTGCTCTTCAGTACTTTCCTCCTTTCAGTACTTGTGTTTAGTACTGAAGGATCTGTAACAACTGGAGACTTGTTCTTCAGCTGTTCTCTATCCGTCCTGAAAGACCGTATGATAGATTCATCACAGTTGTTAATCCTTTTATTTCAGCTGATTTGAAATGCTTTTCAGATGTTGTGACTTGCCTTCAGTACTTGAGGTACTTTGAGGGACAACATCTGAAGTACTCAGCTTCATGTGCTTATCAGTAGTTAACCCATCAGGCATTGATTTGCTGAGGTATCAACACTGATTTCATCTTGTGATTTTGGGTGATCACTTGAGGATGATGCACATGATGATGTGGTTTGGAAATTACTTTCACCTTCAGGTTTTACCATTGATTTTGGAGTAAAATCTGTAGTGGTGCAATGTGATTGTAACCTATTCCAAACTTCACATTCGAAGCAGATTGCTTGCTAAGCAGCATTTCAAATCCCTTGCAGGATGATACCCAGCGGTCACACTCAACTTGGGTAGCTGCAAGTTTTTCTTTGAGTTCTCTGTGGTTCTCAAGAATGACCTCTAGCTTAGCCTTTTCATCATTTAATTGGCATTTAAGCTTATAAATCTCATCATCTTTATCATTAAGAACAGACTCATACTCAGCTTTTCTTTTGGAAAGGATTTGCTCAAGCTCAAGATTTTGATCTATTAAAGCTACATTTGCCTCTCTAACAGAGATAAATGCAGCTATGCAAGATTCAGAACATAGCTTGGCCTTAGCCTCAGAGGATACCTGGGTTACCTATGATGAAGATGCATTGGAGCATGAACTCTCAGTAGACTCCAGGGCCATGAGAGCAAGATTCCCAAAAGCATGTTCACCACCTTGTTGACCATCACTAGCAAATAAATGCTCATTGCCAGAGAGATCAACTGGTAAACTGCTCCAGTCAACAACACCAGGGGTGAAGAAGCTGTGATGAGGTTGTGATTGAGATGATTGAGATGGTAGAGGCTCTGGTAAGGCTTGAGGTTGTTGTGCAATAGGAACTTGAACTGGATTTGGCTGTGGCATGTAATAGCAGGGTTATGGATATGACATTGGACCCTGAGGGACAAAATATGCAGGAGATATAGGTTGTGCATGATGACCAGAACTAGCAGGATGTTGCCCTTTGTTTTGTGGACTATTGCTTGGAAAAGTCACAAAGGGTGCAGAGGAGTTAGATCCAGCTGATCTACACTCTCTTGCAAAGTGTCCAAGCCTGTGGCATTTGTGACACCTCAACTTACTCTTGTCAAAACCAACTTTGGTTTTACCAGAGAGTCCTAGAAATTTCCTACCAATTCTCTTGTAGAAATTTTGAGATCGGATATTAATCAGGCCATTTGGCTTAGAATATCCATCTCTTATAAGTCATCATCAGCAATACCTTTCAAATCATCCATAATGAAGCACAGATTGTCACTATTACAGCCTGACTGACTATCAACACTAACAAATGCATGATCAGAACTGTTTGAAGAGAAATCTATATGCTCATCATAATTGCTTCCTGATGTAGCATATTCTGACTCATGACCAACCAAGGCAGTGTTCCCTGGTACAAAGTCATCAGTGAGCTTTCCTAATGATGCCAGTTTCCTTTTCTGCTATATCTCTCTTTCAAATGTAAGCACTTTCCCATGGAGTTGGGTGAGAGATAGGCTATCCAGATTTGCACTGGAGCGTAGGACAATGGTTTATGTGTCCCATCTCTCATGCAGTGATCTGACGAATCTGTTGTTCATCTAGCTATTAGTGTATTTATGTTTGACCATTTTCAGCTCAGAGATCAAAGAGGAAAAACGCTCAAACTATTGAGTCTGTGACTCACCCTTCCTATGAGCAAATGTCTCATATTGTTGGGCAAGGATTTCTTTGTTGTTTTCTAAGACCTTATCTGTTCCACCAAATTGTTCCTTCAATGCATTCCAGAGGCCATGAGCAGTTTCATGATGCATAAGCCCAGAATAGATTTCATTAGGCAGAGCCATGGCCAGAATACCATGCGCTTTAGCATCAATCTCAAACAGTTTTCGATCCTCATCTGAGTGTTGTTCCTTCTTCTTCAGAACCATTTGGTTGGTTTCCGGATTGTTCACCATAGGCTTGTGTGGACCATGTACCACAAATGTGTAACAACATGAACTGTTAACAGACAGGTGATGAAGCATTCTTCGTTGCCATATGTTATACTCAGTCCTAACCGGCATTGGAGGCTTGGTTGAGGAACCGTATTGTGAGGGTCATTAGAAGGAGTAGTCATTCTCAGATTCAACCAAATTCAATTAAGTTTTAACTGATTTAGTGCAAAACACAACAAACTCAATATGAACCAAGAGAAAACTCAAAGCAAATAACCGAAAGCAGCAGAAATTCAATGATCTATAACCAATTCTTGCAAATATGCTAACTTAATCAAACATAGATATTGAAATAGCAGTTTCAATGATCAACTGTTAGATCGATCAATGATTAACCTGCTCTGAGACCATTGTTAGGATCAGTGATCTAAGTTTGATTAATTTAGAGTAGATCGCAGCGGAATTTGAACAATGAATTAGAAAATTCGCAAGAACCACAAATGATATTCAATGAAAAGTAAACGATTATAGAGAGAGAATTCTGCAAAGGAATATTTCATTCATATGCTTTCGTGGTGGCTGAAAGTCACACGTTACAACTAGGTCAACATTCCTTATATAGGGAATGTGACATCTGCTGATGTCACTTGATAGTGACATCTAACAAAATATACAAACTACTGAAACTATGCAAACTACTGAGAATGTTCTCAACTACTGATTACATCTCAGAGAATGCTAAATACAAAAACATAAAACTACTGAACTACAACTACTGAAACTATAACTACTAAAAGTAAATTACAAGTACTGAAAGGAAACCATCACAACTACTGAAGTTGATAACTTCAGCTGTTGTGACAACTACTGATCACTTTGGTCTTCAGTCTTTGTCTTCAGTCTTTGCTCTTCAGACTTTTAGTTTCAGACTTTGTCTTTAGTACTTTTCTTTCAGACTTTGTCTTCAGTCTTTGCTTTCAGACTTTGTCTTCAGTAGAAATCTTCAGATCTTGTCTTCAGACTTTGTCTTCAGACCTTGTAATCAGCTGATGTCTTCAGCTGTTGTGATCTTCTTCAGCAGTTGCAATGTCTGTGGGACTTAGAGGTTTTTCTGATCAGGCTCATTGGTTCTTTTGGTCCAACACAAACGGTATCCTAATGGATTTTAGCATCGGAACAGGTGAAAAAGTTTCCATGCATATCGGTTTTCTTCTTGAAAACCCACTTATTTCTAACTACTTTTGAGTTAAGAGGTGGTATAACCAAGTCCCATACTTGATTTTCATACATCGATTGCATCTCAATGTTCATGGCCTCAAGCCATTTGTCACAATGTGAATTGGATAACGCATCATGGTATGTGATTGGTTCATCGGAATCTATCACATAGCATCCATCAGTGATAATCCATATCTTTCAGGTGGATTACTAGTTCTACCAGATCTGCGAATGTTTTCTGTGTATTGATCAACTATTTGATCACTTTGAACATCCTCATGTTGAGTGCTAGTGTCCACCAAACGTGTATCGGGTTGCGGTTCTTGATCCTCTTCAAGATCTATAGTTCTACTACCAGTTCCTTCCATAAGGAACTTGGTTTCCAAGAACTCACCCTTTTTGGCAACAAACTCCTTTTGTTGTATTGGATCATAGAAATAATATCCCATAGAATCTCTTGGATATCCAATAAAGATACACTTAGTGGAACGGCTTTCTAACTTGTTCGAGGTGGGAGTCTTCACATAAGACTCACACCCCCAACCCTCTATATTCATTTCTATGAATATCCACCAATCCAAATTCATAATAATCTTACCCTCATATTTGTTCCCACAAGTATGAACGATTACGGACATTTAGAGTAAACAATTTACCCATGGATTAAACATGCTAAATTGGAACATTTATTGAAATATTATAACCAAATAATTTTATTCAACTAGTAAGGGAGTTCCAAATATCCAAATACGAAATCACAGATCAAATCCAATCACTAGAATATCGAAGTCCCATGGCACAGGTATGACCTTCATGCTTTGCCTTTTCTAGGAGCTTCGTAAGAGGATCCGCAATATTTTGATCTGTGTGAACTTTGCGAATACATATCTTTCCTTTCTCAACTTCATCTCGTATGTAGTTGAATCTCCGCTCAATGTGCCTAGTCTTTTGATGAGCACGAGGTTCCTTGATTTGAGTAATCGCACCCTCATTATCACAAAAGATCTCTAAGGGATCCTGAATGGAAGGGACAACCCCTAGATCGGCAATGAATTTCTTCAACCATGCAGCTTCTTGAGCTGCCAATGAGGCGGCGACGTATACTGATTCTGTAGTTGATAAAGCCACCACATCCTGTTTAGAGCTCTTCCAAGAGACAGCTCCTCCATTCAGAATGAAAATGTATCCTGATTGTGATCGTGAATCATCACGATCGGTTTGGAAACTCGCATCCGTGTAACCTTTTACAATGAGTTCCTCATCACCAGATCCATAGATTAGAAACATATCTTTAGTCCTCCTTAGGTACTTAAGTATGTTCTTAACAGCCATCCAATGACTGCTTCCAGGATTTTGCTGGTACCGGCTTGTCATGCTTAAGGCGCATGAAACGTCTGGTCGAGTGCATATCATTGCATACATGATGGATCCAATAGCAGATGCGTATGGGATTGCCTTCATTTTATCTTGCTCATCCTTTGAGCTTGGACATTGAGTCGTACTCAATATTGTTCCTCTTTGAATAGGTACCATACCTTTCTTAGAGTTCTCCATCTTGAACCTTTTCAAGATCTTATCAATGTATGCACTTTGATTCAAACCAATCAACCGCCTTGATCTATCCCTATAGATCTTTATTCCCAGAATATAGGCGGCCTCACCAAGATCCTTGATGGAAAAACAACTTCCAAGCTAGGTTTTTACACCTTCCAAGGTTGGTATGTCATTTCCAAATAGTAGTATGTCATCAACATACAATACTAGGAAAGTGATGATGCTCCCACTAGCTTTCTTATACACACAAGCTTCATCGGTGTTCTTGATGAATCCAAATTTAATTACTTCTTCATCAAAACGGTGATTCCAACTTCTCGATGCTTGTTTCAAGCCATAGATTGATTTCCTTAACTTGCATACTTTGTTAGGATGTTTTGGATTGACAAAACCTTCAGGCTGAACCATACAGACATCTTCCTCAAGATATCCATTTAGGAAAGCTGTTTTGAGATCCATTTGCCAAATCTCATAATCATAATAAGCAGTTATGGCAAACAATATCCTAATAGATTTTAGCATCGCAACAGGTGAGAAAGTTTCATCATAGTCAACCCCTTGAGTTTGAGTGAAACCCTTTGCTACAAGTCTTGCTTTATAAGTATACAAGTTTCCATGCATATTGGTTTTCTTTTTGAAAATCCACTTACTTCCAATTACTTTGGAGTTAAGAGGTTGTATAACCAAGTCCCATACTTGATTGTCATACATGGATTGCATCTCAACGTTCATGGCTTCAAGCCATTTGTCACAATCCGAATTGGACAACGCATCATGGTATGTGATTGGTTCATCAGAATCTATCACATAGCATCCATCAGTGAAAAATACATATCTTTTAGGTGGATTACTAGTTCTACCAGATCTGCGAACGTTTTCTGTGTATTGATCAACTATTTGATCACTTTCAACATCCTCATGTTGAGTGCTAGTGTCAACCAAACGTGTATCGGGTTGCGGTTCTTGATCCTCTTCAAGATCCATAGTTCTACTACCAGTTCCTTCCATAAGGAACTTGGTTTCCAAGAACTCACCCTTTTTGGCAACAAACTCCTTTTGTTGTACTGGATCATAGAAATAATATCCCATAGAATCTCTTGGATATCCAATAAAGATACACTTAGTGGAACGACTTTCTAACTTGTTCGAGGTGGGAGTCTTCAATAAACCTCACACCCCCACATCCTCAATATGAAAATGATGGAACCCTTCCATGCCATATTTCATAAGGTGTCCTTTCCACTTTCTTGGTTGGGGCCATATTCAAAATACGGGCCGTAGAGAGCAGAGCAAACCCCAAAATGATAGAGGTAATGAGCTTCTAGCCATCATAGATTGAACCATATCCAATAGACTTCGATTTCTCCGCTCGGACACGCCATTATGTTGTGGTGTTCCCGGTGGAGATAGTTGTGAGACAATCCCACAACTTCTAAGATGGTCCCTAAAAGCATCATTCAGGCATTCACCTCCTCTATCGTGCAGAGAATTTTAATTGACTTATTGAGTTGATTTTGTACTTCATTTTGAAAGATCTTAAACATTTCAAAAGCTTCATCTTTGTGTCTTAACAAGTATACATACCCATATCGACTATAGTCATCAGTAAAGGTAATGAAGTATCTTTCATTGTACCTTGTCATAGGTTTAAAAGGACCACATACATCCGAATGTATGATACCTAATAAATCCTTTGCCCTTTCGGCTTTGCCTTTAAAAGGTGCCTTGGTCATTTTACCTTGTAAACAAGACTCACATACATCAAATGAATCACATTCATTTGTTTTTAAAAGACCATTCTTTTGTAGTATTTGTATTCTTTTCTTGTTTATATGACCAAGACGGCAATGCCAAAGATAAGTGTTACTCAAATCCGATTTAAGTTTCTTGGTACTAGTTTGGTACAATAAGCTATCATTCAATGTATTTTCATGAACCAATTCATAGATACCATTAATGGGAATAGCTTTGAAGTAAAACATGTCATTCAAAGTAACATGGATTTCATTTTCAATAAATGATAATACATATCAAAAATGTTTTAATAGGGCCACGATAATAATGTTCCTAGTCAAACTAGGAGCATACAAAACATTGTACAAAATTACTTCCAAACCATTTGGAAGTTTCAAGATGTAGTCACCACGGGCTTCAACTTGAACCTTAGCCCCATTGCTAATGTAGAGGCTAACATCCCCTTTGTTGAAGTTGCTACTTATTTTGAACCCCTACAACAAATTGCAAATGTGAGTTCCACATCCGGTATCTAATACACATGTGTTAGAGGATATTAAGTTTAAATCAATATGGATCATGTATATAGTACCTGAGGTCTGCCCGGCATCCCTTTTCGCTTTCAACTCTTGGAGATGGACAGGACAATTTCTTGCCTAATGTCCAATCTCCCCACACTTGAAGCATGGGTCATTAGAAGCAACCTTTTGCCTCTTCTCCTGTGCTTTGGGTGGCACCCTTGCCACCCCTTTCCCCTTTCCCATTACAGGTCCCTTACCCTTGGCAACTCTTGCCTTGGGTGTGGGATGAGGCCTTTTCTTGTTCCCACCTTCATGGATGGTGAGAATGGGCAAAACCCTTTTACCCATGGCTGCCTCAGCCGTTTTGAGCATAGAGTGAAGCTCACCAATGCTTTTGTCCCAAGCATTCATGTTGTAGTTCAACACGAACGTCTCAAACCTTTTGGTAAGGCCATTGAGGATCAAATCCGTGGACAATTCCTTTGAGACGAGACAGTTTAGCCTTTCGAGGCGGTCAATGTGACTTTTCATCTTAAGTACATAAGATGAAACTGATTGGTTGTCGTCCATACGACATGCATGGAGCGCTCGAACCGTTTCGAAGCGCTCAACCCTCGCTTGCTGTTGGAACGTTTCCTTCAGTTGGGTTATCATGTCATAAGCTCCGTGATGTTCATACTCCTTCTGGAGATCCGGAGTCATGCTTGCCAACATAAGGCAAGACACTTGGACAGAGTCCTCAGTGTACTTTATCCAATCATTATAGGCCTCCTCATCATCCTCACTAGGTTGATCGGGGACAGGGTCATCTAAAACATATGATTGTTTCTCTTGCTTGAGAACGATTCTCAAGTTTCGATACCAATCGATAAAATTGTTATGATTTAGACGTTCCTTTTGGAGAATCGCTCGTAAAGATTGGGCGGACGTGGATGAATTATCGTGATTATCATAATTATTGGTGGCTATCTACAAAATTTAACAAATATCAATTTTAGTATTTTCGATATTGTTATTTTAATAATTAATACCTTTTAAGGTCATTTTCATATTAAAATCTAGAATCCAACATTACATTTAAATGGTGGTTAGGTGACCTTTATCCCACGATTTAAATTAATAAGGTGGTCAACGATTGACAATTGCAACCATTTGCAACTTCTAGAGGTATGGATCGACTTGAAACATCATATGTAAAGTCGGCATGTAAATCCCATCAACACCATTTGGAAACCATATCGTAGGTGATCCATTTAACATGGTTTGCAAATCAAGACACCCTACTTACACACACGTGTGAGTTTGCCAAAATAAGCGGTTAGGTGACCTTTATCCCACGAATATGGCATTCTCACCTCAAGTCACAAGTTCCCTCAAAATGGTTAGGTGACCTTTATCCCACTAAGAGTTCCCGAGTGATTCAAGTGTTGTGTAAAAGGACGGTGTTGATCTTGTTTTTTTTTAATTTAGAGATATTATAATACAAGATTAGAAAACATTATGTATACATATTGGATGTTTTCAAAACAAGATACCCTATGGTACATTGATTAAAACCCCTTTTAATCTTTGAAGTCATTAAACAATTTTAATAACTTTTATTACTTTTAATGATTAAAGCCCATTTAGATAGTTTGTTATGATCATTGAAAGGATAGCAAGCAAACATAATAATCAAACAACCATGAATCAACCAAATGTTAGTGCATAACCATAGCATCTAAAGTGGCCACACTTGTTTGCCATCACAAGTGTGGACCATAGGACATTCCTAAGGGACAAAACACAACACAAAAGTTCCATGAACCTCCCACTTGAAACCGCATCCAAATGCTCCATGTTTCTTGTGTCTTCCCTTTGTGCTTCTAACACGTACATCTTCATATTACAAGATATTATATCCTAATACAAGATTTTTAGTAAAATGAAAAGTACCTAATCTATTTATTACAGCCTAATAATAAATAAATTACACTTTAAACCAAGCACAAATAAAAGATTATACAACCCAATTGAATGAATAAATACAACCATAATAAACATCCAAATAACACAAGGTCAAGGGCTAGGTTATGCACCATAATAAACAATGATCATATCATCCAAACCAACAATGAATCCCCACCTAAAACCCACGAAATTTCAGCCAACACAAACTGAAATTTCGGGTTTTGTCTTGCCCAAACAAACAACAAATACAACATACATCTCCTTCAAAGTTTAATCACAAGCATGTGTGATATAACTTTGAAAGTTTGGGGATTCATAAAACATGAACATAGCAGCCCCTAAAAAGGGGTTTCAAAGTCCCATAAAACGAAATATAACAAGGAAAAAAAACAAGCTAGCTATCCACATAACGGCTCTAGATGCCAATGTTGGGGTTTGTTAGAACAAGATTCATAGTTTAACCATTTAAACTTTGTGTATACGCAGCGGAAACAAGCTTTATAACTTTGTTAATGAACTGAAAATTTCGGGTTTCATCTTGATATTACAAAGTTATAAACAAACCCAAGAACAAAGGACCTTTTTATGTGAATAAGACTAGCTATGTAAACACAAACATACATTATGGACAGCCATAAAGAGGCTGCCATAAACTACCTTTTCAGCAGCAAAAGTGTAGAGATTGAAGAGGATGAGCTCCAAGAAAACGACTAAGACACCAAAGGAGGTTCTCTCAAGCTTGCATACCCTAAGCTATATGACAAACACCTTGTTGCTAGGAGTTGAACACCCAAAGAAAACCGAAAGAAGAGCTGCTGGAGATCTTTCAGCCGAGAGACTCTTCAACAAGAGGAGAGAAAACTTTTCTTTCTTGTGGTTTTTTGCATGTAAGAGAGAGAGGACAGTTGAGTGAATGACTTGTCTATTGTGTTTGTTCCAAGACAACTAGGGAAAAGAAAAGAAGTTAACCCCAAATGGGGCAGCCGAATACCCATTTCACAATGGGTTTTCCCCCAAAACTTAAAACAAAATTAAACACATTAACAAGTCATTAATATAAGTTAATCATATAATTAACCTTTTAATTGAATAACTCATACACACTCTCTTATTATTTGATGTTATTTAAGTAACTTAAATAACATTGCAAACAATATCTATAACAAAATATCCATATAAATTGTTCAATCTCATATGCAACTTATTTAGAAAACCTATTTTCTAAATTGGTGTATTTATTTAATTGTATGATCATATCATCAATTAAATATTATTTGGTGTTTCCTAAGCTTGTTATTGGGTATGACCCGACTTGGATCATAACGTACTAACCACGTCAATGTTCTATGTGTCTTGGGCATAAAGAATTCAACAAAGACAACCAGAAAATTTGTGGTCGTGACCCAGGGCAGGCGAGAGTATGTGGGTCCGCACCCCAAATGCGATAGGTGCAACTTTCATCATCCCCCAGCTATGCCGTGTCGGGTGTGCGCGAACTGTAGACGCCCGGGGCATTTAGCAAGAGACTGCAAAACAGCGTCGAATATGGTCGCACCAGTCAACGCGGTTAACCCCGCTGGGAATGCCAGGGGCTGTTACGAGTGTGGAAGCCCTGATCACTACAGAAACATGTGCCCCAAACTGAATCGGGCACCGGGTCAACAAGGGAACAACCAGCAACAGGTGATGGCTATAGCTGGAAATCAAGGCCCGGCAAACCAAGGGAATACGGCTCGGGGACGCGCTTTTGTCATTGGAGCCAACGATGCCGGTCAGGACCCGAATGTGTCACGGGTACGCACTTACTCAATAACCACTTTGCATCTGTACTATTTGACACTGGAGCAGACAATAGCTTTATATCTTCTAAGTTTGTGCAATTACTTGATTGAGTCCTAGTAGGCTAGAAACTAGCTACTCTGTAGAAATGGCCAATGGTAGGGTTGTCCAGGCCGACGAGATTATTAGAAAGTGCTCGATAATATTGGAGAACCACGCCTTCGATATAGACTTGATACCCTTTGCGTTAGGAAGTTTCGACGTGATTGTGGGAATGGATTGGTTGTCAAAACACGGAGCCAAGATTGTCTGTCGGGACAAAGTGGTACGCATCCCTATGTCAGACGGAGGAGTACTCAGAATTCAAGGAGAACGACCGGGAAGAAACTTAAAGCTTATTTCCTGCATGAAAGCACGCCGGAGTTTACGAAAACAGTGCTACGCTTTTCTGGCTCATGTGGTGGAAAGGAAAGAAGAGGAGCAGAAATTGGTAGATATCCCTGTAGTGCAGGATTACCCAGATGTATTTCCGGATGACTTGTCTGGTTTGCCTCCTCCAGGACAGGTGGAATTTCGTATTGAGTTGGTTCCTGGAGCTACACCGGTAGCAAAGACACCGTATCGGTTAGCACCATCTGAAATGTAAGAGTTATCTAGCCAGTTACAGGAACTACTGGAGAAGGGTTTTATTTGGCCGAGTCACTCGCCTTGGGGAGCACCGGTGTTATTGTCAAAAAGAAGGATGGGTCGTTCCGTATGTGCATCGACTACCATGAATTGAACAAGTTAACTGTGAAGAATCGGTATCCTCTCCCCAGGATCGACGACCTGTTTGATCAGTTACAGAGAGCTTCGTATTTCTCGAAGATCAACCTTCGTTCCAGACATCAACTAAGGGTTTTCGAGGAGGATATACCGAAAATAGCGTTTAGAACTCGTTATGGGCACTATGAGTTCTTGGTCATGCCGTTCGGATTGACTAACGCACCAGCTGTGTTTATGGACCTAATGAATTGGGTATGTAAACCTTACTTGGATAAGTTTGTGATCGTATTCATAGACAACATACTTATCTACTCCTGATCGAAACAGGATCATGAAGCACACCTTCGGGCAATACTGAACTGTTACGGGAAGAGAAACTTTTTGCCAAGTTCTCGAAGTGTGAATTCTGGCTGCGAGAAGTGAAGTTTTTGGGTCATGTGGTTAACAAGGACGGGATTCATGTAGATCCCGGCAAGATCAAAGCGGTGAAGAAATGGGATGCGCCCCAGACACCTTCAGAGATACGACAATTCTTAGGATTGGCCGGATACTATCGTCGTTTCATCGCGAACTTTTCAAAGATTGCTCAACCGTTAACATTGTTGACTCAGAAAGACAAGAAGTTTGATTGGGGACATGCACAAGAACAAGCATTCCAAACGCTGAAAGATAAGTTATGTAATGCACTGATATTGTCCCTTCCAGACGGAACTGATGATTTTATGGTATACTGTGATGCTTCGCATCAAGGGTTGGGATGTGTACTAATGCAGAAGGATAAGGTAATTGCCTACGCTTCGCGACAACTTAAGGTTCACGAAAAGAACTACACACTCATGATCTTGAGTTGGGCGCTGTAGTATTTGCACTCAAGATATGGAGGCATTACCTGTATGGAACCAAATGCATCATCTACACAGATCAGAAAAGCCTTCAACATATCCTGGATAAGAAGGAACTCAATATGCAACAGCGATGCTGGGTAGAGCTTCTTAGTGACTACGATTGTGAAACCACTGCGTGCTCGAGCTTTGGGATTGACCATTCAAACGAATTTGAAAGCTCAGATCCAAATTGCACAAAGTGAGGCATTGAAAGAAGAAAACCTTGCGGGACAAGAATTTCGAGGGTCAGATAAACAACTGATGTGCAAGGACGATGGTGTACAGTACTTCGTGGACCGTATATGGGTACCCAAATGGGGAGGTGTACGTACCTTGGTCATGGATGAAGCACACAAGACGCGATATTCTATTCATCCTGGTGCAGACAAAATGTACCACGATCTCAAAGATCTGTACTGGTGGCCAGGCATGAAGAAAGACATTGCCATGTACGTCAGCAGATGCTTGACATGCTCGAAAGTTAAAGCTGAACATCAGAAACCATCGAGATTACTACAACAACCTGAGATTCCCGAGTGGAAATGGGAGAACATAGCCATGGATTTCATTACCAAACTCCCTCGAGCGAGCAACGGGCATGACTCGATATGGGTCGTAGTGGATCGAATGACGAAATCAGCATATTTCTTGCCAATCCGAGAAGACTACAAAATGGATAAGTTGGCGAGATTGTACATAAAAGAGGTCGTGACAAGACACGGAGTGCCGGTGTCAATCATATCCAACCGTGACGGCTGATTTACTTCGCGATTTTGGCAGACACTATAGAAAGCGATGGGCACCCGATTAGACATGAGTACCGCCTATCACCCTCAGACAGATGGCCAAAGTGAACGAACTATACAAACGCTAGAAGACATGCTGAGAGCATGCGTAATCGACTTTGGTGGTAGTTGGGACACTCATCTACCGTTTATTGAGTTCTCTTACAACAACAGCTACCATACCAGCATTGGGTATGCTCCATTCGAAGCGTTTACGGAAGGAAATGCAGATCACCCGTTTGTTGGGCTGAGATAGGTGAAAGTCAGTTGACAGGCCTAGAGATCATTCAGGAAACAACCGACAAGATCTTCCAAATCAAAGATTGTTAGGATCAGTGATCTACGTTTGATTGATTAGAGAGTATTGCAGCGGAAATCAAACATGAATTAGACAATTCACAAGAATACAGTGATATTCAAAGTAAGAGCAAACGATTATAGAAAGAATTCTGCAAATCAAATATTTCATTCAATACGCGCTTTCGTGGTGGCAAAATGTCACACATACAATCAGGTCAATCATCCCTTATATAAGATATGTCGTGGTGGAACATTCCTTATATAGGAGATGTGATGTCTGCTGAGTCATTTGATAGTGACATCTAACAGAATTATTCAGACTACTGAAAGTTAACACAACTACTGAAGATGTCAAAACAGCTGACATCTTCTTACAAAAATACTAAGTGTTAACTATCACTACAACTACTGAAAAGAAACTACTGAAACTACAATGACTGAAGAACATGCTCTTCAGTCATTTTACAAATACTAAAACATAAAAGAAAACTACTAAAAGGAAACCATCACAACAACTAAAGAATGCTTCTTCAGCTGTTGTAACAAACTCTGAAGGCTACAGTACTTGTACTTGAACTTCAGCTGTTGTCATCAGCTGATGTCTTCAGTCTTTGTACTTCAGCTGTTGATCTTCAGTACTTTAGTCTTCAGCTGTTGATCTTCAGACTTTGGTCTTCAGCTGTGAAGTCTTCAGTACTTTAGTCTTCAGCTGTTGAAGTCTTCAGACTTTGTCAAACAACTGATTAAGTCTTCAGCAGTTGTTGTGATGTCTGTGGGACTTAGAGGTTTTTCTGATCAGGCTCATTGGTTCTTTTGGTCCAACAAACTCCCCTTGAACTAATGCAGCCAAAAGTCTAAACTTATTGAAGATATCCCACTTATTATGGTAGAAAGATTTGGTCTTTTTGTCTTCTATATCAGCTCAGAAGTGACCCATGTAAGCACAGGCCTGGGAAGAATTCTCAATGATCTGTTTGGCAAAGGATGAATGGGAACTCTGTCTTGGGGAACTGACACAGAGCTGTTACCCCATCCATGAGATCTACTTTCCAACAATGAGTCTGTATGACTCCCTTGTATAGGCCTCAAGGAAGGTTATCTGTTCCTCCATGGTAAGCTCTTCAGCTCCTCCTTCAAAAAGTGATTCTGGCCCATAATAATCAGATAGGTATTTGACCTGTTTCCCATTTTTGAGTTCCACAGTTGTTATTACTCTATAAGCAAATTCATCTGGGTGATACCCTCTAAGAACAACTGGAGCTCATTCTTTCTAACTTCCTCAAGCCTCTTATATACTAACCCTTTTTCACCATTTTATTCTCCAGCATCTTTTATGGGTCAGGTTAGCTTTATAGGCTTTCTTGAAGTCAACTAGGATTTCCCAGGGTGATACTACAAAGACCAGTGAGATCACTTCATCTACAATCTTCTTCACTTGGCCAATGTATCTCTGTGGAATGTTTTTTTTTGAATCCTATGAGACACCTGGGATCAGGCCAAATCCTCACTATCCTTTTGATATTGAAATGTATGTTTAAGAGTGTATACCTAAGAGCTGCTTCTTCATGTTGATAAATGAAGATGTGGCAGCATATGCTTTGTCAACTCTTCTCAACAATTCCTCATCATGTTGTTTGTGAAGCTCTTCTCTTCTAGCTCACTTTCACAAATTGTCTTTGAGTTTCAGGAGTAATTGTTGGAGAGTGACGTTTGGCCTTAGGCAACTGTATAACAGCTGAGATTGTCAGCTATCTTCATCTTTATCATTATCTTCTTCTTCCTCTTCTAGCCTCAGTACCCTTCTCTTCCTCTTCTGGGGTACATCATTGGCTATGGTTTTGAGGGTAAGAGATTGGTTTGGTGGTTGTGGTTGTGGTGGTTTTTGGGGTAAAGGGATGTTTTAGTGGTTTTGGTGTGGGAATTTTGACAGGCTGTTCTAGCATTTCGGATGTGAGTTCGGCTTTAGATTGCTTGACTAGTTCAGTCCTGCTCCCAGCACCAACTTCATTTTAGGCTTCAATAACCAATCCATTGGTGTATACTTCAGACGAACAGATCTTGGTGGTTATTGCCAAGATGTTGTCCCTGGACCATGCCTAGATTTCAATCAATGATCTACCAAGATACTTCGCTATGAACCTGATTATGATTTGTAGCCTTTCCCTTTCCAACACATCATAACTTGCCCATCTAGCTTGGATTTCTTCAATCTCCAGTCTTCTGATTTCTGAGTCAAGTTTTTTAGTGTCGTCACCTTGCCTAAACAACTGATCAATGATGTTATCCATTGATCGGCGGTGTTCGGCATCAGCCTCCTTCACCATTGTCTCCAAGTCAGTCTCCTTTTCATTCTTCCTTTCTTGTATGTGACATGAAAGTCTTTAGTACTTTCAGTCACTTTCTCCATGTCAGATTCCTTCACCTTCTCCTTCTCAGTTTCTTTCCTATCTGCAATCCTCTTTCTTTTTGCTTTCACTGACTGAATCTCCCCCTTTTTTGTTGCATTGGTTGCAAGGGTTTGATTGTCAGAAAGCCTTTTGCTCACAGCATCCTCTATCAAGGTTGTATAACTGAGGGAAGTCCTCTCATCAAGGGTTTTAAGCACCATATCAGTGATAGCTGATATGATGAGAGGTAAGGAATGTTAAAAGATAGCAGCTATTTGCTCAGGGGGGTTCTGTCCCTGAGAAATAGTGCCAGAAGCAGAGGCAGGTGGCTGAGTGTTTTGGAGTGGCTCGGTGTATGGAGACCTTCAGAGGAAGGTGCCATCTGTGGGTTTGAAGGGTAGATGGTCGTTGATCCTAAGAAATTTTGGCAAGCAGCTCTTTGAGTCTGCTCACCTCATCCTCGAGGATGGTGTTTTGGGCTAAAACATCATAAAAGAAGCCCAGGTCATCATCAGTGTTTACTGAATCACCTGACCTCCTGATAGAATCAGGATGAACATGCTCTAAGTGTAGATCAGGAGTAGCATGTGCCCCTTGGTCATGGTACTAGGGACTTCCTGCCTCAGGACTGTGTCCTTCATCTGCAGTTGCCTCTGGTGAGGTCTTATGGATAGTACCAAATTCATCCTGATCATTTGCTGAAGCAGGAGAAGTGGCAGCCTCACCAGAAATTCGAATCTCTGTTTCTACACTTGGAGATTGAATATGGTACCCCTGTGCTGTGGGGTGTCAGAAGCACTTTGGTCCTCCCCCTCAATGGTTGAGGCCATCCCAGTTTTGATTGGTATCTGGGGAGGAGGTGAGGAATGCAACTGAGTCAGCACTTGGCAATTATTATGGTAGGACTTTGGGGGCGGTTGCAGTGGGAGAGGGTGTGAAGGCAGTATGCACCCGGGGAGAGTGGTGCGTTTCAATGGCAACCTCCTCAAGTGAGGAAGGTTCCAATGTATAGGTGCCCCAGAGGTGGTTGCTACAGGCTCCTGTTGAGAGGAAACCTGAGCGGTTGAGGGTGAGTGAGTACGTGTATCTACTAGGGGGTTATGACCAGTAGATATAACCTGCGTTTGTTAGCAGGGGCATCCTCAGGGGACTCATTTCCCTGAGTAGCCTTTTTTCTTTCTTGTGTTTGGGTTTGGTGGGGACATTGGATTTGGAGGTGGTGGCTGTGGGTTCCAGCTGCGTGGGTTTTCTCGCAGTTTGGCAGCCAGTTTGAGTGACTGGTCTGAGTTGTGCCTGGAGTATACTTCAGGCAATACAGCCGTGGCAGGGACTCCAAGGCCAACAAGTCCCTCAGCTTTCAGTTGGTTTACTATAATGGCATTATGAACCGAGGATATAATATCCATCGGTTAGCAATAGGCTTGGAGGCCATATCCTTGAGTTCAAGAAATAATATTTCAGAAAAATTTAAGCTTTGTTGGTCAAGGATAGAGAATAATACCTGCTGCCACCTCGTCACATTTGATCCCAAGAAGAAGTCTTAGGAGCTAAGCATACATTCACCATATGAAAAATTAGTCGTTCCGCATCATGGAAATGCTTCTTCAGGATGGTAGAGGCGCTGAGGTTACCCTGGTATCCATGTTGGGCAAATGATAGATCAGTGGTGCCCTGTGAATACCCAGTGGGGAAAGTGGCATCATCCAGTTGTAGGTTTGGCGAAGGATTGCTGGAGTGATGACCACCTGACGGTTGTTGACGAACGACTGGAGAGAGTCGGTGTCATTCTCCCCAGTGATAGGGTGACGTTCGTCCAAACTGGTGTAGGGATTCGGCATGAATGGTAGGATTTAGAAGGAAAGCCGTTTTGTATGGAGAGTTGATCATTAGATCAATGGCATTATCAAACTTTGTCCAGAAGGGTGATTTGGTAAGGTAAGCAACACAGTTGTGTCGTGGTTTAAGCTTCATGTTCGCCATTGATGAGAGAAGGTTTTGAGTTTTTGAACGTTAGGTTTGTGATGATGAAGCTTTGTAAGATAAGGTATTTATAGGGTACGGGTTATAAAGCAACTGAAGGGTTTGGTGTGAGTCATCAGTAGTTTTAAACGACTGATGACGTGGTATTAACCTTCAGAGGTTAAAACAACTGAAGTCTTGGTTTTAGGCATCAGTAGTTATAAAACTACTGAAAACCATGGTTTTAGCAGCAGATGTTGGAAACAACTGATAACTTAGTGTTAGTCATCAGTAGTTATGAAACTAGTGAAGACATGGTTTTGTCATCAGTTGTTGTAAACAGCTGACGACGTGGTATTAGTCATCAGTAGTTGTGAAACTACTAAAGACATGGTTTTGTCATCAGTTGTTTAAGATGAAACAACAATTTTAGAAACAACTGAAGAGAAAATTCTCATCAGTTGTTTTCGTCAATTCATAGCTTTTCAGCTGTTTCATACTGTCCTCAACACTTACTCATCAGTCTTTTTGGTTGTTTTTCAGTTGTTTCATAGGACATCAGTACTTGTCTCTTTGTACTGATATCAGTAGTTATAACTACATCAGTACTTGTGACTGTATTAGTTCTTGTAACAGAATCAGTACTTATTTGTGATATGGTTACAAATGATCATCAGTACTTATTTACTGAGATCATCAGTAATTATCACTTATTCTAGCTGCAGCATACCAAGCCTTAACACTAGGTTTTGGAAAGTCGAACTATCCAAAGGCTTAGTAAAAATGTCTGCAAGCTCATCAGCACTAGGCACAAACTTTGGATCGATCAGACCTTTTTCAAAACAGTCCCTAATAAAATGATGTCTGATCTCTATATGTTTGGTCCTAGAGTGCTGGACAGGATTCTTGACAATGCAAAGAGCTGAAGAACTGTCCATTAATAATGGAGTCTTAGTCTCTGTAATGCCATAATCCAAAAGTTGGTTCTGAAGCCAGAGTACCTGAGAAGTACAGCTTATAGCAGCAATGTACTCTGCTTCAGTAGTGGATGTAGCAACAGATGTTTGTTTCTTACTCTGCCAAGAATCAAACAGTTGCCTAGGAATTGACATCCACCAGAAGTTGACTTTCTGGTTAACTTACACCCTGCATAGTCACTATCAGAAAAAGCAACCAATTTGCAAGAGTGTCCAGTGGAACCATAAACCTAGAGATTGTGTACCTTGCAGATATCTAAAGATCCTTTTGACTGCAATCAAGTGAGACTCTTTAGGAGCAGCCTAAATCTAGCACAACACACGTTGCAAACATGATATCTGGTCTAGAAGCTGTTAAGTACATCAAGGACCCAATCATACATCTGTAAAGTGTTTCATCAACAGATTTACCTTTCTGATCTGCATCCAGTTGTGTGGTGTTGCACATGGGAGTAGAACAGGGCTTACAATTTTGTAAATCAAACTTATTCAAAAGATCTTTTGTATATTTAGACTGATGAATGAAAGTCCCATCAGCCTTTTGTTTGATTTGCAATCCTAGAAAGAACTGTAATTCTCCCATTGCACTCATTTCAAACTTCTTATGCATTAAATTGGTAAAGTCATCACACAACTGGGAATCAGAGGATGCAAAAATAATATCATCAATATAATTTGAACAAGTAGCTTATGTTGATCCACCTTCTTAATGATAAAGTTTTATCTATGGAGCCTCTAGTGAAATTATTTTGAAGAAGAAAATTTGATAATGTCTCATACCAGTCTCTAGGAGCTTGTTTCAACCCATAAACAGCCTTATCAAGCTTGTATACCCAATCTGGATGTTTATTATCCTCAAAACCTGGTGGTTGACACACATAAACCTCTTCTTTTATTTTACCATATAAAAATGCACTTTTAACATCATTTGAAAAACTTTAAGATTGTGGAATGCAGCATAGGCTAAGAATAATCTAATTGCCTCCAGTCTGGCTACAGGGGCAAAGGTCTCATCATAATCAATACCTTCTTCTTGTGAAAACACCTGAACAACCAGTCTGGCCTTGTTCTTAACAATAAGCCCATTTTCATCTGTTTTGTTCCTAAACACCCGTTTAGTGCCTATTGCACACTTACCTGGGGGTAGAGGAACCAGTTCCCACACTTGCTGTTTCTTGAACTGAAGTAGCTCAAGCTGCATGGCTTCCACCCATCCATTGTCTCTCAAAGCAACATGATAGTTCTTTGGCACTTGCTGACTGATGAAGAGAGCATAGAAGCACAAGTTAGAAAATTGACTTCTGGTTGAGACGCCAGCATTGATACCACCAATGATTTGTGACATGGGGTGATTCTTCAGCTCTTGGTGCACAATAAGATCAGTGCAAGTGTTTGTAGCCAGTTCAGCATCAGCAGATGTTGATTCAGATTCTTGAAACCAAGTATTAGATGGCAAATCAAACGATGTAGAGGAATTAGAAATCTTATGAGCATTTGTTGTGGATGGAGCTGCTGAAGGTACAGGAACATCAAGTTTAGCAGACTCAGGCAGTTGGTCATTGAACTTGAAAAGGTGAGTACTGATATCATCATCATCTTCAGTACAACCAGGTGGAAGACTTGCTGCAGAAGATGATTTATCCACATGATCTGCAACAGCTGGAGTTTGATAAGGAGCATATTGCAGTATGTCCAGATCAAACAACTCCACAGGGTTTTGTGGAATTTTATCCTTAGGAGATTCATTGAATTTCACATGCAAGGTTTCTTCAACTATCTTTGTTCTGCAGTTGAAGACTCTGTAAGCCTTGCAAGTGGATGAATAACCTACAAAATACCCTGCATCCACCTTAGGATCAAATTTGTGGAGTGACCCTTTGTGTTGAGAATGAAACAAGGACATCCAAAGGCTCTGAAGAATGAAATCAAAGGAGACAAATGATGTAGAGCTTCATATGGAGTCTTCATCAACCTCTGATTTACTAACACTCTATTCTGCACATAGCAAGCTGTATTGACAGCTTCAGCCCAAAAGGTCAAAGGCAACCAGAGTCAGCCAACATGGACCTTGCAGCTTCAATTAAAGTCCTGTTCTTTCTCTCCACTACTCCATTTTGTTCTGGAGTCCTTGGGATGCTAAACTGCCTTTTGATTCCTTTTGAAAGATAAAAATCATCAAGTGTATGGTTTCTGAATTCAGTACCATTATCACTCCTTATACACTTGACTGATAGGGAATACTACTTCTCAACATACACACAAAGTTTATAATCTTCTGAGCAACCTCATCTTTGAATGTAGAAAGAAAGTCCATACGAATCTAGAGTAATCATCCACAATTACCAGACAGTATTTCTTCTTTGCCATGCTCATCACTCTCACAGGACCAAATAGATTCATGTGCAGTAACTGCAAGCAGGCAGTGGACTTAGGTTCTTCAATGGGAGGGAATGAGACTTTGTGTTGTTTTCCTTTCAAACAAGCAGTGTAGGCTTCATCACAGTGGAACTCCTTTATTGATAACCTCTCACTAAAAGATTGTGGATCAGCTGATTCATGTTTCTGAGATTGACATGACCCAGCCTTTTATGCCATAGTTTAGATTCCTGAAGAGAGGCTTTGGAGAACAGGCATGGATGACCTTCAAATCAATCTTCTTTGACAAATCCAAGGCATACACACTCTTCCGATCCTGTTGCCTTCAGGTGAGTATGTTCATCCATTACCTTGTCAATCAGCCTCAGAACTTGGGAGACAGAATCCTGCAGTTCTGGCTTGTGAAAAGTGCAACATGCCCTTTATCACACATCTGACTGACACTCAGCAGATTATACTTGAGATTCTCCACATGGATGACATCATCAAACCGGATTTGTCCATTAGACACATATCCTTTCCCAATGATGTAACCTCTGGCATCATTTCCAAATGAAACAAATCCCTTCTTTCCTTGAGAGTATTCATTAAGAAGAGAACTGCTCCCAGTCATATGCATAGATCCTCCACTGTCCACATACCAGATGCTGCTTTGGCATGTTGAAAAACCCTGCATAAAAGAAAACTAGTTAGATTTTGAGACCCAAACCTTTTGGTTTTGGGTCCGTTTTCATCAACAGATGCAACCATAACTTGTTCTTATGATTAACAGCTAATGAAGAAGGAGATGGTGCTGAAATGGATTCCTTGGATTTGGGCTTGGAATGCCTTTTCAGTGATTTGATCACAGGTGCATCTAGTTGGTTAACTCTCCCCAACAAATGTTGAACCATCATAACAAGTTGTGTCTGATTTGTAGCCAAGCTTCAGCTCTTGTGACATATCAGTACTTGTGTTTGATGAGTTCCTGTGATCCACCATTCCTCCTTAAAATTAACAGACTTAGTCTGATGTTTATCATGAGGAGCACCATCAGCTGTTTTGTGATGAACCTTATCATTCTTTTTGGATTTGGTTGAAGGCTTGGGTTTATCATAATGGAATGATTGCGGTACAAACTTGGTCTCAAACTCAGTTTTCATTTCATCCATCTGGATTTTAATGAGCTTATCTCTGTTGAGTTTGGAACCCTTTCTGTACCAACATTCATCAGAAAGATGATTGAATTTACCACATATTTCACATGGCTTATTCTTCATCTTGATTGATCAACTGCTGATGTGGAAACTACTGAAGGTGTGCTCTTCAGTACTTGTCCTCCTTTCAGTACTTTTGTTCAGTACTGAAGAATCTATAACAACTGAAGAGTTGTTCTTCAGGTTCATTGTCAGTAGTTTTAATCCATTTATTTCAGCTGATTTGAAATGCTTTTCAGTTGTTGTAACTTGCCCTTCAGTACTTAAGTTACTTTGAGGGACAACATCTGAAATACTCAGCTTCATGTGCTTATCAGTAGTTAACCCATCAGCCAATTGACTTGCTGAGGTATCAACCCTTATTTCATCTTGTGATTTTGGGAGATCACTTGAGGATGATGCACATGATGATGTGGTTTGGAGATTGATTTCACCTTCAGATTTTACTATTGGTTTTGGAGTAAAATTTGTTGGAGGTGCAATATGGTGGTAACCAATTCCAAACTTCACATTCGAAGCAGATTGCTTACTGAGAGCATTTCAAATCCTCTGCAGGATGACACCCAGCGGTCACACTCAACTTGGGTAACTACAAGTTTTTCTTGGAGTTCCTTATGGTTCTCAAGAATGACCTCTAGCTTAGCCTTTTCATCATTTAATTGGCATTTAAGCTTATAAATCTCATCATCTTTGTCCTTAAGGACAGACTCATATCCAGCTTTTCTTTTGGAAATAGTTTGCTCAAGCTCTAGATTTTGATTAATTATAGCTACATTTGCTTCTCTAATAGAGACAAATGCATCTATGCAAGATTCAGAACAAAGCTTGGCCTTAGCCTCAGAGGATACCTGGGTTACCTGTGAGGAAGATGCATTGGAGCATGAACTCTCTGTAGATTCCAGGGCCATGAGAGCTAGATTCCCAAAAGGATGTTGACCACCATGTTGACCATCACCAGCAAATAATTGCTCAGTACCAGAGAGATCATATGGTAAACTGCTCCAGTCAACATTACCAGGGGTGAAAAAGCTGTGATGAGGTTGTGATTGAGATGGTAGAGGCTCAGGTAATGCTTGTGGTTGTTGTGCAGTAGGAACTTGAACTGGATTTGGCTGAGGCATGTAATAGCAGGGATACGGATATGACATTCGACCCTGAGGGAAAAAATATGCAGGCGAAACAGGTTGTGAATGATGACCAGAACTAGCAGGATGTTGCCCCCTGTTTTGTGGACTAGTGCTTGGAAAAGTCACAAAGGGTGCAGAGGAGTTAGATCCAGATGATCTGCACTCTCTAGCAAAGTGTCCAAGCCTTTGGCATTTGTGACACCTCAACTTACTCTTGTCAAAACCAACTTTGGTTTTGCCAGAGAGTCCTGGAAATTTCCTGCCACTCCTCTTGTAGAACTTTTGAGATCTGATATTAATCAAGGCCATTTGGCTCAGAATATCCATCTCTTCTAGATCATCATCAGCTATTCCTTTTAAATCATCCATGATAAAACATAATTGTCACTATTACAGCCTGAGTGACTATCAACACCAACGAATGCATGATCTGAACTGTTTGAAGAGAAATCTATATGCTCATCATAATTACTTTCAGATGCAGCATATTCTGACTCATGACCAACCAAGGCAGTGTTCCCTGGTACAAAGTCATCAGTGAGCTTTCCTGATGATGCCAGTTTCCTTTTCTGCTCTATCTCTCTCTCAAATGTAAGCAGTTTCCCATGAAGTTGGGTGAGAGATAGTTTATCTAGATTTGCACTGGAGCGTATGACAATAGTGTATGTGTCCTATCTCTCAGGCAGTGATCTAAGGAATCTGTTGTTCATCTGGCTATTGGTATATTCATGTTTGACCACTTTTAGCTCAGAGATCAAACTGGACAAACGCTTAAACTGTTGAGTCAGTGTCTCACCCTTCCTATGAGAGAATGTTTCATATTGTTGGGCAAGGATTTCTCTGTTGTTTGCTAAGACCTCATCAGTTCCACCGAATTGTTCCTTCAGTGCATTCCAGAGGTCATGAGCAGTTTCATGATGCATAAGCCCTGAATAGATTTCATTCGGCAGTGCCATGGCCAGAATTCCATGGGCTTTAGCATCAATCTCAAACAGTTTCCGATCAACTAACTCTTTTCAGAGGGCAACAACAGAGGGTACATGTCATCCAAGGTGACAGACTGGATTTCCTGTCCACCAAGGATCTATACAAACTTCTCAGTACCACATCAGGGAAGAACAAGGAGACAGACAAATATTTACTCTCCTTGGTGCTGAAAGTTTTGAGAAGAAGAAACAAGTGAAGTTTTGGTAGCATCAGCCTAGGGAAAGTTTGTTGGATCAAGAAGAAGGCTAATGCAACCAAAACTAAGTCACTTAGATAATTTTGGTACTGAATGCAAAGGCTTCCGAGCTTAGCATGGAACTTCCGAAGGTTGTAGAGTTTTTCTGAAGACAAAGTGAAAGATCAACTTCCGAAGACAGAACTATACTTCTGAAGTCAAGTATATACTTCCGATGTTCAAGCCTTAGAAGAATGAACTGAAGACCACTTCCGAAGTATGATGAAAAGAAGAAGTCTCCAAGCCTTGGAAGAAGCAGGCTCTTCCGAAGTATAAGTAGCTTCGGAAGTACTTACTCTTCTGAAGTCATTTAACTTTCGGAAGACACTACTATGACCAGTGGGCTGCAGACCTCTGATACTGTATGGCTTCTTCCTAAAGAGCCATGCAGTTGACCATACTTATTCCACTGTTCACCTTTTCATGATAGTACATGTTACCAATTTTAGTTGGCGACAAAGGTAAGTCAGGGACATGTCCTGACTACCAAATCTCAGATAAGACTTTATCCGAGATACCTTAAACTTTAGCCTTGTAGTATAGACTTTAGCTATAGGATCCTAGCTGGTATCAAAGTATATCCGGCTGTAGGTAGTATTATATATAGGTTTTCTTTGTAACTCATTGTAAAAAGAACAACTACTGCTTGTAAGAGTCTTGTGTTTTGAGTTGAGAAGCAATATATAAAAGTACCTTGAAAATGACTTCTTGTGTTCTTTATTACTTTCTATATTGTGATCAACTCTTACTGATTCTATCTTAACCCGAGTGTTGTTCTAGGTGAGTTTGTGAGAAAAACATAAGTGTTTAGTGACAAACATCGATCCTGCAATCTTGTTGTCTAGATTAGTGCTTCCAGCTAGCTTTCAAAGTATCTTAGGTTCTTGTATCTTATCTTATGCTTTGTAGCACTTGTAATATAACTTGAGAGCAAAATACAACATTCTTGAAAACCATACTTATCATGTTCTTGTTCTTTTCTCCTATCTCATTACTTCCTTGTGTTCTTAGTATCTTCTATACAAACCCGGTTCCTTATTTGATCCGTTAAGTGTTCTAACACTCTGCTCATTATGAGACTGATTGTATTGACTACCCTTACCGGTCTTGCAATCATGTCAACCCCGAAATCCTAGTTGTACCGGCTACCATCACCAAACATCGCCTCATGCCACCAAAACGAAGGACCAATAATCAAATTGAAAACGAATTTGAAAGACGAAGAGGGTAATTACTTAATCTCTCTCGCCATCTACTCTTTCTCTGTTTTTTCTTTACACGGTGAAAAAAAGATAAAGTTTGCAACATACCAGATGAAGGGATGAATGAATCTCATGAAACACATAACACTCACAGTTAAAGGGTCGTAGGTCACCGTTGATCCAGAAATTCGATGGGTGTGATCGGAACTGTTACTATCATTGCCATATTTGAGATATAATATCTAACTAGTTTCTTTTACCCATCGTGCTTTGCTACGACATCATACACAACGTGATATAGTATATACTACAAGCGGCTCAACTTGTTTTCAAACTAAATTTACTTTGAAAAGTAGAGTAGCTCAAACTTATACTATTGAATGAAAATATATTATTTGACCCGACCTTTTTTCAAATAAAACTATGTCAAAACGCAGACCAACCCAAAACATACATGAAAAAACAGATGCAGCGGCGTCATATGCGACATGATAAAGTATATATTACAATCCGCACTCGACTCGTTTTAAACTAATTTTATGTTGAAACATATTTATACCATTAAATAAAACATATTATATTTGACTCAAAATGTTTCTAAACTAAATTTACGTCGGAACATGCCTATCGTCGAGTGAAACGTCTTGTATTTTACCCGGCACGTATATTTACGTCTAGACATATTTATACTGTCAAACGAACGTTTTATATTTGTCTTGACTCATTGTCCCAAACAATAAATACTTTTTAATTTTCAACCAATAACAAATATAATAAAAGACAAAAATAACTATTCATTTACTTTCTAAATAGATACAAAAATATTTAAGTCTTGTGGCCAATATTAAAAAACCATGAAACAGGACTAAAAACGAAAATATTAAAAATTGTTGTGGTCAAAGTTGAAGAAACTAAACTTATTTATTTCATTTGGTTTATTAATATTATGCAATAATAATAATGTAATTGAGTCAATAGCTATATTATTCGCATGGGGTTTGAAAGGGCAAACTTAAAATACATGTATGCTGCCTCTTTAATATTTTATTTATTTATTGATTTTAACCCAGGTATCTCTGTCTCATGTGAAGTTCGGCCGTTCGCCTTTCTGTAATGGAGCTCTCTGTGCCCCACCTTTGTGTTGTACGCTGCAATTCATCTTCTAGGGCTCTTCTTCTTCCCACGCCCTTTAATCCTGATAAGCATCTACACCTTTCAATCTATCAACGTAATAAGCTCAAGCCCATGGAGCCACAGAGACCAACAGTCTGCAGCGCCTTCTCTATGGTCAAGGGCCATGGCCCTCAGATAACTGCTGATCCTCCTATGGACACCGGTCCGTTTCTCTTCTGTTGATGGTTTAATCATTCAGGTGTCACTGGGTCCATAATTTTGCCCATTTTTGTCATTCTTACTCTCATTGTTTCTGTGATTTTGATCTCAGTTGGAGATCGAATCGGGTCGGTGAATAGGGTTACGAATGAAACGAGTGTGGCGGTGAGGTTGAATTTGGATGGTGTTGGTTCACCTGACAGCAGCACCGGGATTCCGTTTCTTGATCACATGTTAGATGTAAGTGTATTGTTTTCCCAACTTTTGAGCTTTTAGATTTTGTTGGTTTATGTTATATTCATTTGAAGATTAATTGAATCAAGACTCTTACAAGTTCTTGTCTAGTAATAGTTGTAAAAATATAAAGTACTGCTGAATTGAGGTGCATTTCGGTAATGAAATAATTCAGAGATGAGAGAAAGATAATAGACCTCAGCTTTTGTTCCTAAATTAATCATAGAACTTTTTATTGAATGGTTTGAAAACTACTTTATCACTGAAACTTGGTGAAATAAGGTTTTGAAACCTATTTTGACATTCCTTTGAGTTATGGCTGGAGTCCAAAGTCTTCTTTAGTTAGAACTCTCACCCTTTTTCTTTTTTACTAATGATATAAGCAAAAAGTGATTTTAAAATTGTAACTATAGGTTTTTTTGTTTTTTTTCTTCTAATTAAACCCATTTGGGAAAATTTCTTTTCTTTTTGTTAAAGGCTTTCTTTTTATACAGAAGTGATTTCAACACTGTTCTCTTGGATTTTTTTGAACAAAACTGATATTTCAACTATATTGTTCCTTTATGGTGGTGTTTCTATATTCTATTTGTACAAGCATCCGATATTTAATGTTCAAGTATGACAACCTTTGTCATGGAGAGTAGCAAAGCCTATTAACTTTAATAATTATCTGTGTAACATTATCTTCTAATCTAATGCTCATATTGGTGATTCATTATATCAGCAACTTGCTTCCCATGGATTATTTGATGTGCATGTGAAGGCCGTTGGTGATACTCACATTGATGACCATCATACCAATGAAGATGTTGGCCTTGCCATTGGAACGGTGATCTTACAATGCATAACTGGCTGAATTTGATATCTTCATAATTCTTCAATGGTTTAGCATCAAGGAATATTATTATGTGCACATGCGATTAAAAATCCTTTTCAAGAAGTATAAAAGGCTTTTATATGTTATAACTAGAAAGATGATCTTACAATGCATAATTGACTTAATTTGATCTTCATAATTCTTCAATGGTTCAACATCAAGGAATATTATTACGTGCACATGCTTTAAAAAATCCTTTTCAAGAAGTATAAAAGGCTTTTACATGTTATTATTTTGAAACATTTACTCTTTTCTCTCTTGCCATCAGGCTTTGCTGAGTGCACTTGGTGATAGGAAAGGAATTAACCGATTTGGTGACTTCACAGCTCCCCTTGATGAGGCGTTGGTACATGTTAGTTTGGTAAGTCTTAATTGCATAACTGACATTGAAACAATAATAAAAATAACAAATAGTCATGTTGATGGCGATGAGGTTGATGACTACAACACTATTCGAAATGAATGATAATAGTTTGTATATCATGCTATGTTTCTTGGTAACCATAGTATTAGTTATTTATCACATTACCTTCTTGAATTCAAATTATAAATTTAAGTGAAATTGTTAGTGATAAGAATCAGAGGAAGCAGTAAACCCAAGTGTGATTCTTGAGAAGGTAACCAAGTATGTATGAACGTGTCTTCTAAATGAATGGTAATAGTCTGTGTATATGTGTCTTGGTAACCATAAATTCAACTCTTATCTCCCTTGGCATAAATTGAAAACTGGTCTGAGGGTTTCATCCATATACAACTGCAAAGGGAGTAGTACTCGTGGATGCATGGAAAGTGGAGTTATACCAGTATTCAACCAACGGTAACCAATTAGACCATCACTTAGGTTGATCCACTACAAAACAGTGCAAGTAGGCTTTAATCACTTAAGTTTGGCCATTAGATTCAGGGTGGTAAGCTGAACTCATGTAGAGGGTAATGCCTATGGATTGAAACATTTCTTGCCAAAACTTGTTAGAGAAATATAGGGTCCCGGTCACTAACAATAGAGTTATGAATTCCATGGTGATGAACAAGTTCTTGAATGGAATGCCTCTGCCACGATTATGACACGTAAGGGTGTTTCAAAAGGATAAAATGAGCTATTTAGATAAACAATCCACAATGCCAAGAATATTGTGAACTCTTTTGAAGGGGGTAAACTAACTATAAAATCCATTAACACGTCTTCCCAAATTACGTTAGGAATGTCAAGAGGCTGTAGTAATCCCCTGGGTAAGGTAGAACTTGCCTTGCAACATTGACAAACATCACATCACAAATAAAGCGTTTGATAGTATTGGTCATACCTAGCCAATATAAATTGGCTGCTGAACGACGATTAGTGCGATAAACCCCGGAATGACCACCTGTGGTAGTAACATGAAACGCATGTAAAGAGCCGGAATGAACTATGACTTGCTGGGAATGATCGATCGGTCTTGATAGAATAAGATGCCTTGTTTAATTGAGTAACCTTGATATTTGTTAGGAGTAGTTAAACAATCGTGAAGAATTTTCAGGATCTCAACATTCAATTTAGCTTCTTTAATCAATTAAGCCCTTTGAACAAGTTAAAGATATTCCTTGAAAAAAAGTTCTAAATTTAGCCCTTTGGGATAAAGCGTCAGCTACGCGATTTTCTCAACAAGGTTTGTATGGAATGTCAAAATTGTAGCCCAAAAGCTTAACCACCCACTTCTGCTAATTCGAATAAGAGATTCGTTGTTGCAATAGAAACTTTAAATACTTCTGATCTGTACAAACGCTAAACTTGTTACTTAACGGATATGGCCTTCAATGTTGGGCAACCAACACAACGGCCATCAATTAACGTTCATAGTCGGACTTAGTTAAACTCCGAACACTTAAAGCTTTTTACTGAAGTAAGCATTGGGCCGTTGGTGTTGCCTGAGTACAGACCTAATGCCACAACCAGAAGCATCATATTCTACTACAAATGGAGTTGAGAAATTCGGTAAGGCAAGTAGCGAAGCTGTTATCAAAGCTTGTTCCAATTGATCAAAAGCTTCTTTAGCCTGAGGTTGTCAAAAGAAAGCATCCTTTTTGGTCAATTAGTTAATGGGCGAGCAATGTTGCCATAGTTCCTGGCAAACTTCAGATAATAATCGGTTAAGCCTAGAAACCCACAAAGTTCTTTCAGAGACTTCGGAATCGGCCCAACAATAACTGCCCCCACCTTTTTCTGACCCATAGAGACACCCGCACCATCAATAATATGGCCCAAGTAGTCAATTTACACTTTTGAGGATTGGCTTGAAATTGATGGTGTAAAAGGATTTTAAAATCTTCATGGGGAGGGACTGTACACTAGGATGTCATTGGAAATATAACCACCTTTTGGCGGAGTAGGGGTTGAAAAAGATCGTTCATAACAGCCTAAAACGTAGCGGGTGCGTTCATTAATCCAAACAACATAACTAAGTATTCATATTGGCGGTCATGAGTACAAAACACGATTCTGACAATGCTATCAAGGTGCATTCTAATCTGATTAAATCTGGATTTAAGATCCAATTTTTAGAAGAAACACGACCTATGTAACTCATCAACTCATCTACCACTGGTAGATGATACTTATCAGGGATAGTAACATTGTTCAGAGCCTTATAATCAACACACATGTGCCAAGAATTGTCCTTTTTGTGAACTAGTATAACTAGATTTGAATAAGCACTTTTGCTGGTGGAATCATGCCCAATGCCAATAACTTTTGAACTTGCCGTTCAATCTCAGTGTTCTGTAAATGCGGGTAACAGTATGGACGAACGCAAATGGGATTAGAAGAAGATAAGGTAATAACATAATCATGTAAACGCCCGGGAGGTAAAGAAGGTGATTGGAAATGGTTGTATATTGGTGTAAAAGGAAAAAGGTGTGGAAAAAGAAGGGCATGTGTAGTAGACGGTTCAAGAGTAGTATAGGACTAAGGTAGTTGAGATGACTCTAGTTTAGGACCTAGCCATGGATGTAAGGTAGTTAGAGTGGTATTCTTCATACATAAGCCTTGCTACTAGACAAAAAACCTTTAATAAACACACCGCATCCGAGAATTTTGCCAGTCATGTGCAACCTCTCCCTCAGACTTTAACCTTTCTAATCCTAGAATAAAATCAAAATCAAGAGACCTTATATCAAAAATCAATACATCCAAAAGAAACTCGCAAGGACCCACTGTCATTGAAATACCCAAGCACCGTTCGTTCACAAAAACAAAATGACCATCACCCATTTAATTTTGATCCCTGAAAACTATGAGGTAGATAGGCCCAAGGTTGCCACTAAGCGATGAGAGATGAAATTATGGGAAGCTCCACTATCCACTAACATATAAACTGGAATACCTCGTAAAGCGCCTTCCAATTTTCATTGTTGTTGTGGATTCATGAGTAGCCAAGGTGCCTGCATACTTTAAAGCCTTACAAGTACCCATATTCGCCGGTGCCAGAACTTTTACGAAGGCATTAGTAGCGGTTAAGAGAAACTGATCACCTGTGGGAAGCTTGTATTCATCATTGCTCAGGCCCAAGTTTAACATGTTTGTGTACTAATATCAAAGCATCAAACAAACATGAAATCATCAACCCACAACAAAAACATAAACCCTTTTTTCGACAATCTACCCATTTAGTTCGAGATAAAGAACGAATCCCTCTATCTTATTGAAAGACCTGCCCTCCAACGGTTACCGGAAAAGGTACTTTGGGAAGCACTAAAGTACGAGTTGTGTAATAGGGGGAAGAAGAAATTCGATCTCTTGATTTTGATAGGGTACTTGTAGGGGCGGATTCATTTGTGCTTTAGTGGGGGCACATGCACCCACTCAACCTTACAATTGCTTTGTTAATTTTAATTAAATAGAGCCTTAAAGTTAATAGGCAACCTTTTTATATCTTTCGGGCCCTAAGTTTATTTTTTCAAACCCAGTTACAAGTCCCTTTTACAATATGTTGAATTAATGATACTCTGTATTTTAGTTTAGTTTGTTGTAAACACATTAATGTTGAAATCACATATTTTGATTTCTTAATTGCTTGAAATCAGATACTTTAATTGTATTGTGTTTTTATAAGTATCTCATCCGGACATATTTTAGTTGATTTAATAAAATTGAAATTTGAATTATCACTATGATATGATCAATTATAATGACTTTCAATTTGTATAATGTATTTTTTAAGTTTGATACATCAAAGTTAAATAAGATTGTATTGTTTTAAAGATAATATAGCTTTACCATTTACATATGCAAAAGTTGAGAAATGTTTTTTGGCTGTGAAGATTATAGAAACAATTTTACGCAATGAAATTTGGAGTATGCATTTTGTTTTACTATATCTAGTTAAGTTTATCTGTTTATGGTCTAAATCTTAGGGGTTGTTTGACAACTTCTGGATGATTAAGTGCTGAACCAATAATAGGTCTGGACCATTAAGTGGTGAACCATTAAGTGTTGAACCATTAAGAGGTCTGAACCATTAAGAGGTAGTATACGTTTAACTATTCAAAGACAAATGTCTGACCAATTAAGATAGTATGTCTTAACCATTCAGCATTAGACCTTCTAATCATTCAACATCTGTATAATGCTTAACCATTCAGAGGTAAATGTCTTAACAATTTAGACATGTGCTCGCGAAACAAACAGTCTGAACCATTAAGTGCTAAACCATTCAGACATTTGAACCATTAAAAGGCTGATTAAGAGGCTGCCAAACAGCCCCTTAGTGAAGTTGATTTTCATATTTTTAGCCACCACTAAATAAAAATCTTGGATCTGCCACTATGTACTTATATTGTTGGCATGCAATCTTAATACTTCCCTTCTAAGCTTGATAATAGATCTGTGACTTTCTAGTGTTACCTGCATGAAGTATACAATTCATCATGGGAAAAACATAACCCTTTCTTTTTTATATTGTGCAAGATGTTCAGTGGTAAACTGGTAATGGTGTTGGTAGTCAAAGATTAGCCACTACAACTCCTTAGTCAAAACTTTTTTAGTAAAATGGGCTTGTTGATTGTATATGAGTTGGAATTCCTTTCTTAGTTCTTCTCATTCATGCCTCTTCCTTCTAAAAGTCTTTTTAAGTATGGTAGGTATTTGCAAGTTTATAATGATCTCATTTGAAATTGGCTTCTAGGTTGCTTATCTATAAAACCAACATCATTCATACATTAAGCTTCTAGGTTGCTTATCTTAAAGCCTTATATTTGATACAATACATGTAAATAGTAGACTATAATATTATTCGGGTTTAGTAATGATTATTATTAGGGTTGAGCAACAAGCCTATTTAGGTTTTAGGGTTTCATTGCAAACTTTATATAATGTAACCAAACTTATCAATAAGATTTAATAAGTTTTTACCATCTTAGATGGTATCAGAGCCACCCTAGGCTCTCTACCACCTAGGTCGCGCTACTACAAAAATACAAATCTTAATCGTTGTCATTGGCTGCCCTGTCCATTCACTTTGCTTTTCTTTTAGTTCTCTTACCTTTTACGTTCTAACTAACGATCTGTCTTGGTTCTAGATTCAAGCCACTTATCCAAAATCTTTCTTCCTCACAAAACCCGTCTACTTGGATTTTCATTTGATGAAGATTTTTTACCGGGTTTATGTCTCGTTTCATATGTGGTATCCCATCTTTCTTGTTTTATTTCGTTTTTCTGTTCTTGCCGAACCACGGTCCGTTGCCACTGAATAATACCGCCTGGCCATGGTCAACAGCCTTTGGTATGACATACCATTGCATGACCCACAGTCGCAGGGTGCCATTTTTTCCTTTTTTACTTTTTCGTTGGCATTTTGTTGCGCCACTTATAGGACTACGGTCCACCGTCGCCGCTATTACCTACCACATTGGATGCCTCTTGTAAGATTAAATGATCATTTAAAATGTGGATTGCATTTAAGGTTTTGAATTGCATGATTATGGAATTGTGGCCGAAGATGTGACCGAGATAGATACTATTTTAATTGTTCTTTGTTTATTTTATATTGTTTTCGGTCTGAGAGTCCAATTCTCTACCGCTCTAACCGGGGGGGGGGGGGGGGGTTATTAGACTATATTATTATTAGGGTTTAGTAATGATTATTATTAGGGTTGAGCCCACAGGCCTGTTTAAGTTTTTAGGGTTTTATTGTTAACTTTATATAATGTAACCAAACCTATCACTAAGATTCAATCTGTCTTTTACCAAGGGTCAATGACAATATGATAGTTGAAAACCATGAACTATGTATAATACATCATTTTGTCATGTGGCCTGGATATAAAAAATATAATTTATATAAGCAATCACATTTAACAAAATCAATATATGGGTGTCTACTGTCCTAGTATATTCATTTGCAACTTTTTCTATCTTGTTGTGCAAACAGTATATATCTGCTTTTTATAGAAATTAATTTTTGTAGGATTTATCTGGAAGACCACACTTAAGTTATGACTTGCAATTCCCACTGAGAGAGTTGGAACATATGACACACAGGTAACCATCGCTCTTTAGTACACTTTTGTAGTACCAAATGGAGTTATTGTGATGCTTTTGTACATTTTGTTCATTGTTTGCGTGTCAAATTGATGATTTTGTTAGTTAAATATGTGCAAACAGTAATAAAGTTAATTCAAAAGTAAATTACTTTCTGATATGAAATCAATATGCTACTATGCACTGACAATTTTGTTAAGAACAGCTTGTAGAGCATTTCTTCCAGTCATTGGTTAATACATCTGGAATGACACTTCACATTCGACAGGTAATGCGAGTAAATTTTGATACTACACTAGCATTTTACTTTTTATATGGATAGCTTTAATTACTTACTAGAAATGACCATATGAGTGGGTTAGATAACTAGTCAAAATGGATTTAGGTTTAAAATGGTTATTTCTTTGTGTGGGTCAAAATAACCCAGGTAAAGCAGGGTTGACCAGCTAACACTGTTCTGTACACTTTTTGTTATCTTTTCTTGAGCATTTTCTCTTTAACATATGAATGCAGCTTGCTGGGAAAAATTCTCACCATATAATTGAGGCAACATTCAAAGCTTTTGCAAGAGCTCTTAGAAAAGCTACAGAATTTGACCCACGTCGTCGTGGCACTGTCCCTAGGTTTGTTCACATATTTATGTTTAAAGTGATTCATTGGTTTTGGATAACAATTGTGCCAATGTTTCCAATATAGACAAAGAATATAGTTATATATTAAGCCAAAGGTAGCAGGTTACCAAACAAAAATAAAAACAAAAGCAGAAACCATGGTTAAACTCCACATACAAGCCAAATATTTTAGTAGTATGTTGATTATATTTGAATTATAAATCCAAAAATGGCATTCTCGTTGTTCCAAGAAAATGCTGATTGCTATGTTTGACTTGACATATAGTATGTTGACAATGGCATTACTATGTTCTAATGTGTATAGATGGGTAAAGAAGGAATTTGGAAAGAAAACTTTCGTCAAACAGGAAGCATTTGTTTGGGCAATGCCATATAAAAAGCATTGTGTTTCTTTGAGACTGAAGGGGTGTATTATCCCAACTATAAACTTGCATAAATCAATACCCAAACCACAATTACAGTAAACAGAACATATATTAAAATGTAACCCAACTGGAACCATCATATTTCATGGGTAAAACCTATTTACTTTGAAAAAACTGCCAGGCAACAATATTTTACAAGCATAAACATTATTCATAACCTAGTCAGCTTAGGAATCGACTGTGCCGTCTCATTATTATTTGTAGTTGGCTTTACAAGGATCCAAGAAACATATAGCATGCATAATTATAGAGTGATTCACTATGAAGTCTAAAAATTTCATGAATTGAGCTGTTGTTCTTATGTTACAAGGCTTGAAAAAGACATTCTTACAAATACCCCTTTCACTGAAAGTATTTGTAGAAAAACAAAGAAGAAATCATGGAAATGTTAGTGTACATGGTTATCCACATATGAATCTCTCACATGATTCTGAACTTTCTTCATATCTTCTTGCTTTTGTATATGCAGCTCAAAGGGGGTGTTGTCTCGTTCCTGAGGTGTGTTTAGTAAGAAGCAGTCATCATGGATCATGGACTGAAATGGGTAATCCTTTTAATTTCAAAAGTATTTTTAGTAGCTTTGATTTTGTAAATTTCACAGAAAGAACACTGTTGAAATTTGCAGGAAATTGTGATGATGTATTTTTTATTTTTATTTTGGCCCTTGATCCAGTCTATTATATCAGGTAAAAGAGAACAGTATTTTACATCACATCAAGAAATTTAACATTTCCAAGTGTTTGAATGGCCTGTTTCGACAACAATGGTGATGATATCAATTTTGTATGCTATGGTGGGATACCAATGTAAAAATGTGTCGCAGATCATGTATTTTTGCATTTGTTAAACCCATCTGGATCTTGTGTTGTGATGTCACAATTTATATGAACTCGTTTCTTTCATGAAAATATTATTTATGATGTTCCAACTTTCCATATAAACATTTGAGAGGATTTTAAAGTATAAATTGTTCATTTGCCAATGGTTACAAGTCCATAAGATTCTTGTTATCTTCCCATTATTAAATGGTGAGCAAAACTTGTTGTATGATGTAAGAGCATAACTTATATGATTTGTAGTATGTTTTTGTTACCTGGTGTGGATCCTTTCGGACTCTTTAATCTGTTGGTTTATGCAAAGCATGCTCCGCATGATCTGGAATAATTTCTTCCTTTAGATAGGTGGCGCATGATCTATTGGTTTATCAAACATGGAATCTTCTTGTTGAAGTGTGAAAACGACAAACTAGTTTGCCCATTTGATTTGAATTAAACTTGATTCGCACTTGTGGGGCTCATTGGATCCAAGGACGTGGATTTATCCTTGTGGTGTAATGCATAACTGATGGGTGGAACTCAAGCTTGGTCTTTGGGACTCTTTCTAGTGTGTTACATGTGATGTTTGTAGTGTAACCATGTAATTGGAACCATAGAGGAATGACTTCAAAGATCGTCTCCCAATTAATTTATGCTTTACCATGCAACTTCATCCGTATAATTGACATAATGGCTTTAACAATTTTGTTAATACGTCCATCGTAAAATCATTGAATTTTTACTATTAAAATGTAAGATTGCAATGAGGATAGTGAAAAACATTATACCTTCATGTCTCGGAGAAAAAAAAAACGCACAGCTGATTCTTGTTTTTTTAACTATTAAAACATAAGATTGCAATCAGTATGATGAAGTGCAATCTTAGTTTCATGTTTCTCACAGAAGTAAACATACAATTGATTCTTGCTCTAATTTCCTGTTGACTATGGACAGAATCGAGGGTATTAAAAACAACTTTGGACTGCCACATCTTTCGTTTATGATTTCAGGTGACACTCTAGCTCACATCTAATTTTCGGATAATTAAACATCTGAGCTATCATGAATTTTAAGCAAAAGGAATTCAAAATTTATGATGATTTGAACCTCATAATTATCATATATCAGCTACAACATACATACATACATACATACATACATACATACATACTACATACATACATACATACATACATACATACATACATACATACATACATACATACATACATACATATATATATATATATATATATATATATATATATATATATATATATATGTAATAAAAAAACAGATCTAAATACTACTATTAACAACCTCTACTTGCATTTTATATGACTGAACTATCCATCTCTTAGATAGATGAGAGTCATCTTACTGTCACAATGTCAACTTCAACTATAATATATGAATGACTTACCGAACCAGGCTAACAACCACAACAAGGTGTGATTCGGGTAGGTTGGGTCAGGTTGAGTTGCACAATAAAGTGATTAAATCAAATTAAATGTCAAATATATAACAAAAGTACTTCAATCTTCATTACAAATGGATAATATACCATACAATATTTCTATGGTTCTTTTCACGGGTTTTCATTCTTGTCATTACATCATCTAGAGAAAACATTTAAAAATATTCTTTTTCAATGTAACAAATATACTTATCGCTTAGATCAAATCTGACCACACAAATCAGACTTCACACACTTCATTTACTTAATAACATATATATAAACACTTAATTATGCAATGATAATTGTGGATTTTGGAAGAATAGATGTTTTTTGGACTTGAAGATTTTAGTTATAAGAAAATGCAATTTAGTGTTCTGTTGTGGGGTGTAAAATCACCAAGTTTGTTCCGGTGGCAATGGGTGCAACTTGAAGAATTGTAAGTTTGTTCAATCGGAATATAGTAATGGCAGATGATTGATATACACTAAATTTCTTCTATTTAGCAGCTAACTACATAGTGGCGGATAATGCAAATACGCAATCCAACTTTTTCTTTTGTGTAGTTTAATAAGTATAAAATTATAATTAAATGATAAATTGAATAAGTGATAAATTGAATAAGTGATAAATTGAGCTAACCTAGTAGGTGGGCTTCACTTCTTAATTGAACAATTTGTTTCCATATAGTGGGTTATGTTTGCACTTTAATTCTACAAAGTTACTTTATTAAAAAAATGTGCTTAATTAATCAAACCAATTATATTATATTTTAAATTATCTTATAGGGTCGATTTTAAATTTTGATGAGGCTTAGTGTTAAAATTTTTAAAGTTGATGTCAGATTCTCTTTGGGTTGGTCTTAAATTTTGATGGGTCGGTTAGGATTAAATCATATATAGACCATTAAAAAAGTTCGTGAGGTGTGGGTGCCCCATATACCTACACTCTAGGTACGGCTCTCGTCGTGTTCTAGGTGAACTCTAGACATATTTGCCAATCATTCTTATGTTTCATCATACATTGACTAGCAAAAATTATATGAGATAATATATTAATTAATGTTTATTGTAATTGTATTTATCATAATCAGTTTATGTGATTTGATTAGTTTCTCTTTATAATTGTCTTTATACTTAGTTGTTGTGTTTTACGGTACAAAATTACACTATAACATGATATAAGCACTAAATGCAAGTGGCTACTTGATATAGTTACTTGTTAGTAGACATATATTAGTGTTTCATATAACCTTCTCCAGTTTACTAGATCGTTGATTTCAACTAAACCGCTAACTTCGTATTTGTTGTTGAGATGATAGAGTCAATATTACTCAAAGTCAAGTTTAACATCCGAGCCCCTCTACTTCTGCAATACAAGCATTTTATGTGGTGTATATACATTAGTGGTACCTAATGATGTTGGGTATTTCTGGTGTTTACTAAATCATCATCAGAGAAAACTTTACTTCTAAAACAAATATGCTTTTAGTGAGTTGATATCAAAGGTTACTTGACATCAAAGAACAAACTATTATTGATACTTGTTAATACCGATATCAAGATGCATCAATACTGATGAAGCCATTGCAAAGCCTTATAAAATCTCTCAAAAGGATATCTCTACTGAAAGTCAATAAGATTTTGGTGTTGTTTGACACATTATACAGTTATCCAAACTCATAGGAGTCCAAAGTTCAATGATTCTTAGCTGCTACTGATACTCCTCACTACTGAAGTACACCATTAGTGTAGTTACTGAAGTCTAACATCTGTATTGAAAGTAGTGGAGCACCATGTTATTAAGTATCATAGGTTAACTTTAACCAATTAAAGTTACTTACAATAAAACATTTTATCAAATTAAGCAGAAGTATTAATAACTTGTAGGAGTTATCTTAGAGGCTGATGCAAACCAAAGTTCTCTTAACAAGCATTGTAAAGTACAAGGAACTTACTTATGCAGTTTTGACTAACACACAAAGAAATTCGCTAAGTGTCAAACCTTCCGAAGCCAAAAATCAATTATTCCAAAGCCAAAAACCAATTCTACCGAAGCCAAAGATGAAGTCTTCCAAAGCTTCAAGACAAAGTCTTTTAAACCCAAAGACTAATTTCTTTCAAAGATAGAGAAGACATGATTTTTCTAACATGCTTTTTACTAAAGCTGAACTACCTTCTGCTACCATCTTTGAAGACTCACCAACTTATATATGTTAACTGTATATGAAGGTCTTTGTTGGATCTTGAAAGGCTGGTGCAATCAAAATCAAACACTTATACTATTTTTGGTGCAATTTATAAAGGACTTTCGAAGCTAAGTATGGACTTCCGAAGGAAATGGAGTTCTTTCGAATACAAAGTGTAAGATCCTATTCCGAAGGAAAAGCTCCAACTTCCGAAGACAAAGTCTTCTCTTCTGAAGTTCAAGACTTAGAAGAATTCAAAGACAATGACTTCCGAAGAAGAAGTCCTCAAGCCACGGAAGGAGCAGCCTCTTCCGAAGCCAATTAACCTTTGGAAGATGCTGCTATGGACCAGTGGACATAAGTATTGTTCTTTGACACTCCACTGTAGACCTTTGATACTGCATGCCGTTTTCCCAAAAGGCCATGAGTTGACCATACTTTATTCGACTGTTCACCTTTGTTTGTTAATATAGTTGCTAACTTTAGTTGGTGACAAAAGGTAAGTCATGGACATGTCATGACTACCATATCTTAGATAAGACATTATCTAAGATACCTTAACTATATTTTGTAGTATTTGCTTTAGATATAGGATTACAGTTGGTATCAAAGTATAACCGGCTATAGGTGATAGTATATATAGTTTCTTATTGTAACTCTTGTATTATTCTTGTAAGAGTCTTGTAAACTTTGAGTTAAGAAGTAATATATACAAGTATGTAGAGATTAATGAAGAGACTGATGCAACCTAAACATCTTAAGTCTATCCTGCATGCTGCACAAGTGCATTAAAGAAGAATGCTTAGGAAGTTTCACACATGCAACAAAAAATACTCTAAGTGTGAAATCTACCGAAGCCAAGACCAATATCTACCGAAGCCAAATATGAAGTCTTCCGAAGCCTCAGAGACAGTCTTTTGAAGCTTCAATTATGAAGACATATTTCTTCCGAAGACTTTTGACACATGCTTTATCTGATGTCTTTTCCATAAAGCTGGACACCTTTCCGTTGCACCTCTGTAAGGTCACCAACTTACATGAGTTGGTGAAAAGGTCCATGCTTTTGGTAAACTGTACATTGAGGTCTTGAGTTTGTAACTTTCTACTTCATGTCTTTATACTTTTTGTAATAGATAAAGATGTGAGCTATGGCATGTCATAGTCAATAGTCAAAAGGCAATCTGCCTTTTGACTCTACAATTGATTTTGTTTTGTGTCTAGTCAATTGTATCTAGTTGGCTTTCAAAGTATAGCCGGCTGTAGGATGTAGTATAAGTATCTCATGTTCTTGTATCTTTCTAATATGATTTGTAACACTTGTAATAGAACATAGAGAAAGCAATATACTACATTCTTGAAAACCATATACTTGTGTTCTGTCTCTTACATTACTTGTGTTCTTAGTATCCTTCTGTGGTTAATCCAGTCTTACTGTTTGATTAAGTTTTAGTTAATCTCCTCTTTGTGTTGTTGTGTTGTAATTGACCCCCTTCACCGGTCCTGCATTTGGTATCAGAGTTCTTCAGAGAGAGTGGACATTGAGGACTCACATCCTCACTTGCAATTGTGCATTCTCAGCAACCCCCTCAAGTTCACATTGATGTGGACTACACAGATTCCTTCATAAAGAGTCTGTTTGTAGGATGGGATACCAAGGGCTATGTCATCTTCACCATCTTCTAATCACATCATTGGGTAGAGGTATGACAACATCAGGAAAGCCCTAATCATCATAAGATTTCAAGGACAGAAAGAAGTCTTCAATTTTCAGACTTTGAACTACTATGAAGGTATGGATTTAGTCAACATGCCACTTGGGAGTTCTTTAGAGAGAGTTGTTAGGACCTGGTATTTGAACGAAATACCTAGTGATTAGCGTGTAAACCAGATCAAATAGTGCGGAATCCTATTTGATTGGCGATCCAGTCAGTGAGAACATACGAAGAATCAATCAAGAATTGAAACTAACGTTAGAAATCGATTGGGAATCGATCTAATGTGTTCTATGAACTTGGAGAATGAATTTGGGAGGTTTCTGGACGGCTAGGGTACGTCTGGAATCGTAATTAATCGAGAGTCATTATTTTTCACGAATTGAGTTGTATTTATAGGTTGGTATTATTCAATCGTGCGACTGAACCATTAGTATGGTTCAGTCGTGCGATTGAGCCATGCGGTTGATTCATTCGCACGACTGAGTGTTCAGTCGTGCGACTGAGCCAATCTTATGTTACAATCATACGACTGATCCAGTCTCCTGGTTCAGTCGTGCGACTGAGTCATTCGTATGAAAGTGTTCATGCTTATGGTCCATTCGCATGGGCCATTCGCATGATAACTTTATTATTTTAAGTTTGAATGTATTAATTAGTAAACATTATATGTAAACATTCAACCAATCACTAACCTAATTAATTAATTTAATATCAACTTATTAATGAAATATTAATCATTACAAATCACAAACAACCAATATCATTTCATTAATCATATCAAATTACACCAGAATCAGATAAACAAGATCTATTACAATTCATATCATGATCTAGGCACATACATGTATCAACAAACTCCCCCTTGGACCTAGATTTCTCTAATCTCTTGTTTTCTGCATAACCTCTTTGTATTTCTCGTACTTCTCCTCTTTTGTGACTCCCGTGTGAATCTTAAACGCGAAGCAGAGTCGTATAACTTTCTGGAACTGAAGAGCTTGTACAATATCTTGCGTATCATAGAATAGTGGTCACTTGTATAGCGTATAGACATCACTTTCTGACAAGTTTGTAAGCCACATCGGGTCGAATACCCTGATAGTATCCATTTGTCCCTCTTTACTTAAGACTATGACCGCTTCAGCTGTTCTCCAATCATAATACCACCACTTAAAATGTGGAGTGAAATCCTGTGGCATTTCCCTGAGTGGGATTCTCGACATTGTGCGAGGAGGATTCCACTTCAACACTATCTTAGGGTTGCCAGTAATGACATCAACCTCAGACCTTCTGATATACCTAGTAGGCTGTTGAGGTCTAAAGTTAACCCATCTAGTGTGGTACTCCTTCTTTAGGGCAGTCTCAAACCAGCCTGACATCTTCCTCGGGTCAGCATACAAAAGCCTTAGTTTGGCCAGCTGGTTGAGCTCAAAACCTGGTAGGGTCTTCAGATCATGTGGGAATCTGAAGTACTCTATGCCCTGTTCTCTCTTAACTGCATACGCATTTAGATCTTCAAAGTACGCCCATGCTATGATCCTTCCTGACACCCTGTTATGTTTCTTGACTCTATAGAGTTTCATGTAGGAATCCTTCTTTGGTGCAGTACGTTGGGCTCTAACTTCTTCAAAACATGCAGCCCACTCAGCCTTTCGAATGTCAACATCATTATTTGAGGCTTGGGCTGTGACTTCTGCTTTCTCTGATTCTTGCTCCATATTGTTCAACACCTCAATAGTATCGCTGACAAGGGATTCACCCAGATTGGGGACCACATTACCCTCATTGTCAGCGTACTGAGGGTACTCCTCGGCAGTGACATCTTCGATCTCTACCTCATCAACATCGTTGACCTCTTCGTCACTAGTCGAATCGCATGTCAGAGCATCTTTTACTATTTCATCTGGATTTAGCTCGAAAAGCTCTACGAGTTGCTCATTTGATAAGTCATGAATTATTTCCCCTTCTTCAGGGGTATAATTCACTGAACTCCTGACTATCCCTTGCAGGTCAAGTATCATCGTTAGCTGAGACTTAACCTGCTGAAGAGGAGCAACATCAAACTCATCTCTTTGGTAAGATTGATCTGTTTGGTTTAAACATTTCACACATAAATCATTAGTATTTGATCAACCAAAAAAGCATTAAAGGAATATAAACATTAAATACATTGTGTTCTATTACATGATTCAAATACAAAAGAAGATAAATACATAAACATCTAATCGTTACTTTTATCTTGGATCATGGTTTCATCACTTGGAGGAGCAGAGGTAGAGGCTGATTGATCTTGTCTGTTCTTAGTCCTATTCTCTTGACCTCTAGCAGTGGCCGATGCAAGTGCATCCCCTCCTTCTGCTTCTTCATCATCACCACTCTCTTCATCTTCATCCAGATCATCATCATCACTATCATCACCATCTCCCTCTTTAATCTTCAGAGGCTCATCTTTAGATCCTTTAAGTTTGAGCATGATGGTCTTCTTAGCATTCTCCAACTCTTCAATTTTCTTAGCAGAAGTGACTCTATGCTCTTGGAATTGGGCGATCTCGAGGCTCTGAGCAGCTATTTACTGGGCCTGCTCCTTGATTAGCCGATCCTGCTCCGAGATCTGATGTGACTGCATAGCAGTGAGATCTGCAAGCTATCAGATCTGTGCAGTCTTCTCTTCATCAGCAGCTAACAGTCGCATTACCATACGGTTTAGCGCTGACAGCTGGTCCTCTACCCCAAATTGAGGTAGATGAGATCCATATATATGTGCAGGATCAGATGAGGGTCCTGATTGGTGGCTAGTGGTGGTGGTGGTTGTGGTAAAGATTGGGTTGGGTCTGTGAGATATTGGAGGTGATGTAGGAGTGAAAGATATGGTGGTGGTTGGTATATTTACAGTGGAGGGAGGTGTGGTAGTGGTAGTTGTAGCTGTGGTGGCTGTGGTGGCTGTGGTGGTGGATGGTGTGGCTGTAGAAGTGGTAGGGATGGTGGTAGATGTAGTGGCTGTGGTGGGTACGAAGGTGAGTCTCCTTCTCTTCTTCTTCTGGCCGTGGGGCTGAGCCATCCGTTTCTTCCTCGATCCAGTCGAGGTGGATGCTCCCCCTAGAACACGGCTAGTAGACTCAGGAGCATAGCTAGGATCTACAGTCGTCTCTCCCGAATCCCTGGGGCGTTCACCAACCGCCCGGAGTCCATACTCGGTGGGAACAACCTTGCTTCCCACGGTCCTCGTCAAGGGCTCCTCATCTGACTCTTCCTCCTCCTCACCAGGTATGAAGTCCTGGTGGAAGCCTGCAGACTCAGCTATGTCGCCTGTTGGGGCAGACACTGGGGTTAAACATCTGAAGCTGTGCCCCTCGTTGGAGCAGGCATATCATCCCCAACATCCCCACTATCATCATCGTCTGAATCATGCTCTGGGAGCAACAACCTCTCATCATCTGAATCGCTGTCATCATGACGCCATTTGCGTGTACCTGGTGCCACATATCGTTCATTTGCCAGATGGCCGATCAACCTTTTTACCTGGGGCTTTACCTGCTTGCCCCGATACACTCTCATGCGACCCAAAGTTGTGTCATCCATAACCTCTAGGGCAACCGCATCATGTTTCTCCTTGGGAAGTAATGGTAACTTCTCGTTAAAGATCAGCTGCAGAAATCTGGGATACATACAAAAACCCTCCTTCCCCTTGGCCTCCAGATTCTCCACCAGATACGAGAAGATCATGCTCGAGAAGCTGAAGGGGTGGTTCAGCACCAGTGCCACATAGGCATTCTGAATCTGGTCTGACAGGTTATCAAAGCCACCCCTTCGAGAAGCAATACACTTCAGGATCACATGCGCCAAGTATTTATACTGGGGACACAGGTTGCTCTTGTTGAGCACACCTGAGTTGATGTCCCCAGCATATTTAATCCTGAGGAAGCAACCTCTGACTGTAAGTGGATGTAGTCTGGTGGGTTGATCAGTATCATCCCTAAAATCAAGTACTCTCTGGATGTCAGCTGCTGTAATTTCAATGTCATGACCATGAATGGAGCTCCGTATGCTGTAAGGCTCATGTGAACGATCTACGGAGGCATTTTCCCAAAAAGCCTGATGTAACGACCTGTAAGGAGTACACTGTGTGGATATGGCTTTGTGTATCCGAGAGCGTCGAAGGAATGCAATAATATCTGTAAACTCGGCTCCATTCCGAGTCGTATGGTCCAAATGAGCACATATATTGTGCTTTGGATTTATGGACCATCTATCAGCCATTGACCTGAAACACAAGACACATAATCATTTGTAAGTCATACATTCAAAATTCAGTTCAAGGAGTATAGTTTAAATTCAATCCGATACATTCGTGCGAATGAATCATGCGACTGGAGTCAGTCGTTTGTTCTTTCGTGCGACTGAGCTCGTTCGGGTGAATGAGACATGCGACTGAGTTCAATTTGCTGACTGAGTCTGCGATGGTTCAGTCGGCGACTGAACTCATTCGCATGGTTCATTCTGCCGATTGATCCAATCGCAAGATTCAATCATGCGATTGGAGTTCATCCGAATGACCAATCGCATGACCCCCTATTCAATCGACTGAGGTTCGAATCTTGACCTAATTCAAGTAATTTAACATGGTTTAATGGTCCATTAGACTCGCCATCTTGTCACTAATGACCTATTAAACTTAATTTTAACATTTTGCTTAGTTTATGTAGGTTATTAGGGCATTTTTCAATCGGTTAATATTTCATTCGAATAACACAAATTTGACTCAAGATCTTCTGATTTCTATAAGATTTAACTGCAATGTACCTGTATACTTGTCAATCGAATGTCAGAAGATCAATAGCAATGTGAAAACACGATCTCTAGGAATTTTTGGCAGAGTAACGGGAAAGAAAGCGATTTGGGTGCGATTGGGAGTGATGAGTGAAATGCGATCGACTGAGGCCCTTTAAATACTGACCCTAATTTCAATCGGCCGACTGGCCTCATTCGCTCAGTTCATTCGGGCGACTGAGGTTCAGCCGTGCGATTGGCCCAGTCGGTCGCTTTCAGTTGGCCGACTAAGTCTCAGTCGGTCGCTTTCAGTTGGCCGACTGAGTCTCAGTCGGTTGACTGACTCATTGGCACCCTGTCATTCGGTCGAAAGGATCATTCTTAAACGCCATTCGGGTGAATGACTAAGTTTCATGTCCAGTCATGCGAATGGGATCCATTCGCATGGTTGGTCCATATTCATGGTCCAAACGTGCGAATAGGTCACACTTAGTAGATTTTCTGCCATTTCGAACATTTTAACCTTTTGAAATAGACATTATGAGTTTTGATCATCTCAGACATGATCATTTTTAACCAATTTAGTCACCTCAGACGTGACTACTTTAAACTTGAAAATTCATGTCGTCATCTTAGACATGACCCATTCAGTGAGTTGATCCCTTATCGATTTTCATGATGTAGTCCGGCAAACAAATTAACTAAAACGACTCGCTAAATTAGAAACTTAAACTAAAGACTAAAAATTAAGACTTTGTTTTGGCTTTTTGTGAGAGATAGAACCTAAGGTGGAAATCTACTGGATTTGGTTCCGGAATCGAAAGCTTCAACTTAGATTGACCACACCTGGACCAATTCAATTTTGGAATCATACAGGCACATCAAATCATTTGGGACTTGTTATCAAAATCTTTTGATGCTCAATTCTTGGTGTTCATCCAGAGTCATTAGCAATTTTAGGAAATCATCCTGGAACTCTTAGATCACCACATTGATTTAAACTTTCAAGAATTGCAGCCACAATGATTGTCAATATGTTTGTCCACTTAAATCCATACACAGACTCTTGACACAAACTGGTGATTTTTTTGGTTTATTATTTCAACGAACATTTGTGGATCCCACACTTATATGGTAATCAACATTCCTCAGGAGCTTTTGAGCGGTCTACGGTTATTTTTACAAGAAGAGACTATTCTTAGAGCTTTCAAGGAGAAGCCAATCCTCAGGTCAGTGCCATCACACAGTAGAGAGGCGGCAAACAACAATGAATTCTAGAATATCTAGGTTATGCTTATCCTCAGGTCAGTGCCATCGCACAGCAGAGAGGCGCACAACCTATCTCCTTATTAGAGCAGCTTAATATTATTTTGCACCAAATGCACTAAAAACATAAGTCATTAGCTTGATAGCATTTTTATTTCATTTTTTCTGGTGCTTTGCTCTATTTATGGTCATCCGCACACATTTGTGGCGTTTACATGCTCATTACCCCTTATTGGAATATTGTTGATTGTGTTAACCAGCGATAAGATGGGAGCCCACAGTCAGTTGAACCACTTAGTTTGATCTTGAGATCACCAGTCAGGTCTAATCATCTATTGTGTGAATCTACCGACATATCAATTGTGGTCTAGCAACCTGTAGGTCTACTCTCATTGTGTTACCTTAAGAGTTACCAGTTTTTCTATCATCTTCCCTTTTATATTGCTTAGACTACACAGACTTATACTTTGAATTTTTGCACCTTTTCTAAATTAAAATTTCAAAGTCCCTCTTGATTTGTTCCTGTGTACTATCATATTCCAAAGGGTTTGAATCGGTATCACAGATACGATCTACCTTATATCAGCTTTCCACTTCTTCTCCCTCTTTTTTTTAAGTTGCTTGCTGACTTATTCTCCCCCTAAATACTAAAATCATAACCGGTATTATTATTTTAGGATTTTAATAAACAGCAGAATAACATAAGTTTAACGTTAACCAGACTAATTTAACCAAATAAGCTCAAACAAAATGAAGAATTAGCTAAGCTACATCGGACTACACATGATCATTTTCAGGAATAACCTCACTTCTCTTTTTAACGCCATGACCTCTAGCAAATATTGAAAACGTGGTTTATCAAAGGCTTTAGTATAGAAGTCAGCACGTTGAAAATCAGTATTAATTTTTACCACATCAATTAAGTTCTTTTCAAAACAATCTCGTATGAAATGATATTTAATACCGATATGTTTGGTCTTAGGATGTTGGACCGGATTTTTAGTTACTGCAATTGCAGCAGAGTTGTCTACAAAAATAGGAGTAGAATAGAACGTTAAAACATAATCCGCATTTGCTGTTGAATCCAGATGATTTGTGAACAGCAACTTGCAGCAGCAACATATTCGGCTTCACAGGTTGACAATGCAACCGATGTCTGCTTCTTACACTGCCAGGTAATTAATCTTCTCCCAAAGAATTGACACCCTGCTGATGTAGACTTGTAGTTCATCTTGCAGCCTCCGTAATCCAGTCACTATACGCCGTGAGCTCAAAATCATCATCATGAGGATACCAACCCAAGTGTGGGTGTACCCTTTAGATAGCGAAAAATCCTTTTGACCCCGATCAGATGATTGACCTTAGGTTTAGCCTGATATCTAGAGCATAAACATGTCGCATACATGATATCAGGTCTAGAGGTAGTGAGATACATGAGGGATCCAATCATTCCTCGGTACATTGTGGCATCCACAAGATCTCCATTTTCATCAAGTGCTATGTCGTGATTCGTAGCCAGTGGAGTACCAGCAGCAGATGCATTCTCCATGTCAAAACGATTGAGAATGTCTCTTACGTACTTGGTCTGATGTAGAAAGATCCCATTTGGTGTTTGATCCACTTGTAGCCCGAGAAAGAACTTCATCTCCTCCATAGCACTCATCTCAAACTCTTTCTTCATAACTGCTTCAAACTCTTTGCATAACTCTTCGTTCTTTGAACTGAAAATTATGTCATCAACATAGATTTGTACGAGCAGTAGGTCGCCATCTTTTTCTTTAATGAACAACGTCCAGTCAATGACTCCCCTGCGAAAGCCGTGTTTCACAAGATGAGTCGAGAGTTTCTCATACCAAGCTCTTGGAGCTTGATGAAGCCCGTATAAAGCCTTGTCGAGCTTGTAGACTCTATCCCGATGATAAGGATCTTCAAATCCCTCGGGTTGACTGACATAGACTGTTTCTCTAATTTCCCCATGAAGAAATGCACTCTTCACATCTAATTGATAGACTTTAATCTTCATGTACGATGCATAGGCAAGGAAGATACGAATGGCTTCCATCCTTGCCACGGGTGCAAACACCTCATTGTAATCAATTCCCTCGACTTGGCAAAAACCCTGAACTACCAGTCGAGCTTTATTCCTGATAATGACCCCTTGGTCATCTTTCTTGCATTTTAAAACCCATTTGGTGCCAATGACCTTAGCACCTTTAGGTCTATCAACCAGAGTCCATACACCTAACTTCTTGAACTGAAGAAGTTCTTCTTGCATTGCACTCACCCACGCCTCATCATTTAGTGCTTCACTGACATATTTTGGCTCAAACTGTGAGACAAAACACCGATAGGCACCATCATGAATATATCCCTTTTCCATAACAGAGGCATAATCAGCTGAGTACAGTTGATTTCGGGTTTGTACTCCTGATCGGACATCCCCAATGACATTGTCTAAGGGATGATAAACGTTTAGACGTGATCTTGGAGTAGTAGGAGTTTGAGGTAGCTAAGATGATGAACATTTGGTTCTTCATCTGAGGTAGTTGGAGTTTGAGGCTCTGACGTCGAAGGTGCACCACTGGTAGATGCTTGTGGACTTTCAAGAATTGGAACCTGTTCCTCCTAACTGTTCTGGTTATCTTCTTCAGCTTCATTTTCAGAGAGGTGTCACTGTCGTTGATTACTCCCCCTTACTGAGTAGATGATTCTCCCTGTGAGCTAGATGTTGGTGGATTCAAGCTATCATACATCATTCGTGTAGCTAATTCGTCATCCGGGGGAGAGAGAGGAATGTTGAATGACTTGAAGAATCCATCATTGTCAAAGAAGTAGGCGGGTCCTTTGCCAGTAGGTGGTGTGGTGAATCGTTGAACATCAACATTACACCAAACTTCTACTAGACCTGTTGAGTTGTTGTAAACTCGCTTGTTCGGTATGTTGTATCCTAGAAAGATGCCTTCATATGCCTTCTCGCTGAATTTACCCTTGTGTCTTCTTCAGAAGTGTGCACGTCGCCCCAATGATTCAAGATACTCCAAGTTCGGTTTGCGTCTTGTAGTAGCTCGTAACATGTTTTTCCGTGGCGCTTGACTATCAGGACTCGATTAGTGTATAGCATGCATTTGCCACTGCCTCATTCTAGAATTGGATAGGCAGTTTCGAGTCTGCCAGCATAGTCCGTGCTGTCTCTATCAAGCTCATGTTCTTTCTCTCAGCAACGCCATTCATCTGAGGTGTGTAAGCAGAAGTGAATTGATGCACAATCCCCTTTTCCTTGCAGTATTCCTCCATCCACTGGTTCTTGAATTCCGTTCCGTTGTCTGAGCGTACTTGTCTAACTTTCAGCTTGTAGAGAGATTCCAGTGTGGTTACCAACTCCTTGAATGATTCAAATGTTTCTGATTTGGATTTCAGAAACATTACCCAAGTGAACCTTGAGTAGTCATCGGTGACCACAAAACAGTACAAGTCGCATGCAATGCTCTTTGTACTGACTGGACCGAACAGATCCATGTGAAGAAGTTCAAGAGAAGTTCTATTGAATTAACTTTCTTTTCCATATGAGACTTCTTTGTCTGTTTACCTTTCTTGCAAGCTATACAGAAATCAGGAAGCTGAAAGTTCTTGACATTAACACCTCTCACCATATCCTTCTGAATCAAGTGATTCATCTTCCTTTGACTGATGTGTCCCATTCTCCTATGCCAGGAGATGGAGTCTTTTTCAGTAGCTTTGGATAGAAAACACTAAACCTCATGATCCATTGTAGAAGCTGTTGACAGATCCAAGACATAAAGATCTTTATATCTTGAAGCAGTCATCAACACTTGGTCCTCTGGGATCATGTAGTCTTTCTTTAGTACATAACACTTCTTGTTGTCGAAGATGACTTTAAATTCCTTATCACATATTTGAGAAACAGAGAGTAAGTTTTTTTGAAGTTGCTGGACGTAGTTCACCCTATCAAACTTAACTTTCTGATTTCCAACTTCTCCCTGAGCTGTGATATAGCCTCCCTTGTTTCCAGCAAACGAAACATGCCCTCCTTTTATTTGTTTGACATTTGATAAAAGAGCTCTGTTTCTTGTCATGTGCCTGGATGCTCCGCTGTCTACTATCCACGTGTTAGTTTCAGCACTGTATTGAACAACCTGCACATACAAGGTAAAGGATTAGTTTAGGTTAGGAACCCAAGCCTTTACTGGCTGGGTTTCCCAAAGGCATCACATATCAGAAATTCAACCCATTGACCCTTAGAAGGTGAGGGTAGCTCAGGTTCCTTCTTGTCATCATTAACAGACATAGAGATTGACTTTTCTTTCCATAAGCCATATTTGTGCAATGCATATTTGTGATAAACAGTCGACTGGCTAACGGGTTGAACCTTCTGTTCACTAGTTTTTCTAGGTGGAGTTAAAGAGCTCCTTTTAGAAGACTTAGGTTTTGAGTCCTGAAGTTCAATCTTCTTCCTAGGTGTCTGATAATAAGAACAATAGGAAGCAATGTGTCCATATTCTCCACAGTTGTAGCACGCCCTGCTATCAACTTTGTGATTAAACTTTCTTTGTGGAGACGTGTGTGACACTCTAGTAACATCACTCACTTTAGGTTTTGACTCTAGTTCTTTTGATGTGTTTACTGGTTTAACAAAATTAACTGATTTAACCTGTTTGACATCCTTTTCTTTTTGGTTAATTGGTATTTGACTTGAAGTATGTGAAAGATTATCCTTAAAAGCCCTTTTAGGTTCTGATTTGACTTTGTTTGAACCTGACTTTAAGTTAACCTTTTCAAATTCCTTTTCCAGATTAACACAAGGCAATTTACCC